>VZQC01014630.1:36476-174318 GCA_009823505.1 Rhizomys pruinosus | reverse complement strand
CAGGCTGGCCTTGAACTCACAAAGATCCTCCTGCCTCTGCCTCCCAAGTGCTAGGATTAAAGGTGTGCGCCACCACGCCCGGCTAGACTCTTGAGGGTACTTCTAGGAGCAGGTGCACACAGCCAGGTCTGCCTGTGCTGGGCAGCAGCTGCTGCTCAAGCTGTCACTGCAGGGCAGTCTTGCTCTGATGACAGGTTTCCAACTCACCCACTCACAGCACAATCCTACTGCAAGCCGGGCATATGCAGAAGGCATACATGTGCCTGGCTCCCTATGCTGCCAAGGTGACACTGCCACAGGCACCTCTATCTCCGCACCCTATGCTTGGTCTTGAGTGCACTTGGGCTGCAGAGTGCACCCACCTCCCCCCTCACCACACGTGGGCACACTCAGCATCCTGCCCGTGGACCTGGACGTCCCAGGCTTGCTTGTGGTACTGCAGGAAGCCTCGGGTGCAGAGGGCTCCACTGCAAGCCTGTCACCTGCCCAAGTTATTTAAGTCTGCATTGTCAGTTAATGTATTCTAATAGGCAAGTGGGTGACCGAGCTGGCAGACACAGGATGACGCTGAAATGTAACAAGAGAAGCGCCCAAGGAAACTTCGAGGCTTGTTTGCGCCCCTGTGCTCACCCCCGCGCTGCCTCCCACAGGCACCTGGAGTCACGCCGATGCTTACATAAGGGGGGGGGGTTGCTGGGGAACCTGCCCCCCACACCAGGGCGACAGGGCAAGGTGGCAGGGCACACCACTCACACCCCCACCCTTGGCAGAAAGGCTCTGCCCTCCTCGGCCTACTTGGAGGGAAGCTCTGTGGGAGGCTGGTTACAGTTGGGACTGTAACTTTCTGAAGCCAGAGGCAGGGCCAGGTAAGACACTAAGAGACTGAGAGATGGCCCAGCGGTTAAGCACGCCTAGCAGTTAAGAGCGCCGACTGTTCTTGCAGAGGATCCGGGTTTGATCCCCAGCACCCACATGGCAGCTGAGAACCGTCTTTAACTCCAGTTCCAGGGGACTCTGACGCCCTCTTCTGACCTCCGCAGCACTGCACGACACGGGTGCACAGACCTACATGCAGACAGCACATTCATACACATTAAAAAAAAAAAAAAATCCAGGCATGGTGGCGCACACATTTAGTCCTAGCACTTGGGCGGCAGAGGCAGGCAGATCTTTGTGAGTTCAAGGCCAGTCTGGTCTACATAGTGAGTTCCAGGACAGCTGGGGCTACAGGGAGACCTTGTCTCAAAAAGATGGAAAAAAAAAAAGACGGAAAGACCACGCCCACACCTTCATCCAAGTGAGACCCCTAGGGAGAGCCTTGCCTGGTTCCTTCTTCCCATGTACCCAAGGACAGGAGGTCCCAAAGATGGCTGGATCTGCCCCTGTGGCTGGAAACAGGACCCACATGGATGCCAGGGAGAAGCAAGCTCTGAACCATGGCAGGCCAAGGGTCAGCCTAAGGTGCAGTGTAGGAGGTGAGCACGTAGAACCCCAGGTCATAGGACCACTGAGCTGGAACTCTGCTTTACTGAGCTAGACACAGATATATCATATTCATTTTTTTCTGTTTCACAATGATACTAAGGATTAAGCCCAGGGTTTCTTTTTTTAAAATTTATTTATTTTTTTATGTGTATGAAAGTATTGTCTGCATGTAGGTCTGTGCACCTGTGTCGTGCAATGCTGTGAAGGTCAGACGAGGGTGTCAGATTCCCCCAGAACTGGAATTCTCCTGGAATTGGAGTTACAGACATTTCTCAGCCGCCATGTGGGTGCTGGGGATGGAATCCGGGTCCTCTGCAAGAGCAGTAGGCACTCTTAACCACTAGGCCATCCCTCCAGCCCCCAGCCCAGGGTTTCTTATAGCCTAGCTGAGCCACCAGCCATAGCACTTTGCATTAGTTTGTTACACGTATTGCAATTAAGGACCCAGTGCTGACACACAATCAACTAAAATCCACTGTTTACTCCTATCTCTAGTTTTTACAGTGTCCTTTTCCTACCCATAACCCCAACAGGACCTTCTGTCCTCTCTCCCCAGGTTCCTCTGAGCTGCAGTCTGTCAGCCTCTGGTCATGATGGCCAAGCAGTGCAAGGTGCACTGGTGTGTTGCACTGTCCCAGACTGCACTTGGGAAGGAATAAGCAACAGGGTCCTCTGTCAATGGTAGCCTCTAACATCACTTTTGGTGCACTGAGACTTCTTTGGGACGTCCGGTCAAATGTTAATTGCAACACCAACCTCTAAAACACTGAGGCTCACCCTGTGCTGCTCAGGTGAGTTTCTTGAAGACCTCCTCACCAACTCCTCCCCATACTGCTCAGCATTCTAACCTCTGCCTTCAGGGTTCAGGGAGTCTGGGGGACCTGCTGCCCAGCCCAAACTGCCCATGCCCCACTCATGCAGGCTGACAACTGGAAGGACTCTTCAGACTTTTTTTTTTGTGTGTTTTTCAGACAGGATCTCCCTGTAGCCCCAGCTGGCCTGGAACTCACTATGTAGACAAGGCTAGCCCTGAACTCACAGAGATCCACCTGCCTCTGCCTGGCACTAAAGACAGTTCTTAGCCACCATGTGGGTGCTGGGAATCAAACCCGGGTCCTCTGCAAGAGCAGTCAATGCTCTTAACTGCTGAGCTATCTCTCCAGCCCCTCTTCAAACTCTTAAGACCTAACCTGCTCCTTAAGGTTAGGTCTTACTATGTCCCCCTCCCTGCACACTGGATAAAGCCCAGTGGCTGTTGGTGGCTGAGGTGGCCTTCCTTCAGGCCAGGGGGAGACTTCTACCTGGGACTCCCAGCACATTCTTGCTGATACATTGCTGGCCACGAAGCAGGTGTGTTAGTCAGCCTGTTCTCAAACCGTAACAGCATCCTCACCCCCGGTAACACATGTGCCTAGGCCTGGCCCAGGCATATGGCATGCAGGGAGGACATAGGCAACATGGGCAGAGGAAGGTGTGGGGTAAAGACAGCTTTGCCTGAAGCCCCGGAAGCCCAAGCTCAGCACCTTCCTGTCTCTCCAGCTCTGGAACTTTCTGGTTACCGATTACAAGAGCTTCAATCCAGGAATGAAAAAAGAAGGGTTCTGATTGGACGGATCCTTCCCTTGAAGAGAAAGCAAAGCTGCCAGGTGGGGGGTGGAGAGCTCTTCCTTGACAGGTCTTCCACCATGTCAGAAGACCTCAAATGGCCACTCTCCCAGGCCAAGCTTAGCAAAGTGGGTGAGGGTAGAGGTGAAAGAGGGGTGACAGTCTGCGGGGGGATCACCTCCTAAAGGGTGGTTTCTGCTGAGCACAGACTCCCAATTCGTGTGCCTGCCTTGCCAGAAGAACAGCTTGCTTGAAATGCAAAGGCTGTCATCCTGTAATTAAATCTGAGACCCCCCCTTCCTACGTGATGCTGAGATGAAGCCACTTACATAACGCAACTAAAAATAAGCTGGAGGAGACATCCACACTGGTGCTCCCACCAGCCGTCTCCAGAGCTGCCCACCCTGAGCTGCAGACCTGGCCTGGGGTCTGCGGTACTGTGGGTCAGAGGTTATCCTGGACTCAGCCTTGGACCTGGGCTCAGGGTTACACACGTGGAGGATGCAAGGCTGGTGCTCAGGGGCGTGGACACTAGTTCGAGGCTGGGGACGACAAATCTCCACCCAGCAAGACAAACAGTCCCAGGGAGAGGGAAAGCCAGCAGCACAGGGAACCCGGGTCTGATTTCAGTCCCTCAGGAGCCTCTTATTCACAGAGACCTGTTCCCATCCCGCCCAGGACGTGGACTCGTGAGCCCACTCCCAGCTCTGTACAGCACAGGAAGATGGTGACTTTCGTAGGGGAAAGCAGTTGGCTCTAGGAGGGTATGGTGGCTGGCAGTCTCCACCCATGTGACACCTCTCACTATTCTTCCTGGGAGGATGCAGGAAGAGCCATAGACAACGGCTTCCTTTACTCCTGATGGACAGGGGTGGGTGTGAGCCCATATACGGGCTGTAATTTCCCAGTTATCAGGAAACCTTCCGGTGAGTGAACAGATTCTCAGCCACCGGTATCTCCAAGACTAATAAAGACGAGGTTTGTGATGGGCCTTGAATGAAAAGAAGTCAGGGAGAACGTGGCATCCCAGCTCCCATCTGGAGCAGGTGTGTCTGGCTGATCTGCGGACACCCTGCCTTCCCCTGCCCACTCAGCAATCCCAGCTCTTACCCTTGGTTTTCCCCACTAATAAATGGGCATTAGAAAAGAGCTTCAGGGCACACCTGTGAAGTCTGGCCTCAGGCTAAAATTACCTTCTACAAGGGGACATGTCCCTGGAGGCTGGAGGTGAAGGGAAATCCTGGTCATCTCTCTTCAAACTGCCCCCCACCCCAGTTCTGTCTGTGTCAAGTCATTGGCCAGCCACAGGCTCGACATAAGTTCATTTCCACTCTTAGCAAGCATCCTGACACCCTTCTTCCCACTGTGGGCTTCTGTTCCTGCTGCCTGGACTTTGGCCAGATGGACAGGCCTGAGGCTGCTGAAAGGCAAGATGGCTTAAGACCATGTGAGAGTGCCCTTTGGACAGAAGCCAGAAGGTCATGGGCAGGGTGGGTCAGGAAAGTGCCAGGGAAGCACAGAAGAATTCTACCCAGACACCCATTTTTGCTGCCACCCCTGTCTTTCTGCAAGTCCTTGCTCCTTGGAGGAAGTGTAGAGTGACTGCCTCCGCCCCTATCAGCTCCCAGTTGACCTTCAGATCAATGAAGGCCTTCTATGCTGCAGGAGGGTTAGGCAGGCACTATACTGAGCTGGCCCACTTGAGACCTACCAGTTGCATGAGCCAGTTTGAGGTAGCTTTCTGTCACTTGCAATCAAAAGAATCCAAAACATAAATACACAGGTTGGTACCCTGATAAGATACAGATAGTAAAGTTAAAAAAAAAAAAAAAAAGAGGAGGAAGCCAGGTCCAGTGGCTGAAGAACAGGAAACCAAATCTCAAATCTCTGATCTGTGCTTTCTAAATCTCCCTTCCCTTTTCCACGAAAAACACATGAAGCAAAGCGAATGCAGGTCTGAGACCTCTGCTAGCTGTCTGTGGAGACAGCCACCCCTCGGATCTGTGTACTCTGAGTGCACGTGGTTGTTGCAGGAACAGGGTGACCAGCTGTCCTGGAACCGGATGCTGGAGTATACTGTTTAATTAAAAGCAAACATTTAGATCTAGTGTTTTACAAAGTAAAGCAAACCTTTCCTCTATGTTCGTCTAATTTCTGTAAATATTTCTCCAAAAGAATTGTCCTGGAATCCTGTGTGCCAACCTGGTCAGTGTTCCCAGCCAAACTGCCCTTAAAAACACCAGCAACTGGTCTCCCAGGAAGGCTCCTCCCTGCGAGCTTCCACCCCACTCGCCCCCGCCCGTGCCCTGCTACCACAGCAGCCACTCCTTCCCCACAAATACCGCCTCCCTCCAGATTCCCCCAGGGTCCTCTTCCCCAAACCCTAGTCCCAACTGCAGCCCACCCCTCGCTCACCCCAGGGACCGGCCCGAACGCCCACTCCGCCTTGGCTCAGCCTCCAGGGTCCCGGGTACTCCGACAGAGAGAGAGAGAGAGAGAGAGAGACTCCGAGACTTCCGCATCGTCCTCCCACTCCCGCCAGGGTGGTCCTCCCTTCCGGAAAGGCCGTCCAGGGTCTCCGCGCGCCCCACAGACTCACCTGCCCAAGCGCGGGAGCGACAGACCCCAGGCACGTCCCGCCCTGGCCCTCCGAACCCCCAGGGCCGCCCCCACAAGCGCTCGCGCCTCCCCCTCCCTCCGCCAGCTCTTCCTGCGCCACCCCGCCCCCGCTTCCCGCCCCCAGCCCCGCTGTCGCCCCGGCCCCCTCAGGCTGCTCCGGGGCCCCAGCGCGCCGCGCCTCCGCCTCCGGATGGACCCTGCGGCCGGCCAATCGCCGCCTGCGGCCGGGCTCCAAGCCCCGCCCCCTCCGCCCGCCCCTCGCCCCCGCCTCCGCAGCCCTCCAATGGGCAGGGAGGCGCAGGAGCGGGCCTGGCGGTTGCCTAGCAGCGGCGGGGCTGGGCGGGGGCGGACGGCCGGGGGCAGCGATCCGGGCGCGGTGGGGGCGGGGCCTGTGGGGGGGGGCGGGGCCTGTGGTGTTTATAAAAGCCGCGGCCGCCAGGCGCCGCGTTCTGTGGTTCTGGTCCGCGCGCCTTTTCGTGCCGCTGCTGCTCCCGCTCGCCGAGCCGCCGCCGCCCGTGCCCCCCGTCAGGTCTGTGGTGCACTGGGACCCGGGACCATGTCGCTGTCACGCACGGAGGAGATGCACCGGCTCACGGAGAACGTCTACAAGGTGAGTTTCCAGCGGGCCACCGAGTCTGTCCCTTGCCCTCCGGCGCCACCAGGGCGGCCCGGCGCCGACCGGCGAGGTCCCTGGGGGTCTTCCCCCTGGCTTTTCCCCCTGGCTTGTGGCGTACGGGCGCGGTGGGCCGGTCCCGGGTGGGTCACAAGTGGCCGCGCCCGCCCAGGCCCCTGCTCCAGCTTGGCCCCCGCTGCCCTCGAGCCCGAGTGGGCGCCCCCACCCCGACGGCGCCGCGCTGCCCCCGCCGCCCTCGGTGCGTGCGCCCTCCCGTCTGGAAGGACCGCGCCGCGCCTGGCCTGGGCTGCTCTCCTCTCGGACCGGCCGGGGCCGCTGCTCACGGAGCGAGGGGGGCGGGCGGGGGCGGCGTGGGGGTTGCGGGCCGCTGCAGTCGGCTGCCCTGCGCGCTCTTGGCGCGGTGGCAGCGGGAGGCTCTTCCAGGCGCCGGCATGCCAGGCTTTGGGCACTTCCTCCTCAACAGGCTTTCCCTTCGCACAACTCCTTCCCGGTTGTTCATGGACGTAGCCCAAAGTGGGAGGTCGACGGGGGCAGGTTGGATGGGTGGACAGATAATCCATCATCTTATGTAACCGCAGAGGGAGAAGACTAATCGTGTAGGAGGCTGACGCGCCTGCTTTTGCTTCTGATATGTGTTAAGAGTCGCGTTCGCATCCTCATCTGTGAAATGACAGTTCCCTGTGGAAGAACTGCAGAGCTCCCCCATCCCCTCTCCACCCCCCGCCCTGCTGTCATGCCATGTCTGTGCCTTGTGTACAGACGGTCGGGCCCTTCCTTGCCTGTGAGACAGCATGGATCTTGTCATCCAGGCCCCCTACCCCCAGCCCCACAGCCCGGGGCTCCCGGATGGTACCAGGCCTACTGCAGTTCCCAGAGGCATTTTCGCAAGAGAGAAATTCCCTGCTCTGGCAGGTCCGCGGCCGTCCTCTCTTACAAAGCCATGCTTTATTTCAAAACTGTGTCTGAAGGTTACTGGAAAGGCTGGCGATTAGAGGCACTGGTGTTTGCGTGCTGTCGCTGGTCCATGGTTAAGAGTGGGGTTGTGCCCACTCTCAGAGCAACAGTTTTGTAATTGTGTGAACCAGCCACGCCTGTGCCTTTCTAGCCACTGGTCTGTGGAACCCTTTTTGTTGCTCGCTGGGCCGCCGACTGCAGATGGAAGCTTCTGGGGTGGCCCCCTGGGTTTCAGCTGTAGTCTAGGGGACAGATTATACTTTAATTCCGCTTTTAATAAAGGCTTTAAAGTTTTAGCTCCATGGGTCTGGAGGAAACCTGAAGGTGGGTGGCAGGGCTGACAGCTCTGAAGCCGTGTTCAGCTCCTGGCCAACAGGGTTCAGAACAGCTTTTAGAGTTATTATGTCTGGTTTCCATAGACTCCATGGTGTGCTTGTTGCTCTGTGAAGCACATGCTGTCAGGGAAGGGAGGTTTATTAAATTAGTCATTAGTTCCATTGTAGTTTGCTTTTTTATTGCAGAGGTTGAAGAGAAGTGCTGGTCACAGTCCTTCAGTGCCCTTCCCCACCCCCACCCCCATTTTTCCTGCTTCTGCACTGAAACCATTAAATGGGAACTTCCATGGTGCATGCAGGCTGTGAGGAGCAGCTTTGCTCTGGGGAATCCCGTGGTCTCCTTAATAAACTCATGCCTGAGCAGTCAGCCTGCACTTGCAGCTCCTGGCTTCACCCACATGCTGCTGTAATTCATCTGGATGTCCAAAGTAAGAGCTGTTGCAGTGGCCGAAAAACTATCAGGATTGGTTGGGCGCTTGGGGACTTTGAGCAGTGGCTGCAGCCTGGTGGGCTGGGGGCTGGCACTAGATACACAGTGGGTCCTGTTCGCTGTTCCGTGAGCAGGGGTTGGTACCCCTCCCATGTGAGCATTCCTCATCAGCTTTTGTTTTGTTTTGTTTTGGGTTTTTTTGGCTACTTTCATCAGCCCATTCAGAGCACCTCATCAGCTTTTGAAGGGTTGGGCACAGACAGGCTGTGGATGACTGAAGGGCTGTTTCTGCAGTGGTGCTGGCTTGTTTGGCTTTGTAGGCAGGTGGCTCTTGTACCCTCTGGGGGCCTGACTGCTGACTCCTCGATTCCTCTGCTCAGTTCCTTTTTGTATTTTTGACCCTGGGGAGCCCATGGTGCATGGCAGTTCCAGTACAGGTTGAGCAGCTTTGGCATGTTGGCCAGGGAGATACTCAGCCCACACAGAGCCCCTGGCATGCCGTTCTGTGCCAGTCCAGCTCGTCGAGGCACTCCCATGCTGTCCAGTCTTCTCCGGGCCTTGCAGCCTCTGGCTCCCTGCTAGGGGCTGTTCCTGTGCTGTTTTGGCACTTGCAGAAGGGCTAGCAGTACCTCTTGGGAAGGTCGGGATGTGGCCCTGCTCAGTGTCACTCTTGTGATGCGGCTCGGCTGTCTGCTTTGGCCCTTGCATCACTCGAACTGCGGTTCTGAGTGGTGTTTGCCTTGGCAGAGGAGGATGCGTGTCCTTGGCCCTGCTGATTAAGAATTCAAGAATAAAATGCAGTTTCGACTTTCCTCCTGGAAGAACCATAATGCAGACTTGACCTCTTTCCTGGTGGCTCAGTTCCCTTGGGAGCTGTGTCCTCGGGGAATTTCATAGAGGATGAAGGGGGAGAAAAACAGAACAGCTTTGTAACGTTTATCAGGAGCTCGTCCTCAGACTTTTGGGCCATGCAGGGGAGGAAGGAAGGGAGGCAAGGAAGAGCCTGCCTTCTGTCCACAGGCGCAGGAACTGGAGTCCCACTGGTGTCCACTTTGTGCAGCACCTGAATCCATGGCTAAGAGTGCTGGGGAAGGGGTCTACTGCCCCAAGTGCCTGAGTGCGCTGCTTAGAATGAGCGTAGCCTAAGGCCTCAGAGCCCTCTTGGGGGCCCCCTCTATCAACTGTATGCAGAAGTGGCTTTTTGGGGGGGGGTCATTTTGAAAGAGGGTCTTCCTGCAACCCCAGGCTGGCCTTGAACTCACAGAGATCCACCTGCCTCTGCCTCCCCGGTGCTGGCATTAAAGGCATGGGTCACCACGCCCAGTGTAGAAGTGGCTTTTTTTTTTTTTTTTTTTTTTNTTATTTTCAGAGGTCATAATTTTGATATATATTTTTTTCTTTCTTTTTTTTTTTTTTGGTCTTTTCTAGACAGGGTCTCCCTGTAGCCCCAGCTGTCCTGGAACTCACTCTGTAGACCAGGCTGGCCTTGAACTCACAAAGATCCGCCTGCCTCTGCCTCCCAAGTGCTAGGATTAAAGGCAGAAGTGGCTTTTTAAGCAGCTTAATATGACAAGTGGGGTGAGAAGATAGTGTCAGGCTAGCTTTTTTTTTTTTTGAGACAGGATCTCCCTTTAGTCCCAGCTGTCCTGGAGCTCACTCTGTAGACCAGGCTGGCCTGAGATCCGCCTGCCTCTGCCTCCCGAGTGCTGACTGCTGGGATTAAAGGCGTACGCCACCACGCCCGGCTTAGGCTAGCTTCTTAAAATAAAATAAAAAAATTTATTTTGTGTGCTTGTGTGCATATGTGTGTATGTATATGTGTGTGCTAGGGCTCACATGTGCAGGTCAGAGGGCAACTTGTCTTCTCCCACATAGGTCCTAAGATTGAAGTCTGGTTGTCAGGCATGGCAGCAAGTGCCCTACCTGCTGAGCAATCTCTCCAGCCCAAATGGATTTTCTTCTATTTGTTTCTTGAGACAGGATTTCGGGTAGCCCAGGCTGGCCTCAACCTCACTGTGTAGCTGAAGACGATCTTGAACTCTTGATTCTCCTGCCTCTACTCCCCAAGTGCTTGGCTCAGCAGGCTCCTGGGTAACCCCATGGTCCTTGAGGGTGGCAGCCCTAGCATTTGTCCACCAGGAATAACCATCAGCCTTCCATGGTACAGTGAGATGAGAGAGCAGTCCAGTAGAAAGCAGCATGTCCCCTGACAGCTGCGCATGGCGGTGCGGCTCCTTGGGTCATGATTTCCCAGTCAGGATTTGAGGTCACCTGCTCATCTCACACTGTGGCTATTGGCAGGAAGCCAGCCTGGCCGTGGTGTGGTGGTCCACTGAAGATGGCAGTGTCAGGTGGTCCCTGGAGCTTAAAGCAAACACTTGCGGTGTAATTGGTCCAGTCTGGCATGGAGGAGTCTACCACCATTCCTGCCCATATCCACCTGTTTCTCTAAAAGGATGTTTTGGAGAACTGTGGGAAGCATGGATCCCAGCCACTCTGCTTCAACCAAAGTGGTGCTCCTCGTTTTAAGAACTGCAGGCACCATTGGTGACAACGAGGTGGGGTTTTTGACAGGCCCTGACTTGGCAAGACATGCCTGCTGAGAAGGGGAGAAGCCACAGCGCTGTGCTCTTGACGTGTGTACACGTGCTTGTGTTGATCTTGGAGGGACTTCCGGGGCTGGTCCGCCATTAGTGAGGCTGGGTCTGTTTCACCGAGCCATTTGAAGTGTTTGTGCTTCTCTCCCACACCTTGGTTCCTGTGTTGCTTGCCTTGCCTACCACTAGCATAGTGAAGGCAGTTCAGATCTTGTCTCTTGGTAGAGCGGCCAGAGCAACAGAAGCCCACTTGTCTGTTGCACCGTTCCTGAGTTGACCAGCTTCTGCAGTCCATGAGCTCAGGCTTTGTCTTGTAGGTCCTCTCTTGGCTCATGAAGTGTCTAGTGCCTTGTATATAGTGAGTGTGTTTACTGCTGAGAATGAGCACACTGTCCCAGGTCACCTGAGGCTTTAGGGCTTGGTCATCTTTGTGTTTGGGCTATCTTGGAAGAGGGTTTGCCTGTACCCTGAGGTCATAGTGAAGGCTGGTGCTGCTCTCAGTTCTTGTTAAAGGGAGGGTCCTGGGTGGATGTTGCTAGGAGCTGAGTCTTGTTGCTGTTGTGTTTTGGGATTGTGGCTTTTCAAATTCTAGGCCCTGAGGTCTGGGTCCTATCCCTTAGCCACAGGCAACAGGATCTTGCCAGGAAAGGACTGATGAGGCCTGGCTGCTTAATAGAAGGTGGGGTCCCCCTCTTGAGCACAAGGAGGCAAGCCACAGGGATGCCAAAGGAGTAGCCCACTCTCCCACTGAGTAGTAGTTAGCCTTCTCAGGACCGGCCAGGCAGGCGTCCTACAGGAGCGGTGGGAGGCGTCCTGCTCAGCCTTTTGTGGGGTTGTGCTGTGCGGGATGCTCTGGACTGGCATTAGCTGTGGTGTCATTGCAGCGCACCTACACAGTTGATTGGTACTGCTGACTGCCACAATCAGTGCCCCTAGTCAGGGCCTTCCATGCTGCTTGGCTGTGCTGCCCTAGCTTCTCCTTGAGCCACCAGGGTGGAGAAGGTGGAGAAGCAGTGCTCAGGCAGCTGGGTGGCTGTCAGCCTCCCCCGCTTAGTACAGCACTGTGCTGGGATCCTTGCCTGTGCCTGGAATTACTGACAGGTGTGGACCACACTGGCACCTTCCTCCAGCCCCTGCCTCCCCTGCTCTGAGTCATCCGTAGCCCAGTTGTTCCACTACAGCCATATGACAACTCGAGGGGCTTCAGCCCAGGGTGGCAAGGGAGATCGAGGGGCACAGCTGCAGCCCTGAGCTGTGTACTGGGAGGCTCCAGCCAGCAGGCTTATGAGGAGGCCATCCTATCCTGGCCGGCTGTGAACTGTTCATCAATTGAAAATCCTTCTCTACACTTCATGTACCATAAGGCCTAGGCTTTGAAAGGTGGCTCTGTGGCCAGGGCAGCTTCTCTCACTGATGTTTCCCCAGGGCCTAGAACACTGGCAAAGTCTTGCCAGAGACTGGCAGTACTTGGGGCTAAGTGGGTTTCTTTCTGTTCTGAGTCCCTATCTACCCACACCCAGGGTCTTGCTTTACCAGGCCTTGGGCCCAGAAGTAGTGGCCCAGAGCCTGCTCCTTCCTCGACACAGGTGTGGGACTGGCAAAGCAGGTCAGAGTATTAGCAACAAGAGCTTTGTCTTGCTGGGTCCTGGGACCCTTGAAGTCGGTCTCTTGTCAGAGGGACAAGAAAGGCTGCTGAGGAAGAGATGGCCAGGGAGGCTTGGGGAGGGTGGAGCACAAGCTCTCTCCTAGGAGTCGCCCTGAGAGCCTGGGGCAGGCCCGGGTTCTGTCCGTGTGGGTTCCCACAGCTGAGCTTCCACCATTGGCAGGAAGCCCTTTCTGCCTGCCACCACGACCCACCCTGAGGTACTCCCTGCCCTCCCAGCCGACCCTCTGCCTGCTCCCTAGTAGGCTGCTAGCTGTGCCATGGAGAGTCATGTCTGGTCCTTGGAGATTGGTAATCCTGGCTGTGGCATGAGCATTGTGATAATCCCGGGGTCTCTGGAGGCTCCAGGCCCTGGGACAGCCAATCTTGATGTCCTAGTCTGAGATGAGATTCCTGGACACCCTGTTCTAGGTGGGGAGTGGGAATGAGACGTTCCATACAGAGGACCTTTTGGCCCAGATGCAAGAGACCCCAGAAGGAGGTGAGAATGCTTTGTTTGCCTTAGGCTTTGATTTTATATCAAACAATAGTTCTTTTGGATTATTCAGGGGCTGGGTGTACAGCTCAGTGTTATAGCCTTTGCTTAGCAAGCCCAGAACCCCAGTCTTCCATATACATCTCTTGACTTGGCCATGGTGGCTCATGGCTATAATAACCCCAGCACTCAGGAGGCTGAGGCAGAATTGCTCTGAGTTCGAGGCCTAGCCTTGGGCTACATAGTGAGTTTGAAGATTCTGTCTCAAAACAAGCAACCCCACCTCATGCCCCCAAAAGAGAAACTAAGAAATATTTAGTTTTGTTTTTTTTTTTTGTCTTTTTTTTTTTTAATTTTTTTTTTAATTTTATTTATTTTCCGTATGTGTATGAATGTATTGTCTGCATGCAAGTCTGTGCACCCATGACGTGCAATGCCGCGGAGGTCAGAAGAGAGGCGTCGACTCCCCTGGAACTGGAGTTTCTCCTGGAATTGGAGTTTTCAGATGGCTCTCGGCTTCCATGCGAGGTGCTGGGGATCGACCCAGGTCCTCTGCAAGCGCGGTCGGCGCTCCTTAACCGCTAGGCCATCGCTCCAGCCCCATTTTTTTTTTTTTTTGTCTTTTTGAGACAGGCTAGATTTTTTTTTTAAGGTTAAGATTTCTTTAAAACTTGCATTGGAAGTCAGACCCCTCTGAGCTCAGGGCTGTTGGCGTCTGAGAGCTTCCAGACCCTCCCCTGAGCCTGTATGGGTGTTGGTGAAACACCTCCCGGATCACCGAGGATTGTCTTTCAAGCCTCCTGTGCTGGCACTTTTTTGTTTTTTTTTTTTATTAATTTTATTTAGTTCTGTATGTGTATGGATGTATTGCCTGCATGCAAGTCTGTGCACCCGTGTCGTGCAACGCCGCGGAGGTCGAGGTCAGAAGAGGGTCTCGGATTCCCCTGGAGCTGGAGTTCTCCTGGAATTGGAGTTTCAGACGGTTCTCGGCTGCCATGTGGGTGCTGGGGATAGAACCCGGGTCCTCTGTAAGAGCAGTCGGTGCTCTTAACCGCTAGGCCATCTCTCCAGCCCTGTGCTGGCACTTTTTAAAAAAAATTTTAACTATTGGCCAGGCGTGAGGGTGCACGCCTTTAATCCTAGCACTTGGGAGGCAGAGGCAGGCAGATCTTTGTGAGTTCAAGGCCAGCCTGGTCTACAGAATAAGTTCCAGGACAGCTGGGGCTACAGGGAGACCCTGTCTCAAAAAGACAAAAAAAATATTATTTTTTATTTTATGTGTATGACTGTATTGCTTATATGTATGTAAGTACACCCACGAATGGCCACAGAGGTCAGAAGAAGGCTCTGGGCCCCCAGTAACTGAGTTATAGATAGTTGGTAACCACCATGTGGGTGCTGAGAATTGAACTCAGGTCCTTTGCCAAAAGCAGCCAGTGCTCTTAACCTCCGAGCCATCTCTCTAGCCCCAGCTGGCACTTTTTTTGGTTTGTCTTTGAAACAGGGTCTCCCTGTAGCTCCAGCTGTCCTGAAACTCACTACAAGGCTGCCCTTGAACTCAGAGCGATCCGCCTGCCTCTGCCTCTTGAGTGCTGGGATTAAAGGTGTGCACACCAGGCCCAGCCAGCTGGCACTTTCTTGACTAGTATAAAGTGTTTAGCCAGCAACCTGCCCCCTTGTCCTTTTCAGGTAGTCATTTAGTAGTTCAGGGACTGAATCACAGTCATGGCAAGGGACATTCACCAAATGGGACTGTGTCAAGTGACCCACAGATGTCCCAGCAGCTGCCAGAGACAATATGGAGATGTGGAAATTGTAAAACATGGGAGGGGACTAAGTCTGCACAATGAAGAAGCCAGTGTCCTGACACTGGGATGAGGTTAGATGCTGGGAGGAAGGTGCTCCACCCACAGTAATCTCAGTATTACTGAATCCTTGCAAGTTCAGGGCGCAGCCTGCTTCTAACAGAGCAAACACTTTGCTTCCAGCTGGGCTTTTAAACCTGGAGGGGGGGTGGTTGAAGAGGTGGGGACTAGAGGCAGATGTGCCTTAAATGGACTGAAGGTGGGTCACTCTGCACACTGCACCCATCTTTGCCAGAGATTGAGGCCTGCTGTCTACCTTCATCTGTCACCCATGGAAGATCCATCCTTTCCTGGGACTGGGAGTCCTGGGCTTTGGTGACCAGGGTATTGGGACTAACGGTGCGGGGCTGGGAGCACTGGGCTGTGGTCTCAGCAGTAGTAGTCCCAGCTCTGTTCAGGAGGAGGATGTGAAGTCAGGTGCCCTGACCTGGACTGTGTCACCACTCAATTCTGTGGCTTTGTTGTAGAAGGCAGACAGTTGGCCACGAGGCCTGGGTTTTACAGTAGGGATTGTTTGGGGAACCTTCCCCTGCTCACCCAGGTCCCATTCTGAGGGCTCACCTCTTTTCACCCTTGCTTTATGAGGGGTACCCATGGCCCACAGGGAGCCTCAGTGAGAAGAAGCCAATATATTTCATGTCCATTGGCTAGTAGGTAGCTGAGCTGGGATGCAAACCAGGCCCGACTTGGACTCTAGGGTTTCAGGAGGGTCCTTAGCTCTGGGGCCACCACGTGGCCATCAGTCCTGTGGCACTGATGGTTCCTCAGATGGTAGATGTGCTGGAAGCAGGGATGCCTGGCCAGTACCTGGGCACCAAGGGTCTTGTAGTCCTATCTGTGACAGTGGCTTTTGGGCTAGCATGTATCACCTGACTTGAGGTCCTTGGAAAAAGGGATAGTTCCAGAACATTCCAGGGCTGCTCCTAGTTTATACATTATTAGTTTGTCTTCTAGCAATGAGCGTGGCCCTGGGAGACCCAGCCTTGTACGTTCTTAGAGCTGAGCAGTGACTGCACTTGCATAATCTAGTGATGGGAAGGCTTGGGACCCCTACCATGCTAGCTAGAGGTGGCAGTGATCCAGCAATGGCAGTTGGCTCAGAACTGAAGGATAATGTCTCAGATTGGTGAGTTAAGCAAGACGTGGATTTTTGAACACCTCTAGGAGATGGCAGGTGGTTTCCCTGAGGCCCTTGGTCAGCAGATGGACCTGGCTTTCCTGTATCCTCACATGCCCTTCTTTCCGTGTGTCTGTCTTGATCTCTTCCTATAAAGACACCAGCCAGACTGGCCTAGAGCCCATACTAGTGACCTTGTTTCACCTTAGTGACCTCTTTAAAGACCATCTTCAGATTCAGGCAATGGGGCCTGCAGAACAGGCTTAGCACACACAGCCATGGCACCCTCTGCTCCATTGTTAGAGGAGTGGAATCCTGGGGGCTGTCTGTCTCCATGGTGCCCTGTTTTGATAGGCCAGTTGTCCCTTCCAACTAAATAAAACTGCAGGCCCCAGCTTATGACAGTGGAGCTCCCGGGGGCCACACTGTGATGTCATTACAGCCAGTAACCCAAGGCAGCCAATCAGGAATTTAGCTCAAACAATGCTAACCAAAAGACAAAGCAGTTTGAATGTGCCCCGTACCTTGTACTGGCTAGCTACTCACCCTAGGATAAGTTGTGTCCCAAACTAGGGTACCCTACTTGGGGTCTGTCTGCTGGAGAGCTATCTCTGTGGAAGTCGGGATGGACAGGACATCCTTGTCTCAGACAGGAAGAACATGATCAGGCTGTTTGGTCCTGTGTCTAGGCAGCTGGGTGTTGACCAGTTCCTGTGGGGTGGCTATAATAGGGGGCGGGTGGTGCAGGCCTAGCTTCTTCTTGAGCGTGTAACCGCCAGGGGCTTCCTATGACAGCCATGTGTGGCTTTTGCCCTTGGGAACCTCTAAATCCCTGGGAACTTGTCCAGGAGATGTCAGTGTATGCCTGAGAGCTTTCAAAGACCTCTGAAACAGGCTGTGGGTGGCTTGTAGCTATCAGGAAAAAAGCCATAGGAGCTGTGGACCCTGCCAGCCTGGCTTCTGTGTATAAAGGACTCCGCAACCCTTCAGGGATGTGGCCAGCTGACAGTAGGCTCAGTGTTGGCTTTTGTGGCCGCTGTTCAATCTTTTCCGAGATTCGGGTGGGGTAATGGGAAGGAGGGCCTGCTCTCTGGTCCTCCCTAATGGGAGGCCACCTCTCTCCCTGCTGTCACATCTGGGCGCCCTGCCAAAGACACTAAGTCTTTTTATTAATCTTGGCAGCTTCTCCAGGAGAGCTCCCAGAGCTGAGAGCCCAGGACCCCCCATGCTCCAGTGGAGTGGCCTCTGCCTAGACTCTGCCGGGGTCTCAGGGTTTCCCTTCCAGGTGCTGGGCTCCACCCTCTCCCGCCTGCCCACCGCTTTGGGCAGATGCTGGCCTGTGAGCCTGGTAGACCCCTTCCACCACTCTCCCAGGAGCAGAGTCCAGGCTTCTCTTCCATAGAAAGGTGCAGGTGTCCTGACAGGTTCTTCCCCCCCAACACACACACACACACACACACACACACACACACACACACACACACACACACACACGGCTGCCTGGCTCTGGTGAGGACCCTTGCTCAGAGTACTGCAGCTGGCTTCCTTCTGCCTGGGGAGGGGCTCATGGATCAGAAGTGGGACTCCTGTGGTGGTGACCTCTGCCTGGGCTGGCCTACTCCTGCCCAGGGCTCCTGACCCCTGCATGCTCCCAGTGCCATTCATTTTCTAAAATAAAGTACGAAACCTGCCTTCTCTGTCTCTAAGCAGGGCTCAGCTTGGGGTCCATTTCTGCCAGGCAGCCCTCTGTGCTCACTGAATTCCTACGGTTGGTTTTATTCCTCCCAAGAGGATCCTAAAGTTTTAGGAGGTGAAACTTTTCAGCTCTCCCTAGTCCTCTAATACTGTGAGCAGGGCCCTTAGCCCAGTGCCCTAAGCTCCTGGATGTTCTTTGTGGGAAGCCCAATGCTGCCCTCTCTCTGCCTGAACTTGCCTGAGATGGGGCACTGAGCCTGGACCCTGAACTCCCCCCCCCCAGAGGACCCTGCCATGTAGCAGCAGATGCCAGATGCATTGGGGGCCAGGCTTCCAGGTTGGGCTCTCTGGATCCCCACGTCTACAGCCCTTTCTTGCCCATGATCTCTAGGAGCCTGGCGTCCTAGGCAAGTCTCGTTGGGTCACACGGCACTCGAGCTTGGGGATGCTGTGGGGTTCCCGCTCACCTGGGCTGTCCCACCGCAGTGGGCTTGGGGAGACGTCTTGGGCTGAAAAGCTGGGGCTGCGTTCCCAATGACTCCTGGCCGCAGCGATGGGGGGAGGGGGCGGGGCAGGGCGGGGCGGCAGACAGGACCGCACTAGGCCCCTAGGATTCCAGAGCTAGTGCTCTCACCTAGAGGCCTCCTTGGGTGGTAATATGCTACCCCCGAGTATTGTCTCTTACCCCTCTCTCCATACTGCTGTAATGTTGGCTTCCTTGGGGGACCCCAGAGGCCATGTAGAGAGAAGTGAGTGGCTGTTTGACCCTTGGCTCCACCAAGAACTGGTAGGCAGATTACCTAAGCTCCTGGGCACCACCCTGCACTCAAGAGTAGGATAGAAATGTGGCCTGCCCCAGTAAGCTGACAATCAGCAGACAAGGTTATAGATGCTGAGAGGCAAAATCCCTCAGTTGTCCTCCTTTCTAGAGATACCCTGTACCTTTCCATGTTCCCATAAGTAGGTGGAGGAGAGGGGTGGCTGATCTGCTCTGTGTCCTCAAAGGCCTGGCTGACAGTCAGCTACAAGGTGGCTGGCAATGACCAGGAGCTACCAGTTCGAAAGGGCTCTCAGGGTCAGTCAGTGTTCTGCAGAGACAGCTCAGCCCTTGCCTTTGGGGCCTGTGAAAATGGCATAGTGGGCTGTCCAGAGTCTGGAGAGGCGTTGGCTGAGGGCCACTCCTGCCACCACGTTATTGGGCCTGATGTGTCGGTATGGTGGCACACACCTTTAGTCTCAACACTTGGGAGGCAGAGGCAGGCAGATCTCTACGAGTAGTCTGTAGGGCACCTTGCTTGTGAAACTCCAAGACTGGGTGAGAGTCATATCCCTCAGCCCTTTGGGATATGTTCTTAGGGGATAAAGTCTCCCGTGAGTTCCTAGCCTTTGCAGGTACCTCCCAAAGCCTTACCTGACATACAGACAGTGCCCCGAATAAATACTGAATGAGCAGGTGAACAAGTAAAAGAATTGTGGTGCTAAATGTAGTCCTTGGAAAAGAAGTAGTCCAGGAAAGCTGTCCAAGGAGCCACCTAGTCACAGCACATGCCACAGGATCACAACAGGTGAGTTTTGAGGTGCACGACACACCCATGGGTTTTGAAGGAGGTGCGTGTACTTGACCAAGTAGGAATCTGTTCTGGCGGGGGCAATGCCTTGAGTTCTCCCCACATTTGAGAGCAGCCCACCAGGACCAACCACTCTCTGTGTGGCTCCAGGCTTGCGTGAATGGGAAGGCTCTGACTCCGAGTCTTGAGTTTGTTTTCTCAAGGTCAAGATGGCTTGCTCCTGGCACTGCTGCTTTCCCCTGTGTGCCCTGGGGTTGATAAGAAGGTGCTCCCTCCCCTTCACAGTAAGCGAGCTCATCCCTTGAGTGTTGGTGCAGTGCCTTCCTGGCACAGTCCCAGTCACGTGCTTGTCCCCTCCCAAGGGGCCAGTCTGGAGCAGGTAGGCCGGAGTGTACTCACCCACAGGGCTGGGTAAGCAGGACCTGCCACCAGCCCCTCTGGTCAGTGTGAGCCCGTCTTACGAGGTTCTGCCTTGGGGGCAGGCATGGCCCTCTAGGTTAGAATGGCCTCTGCATGCACCCTGCAATGATGGGGTGGACTTGAGATCTTGGAGAGGACACCCACACACATCGACACGGATCCACTATAGAGGCTACTCTCTTGATGAGGTACCAAATCTCTCCTAAGGTTGCTGGGAAGCTGAGTGACCCAGAGAAGGTTGTGACGTAGTTTGGGATCCTGGGGGCAGCTAGCGCTTCTCTGGAGAGGCCCACTCTTCTGCCAGGGTAGGTGTTGCTGTGCAGATCAAGAGACTGCCCCTCTAGGCCCAGGAGGTGCCTCCCTCCGTATCTGCTCAGTGGCATTCATGCCTCTGCCACCCCCTCCAGACCAAGACAGTAGCACCAGTGTTTCCTGGCTGGCTGCTGCGCTTGGCCAGGTGGCTGCTGTGGCCGTATTTAGGTGGCCTGGCCGTCATTCCCTTACCCACACTGCCCATCTGACTCCCTCACATTCCTGGTGTGTGAGCTCAACTGCACTGAAGAAGTGAAACCTCACAGCTGCCCTCTCACGCAGAGGGCAAGGCAGGTGCATCCACTCTGCCTCACTTGGCCCTGCATAGTTTTTGGCACATTCTCCTGTCATTCAGGATGTTAATGGAGCTCAGAGATTGATGTGGGCCGAGCTTCCTCTTCCTCCCAGGGCTCCCTGGACTGACCAGGTTCTTGGGTCTACTCCCAGACTGTGTCCCCACCATTTTTGCCTGGTTCCAGGCTCCTTGCATTGCAGGGTCTGGACTAGGTTCCTAGCTTCATGCTCTGAGGAGCCTGCTGCACCGCAAATTAGAGCCTTTACGTGGCTGCTTCTCCTCCTGTCCACTCAGGTCCTGCCTGGCGGGAGCTGCCTTCCTTCCCTTTCCAATCAGAGAGGGTTGAATGGTAGGGAGGTCCCTCTCAGCTTCTTCCTGGTCCCTTGGCTAAAATCTGGCCAGTCGGGATGGGGGCTCTTTTAGATGTGGCCCGGCTTGGCCTTGCTCAGACCCTTGCAGTTTCCTGTTCTGTCTGGGGGACGTCACACACTCACTTCCTCTCCTATTACCTCCTGCCCCTTACCTTGCCTGCCCTGAGGTGTTGGCACTGTTTGAGCCCGCCTCCCCCTTTCTGGCCATGATGACCTAGTCTTCCCTGCCTTCCTGGGCTCCGCCCACCTCTTTGGGAGCCTTTCTGCTTTCCTTCCCTAGTTGCGGGACTTGGGGGCCGGCTGGCTGCTACTTCCCTCCTGTGCACTGTGGACTCCGGGCAGAGAGGTAGTCGGGAAGGCATGCCAGCATCTCTGTGGACCTGGCCAAGTAGCATTCCTGTTGGAGGTTCCTGTGAGCTGGGAGCCTGCACGAGACAGTGAGGGGCAGTCAGCAAGCCAGGCAAAGCGTGTGCTGCCGGGTGAGTCCTCATTCCCTCAAGAGTCTTGGTGTCTATCTCAGGATTCCTGTCAGGAATGCCACACATTGGGCTTCAGTGTCCTGAAGTATTCTTCTTGTGACACACTGGTCCTTCAGCCTATGTTAGGACTGGAAAGGGGTTGGTCTCACCAGGACCACAGGTTGGAGTGGCCAGACAGGGGCCCCTCAGCCTTTGATTCCCTGGGTCCAGTGCAGAGCCAGGTGGCTTCCCTTCTTGTTATCCTTAGGGAAGGGCTGGGCTCCCAGCAGGACAAAAGCCCCAGAGGTTTGGGATATGGTCCAGTCAGGTTTTTTTTCAGAGCTCCTCTGTGGGTCCCCTTGGCTAGCGTTGGCTCTTGATAGTCTGTGAGTTCTGCTGGTAGAATTCGCACTTGGCTGCTGTTTGTGTGCGCCTGTTTTTATGCCTTGCAATTAAAACATTTATTTGGCCTTCCCAGTGAAAATCTAATTTCTTGAGTCTAAGAACTGCCGATATTGGCACAGAGACTGCAGTCCGTCGGGCAAACAGATCCAGAGCCTGTTGGATTATTCATAGTGTGGTATTTGTAAATCAGGCTGTGCACTGCTCTAATCAGAGCTGATGTTGGTAATTGGTGTGTTGAGTTAGGGTGGTGGTGTGAGGGGTGTTGTTGAGTGTTTGTGTGTGACCGACGGGTGGCCTCCCACGGCTGACTCAGCCCCGCCAGCTGAGGAGTGGCACTTTGGCAGCCATTCATGAGTGCCACCTGTGTGTGGCCCTATGAGGACCTCTGCAGACAGCCCCCTCCACAGCAGGCTTCTGCTCGCGCGGGGGAGGTGCGGATACTGAAGTTCAGAGCTCCTTGCTCTGAGGTGTTCACAGCAGCAGAGCTGGGGCTCAGACTTGGAGAGGTGGGAAGGACCTGGGCCTGCAGAGGTGGTCGTGAGGTAATGCCGCTCTTTCTGCTCTTTTCCAGACCATCATGGAGCAGTTCAACCCCAGCCTCCGCAACTTCATTGCCATGGGGAAAAACTACGAGAAAGCACTGTCAGGTAGAGCTGGCTCCTCACTGCACCCTCACCCCATGCGCCCTCCCCGATGATGCACCCTCCCCCACTGCACTGTCCCCCACTTGCAGATGAACTTTCCTCAATGCCTTGCACATGGATAGAAGTCATCAGGTCTTTTTTTTTTTAATTTTTTAAATTTATTTATTTTGTGTGTGTATGAATGTACTGTCTGCATGTAGGTCTGTGCACCCGTGTCGTGCAATGCCGCGGAGGTCAGAAGAGGGTGTCAGATTCCCCTGGAACTGGAGTTCTCCTGGAATTGGAGTTATAGACGGTTCTCAGCCGCCATGTGGGTGCTGGGGATCAAACCCGGGTCCTCTGTAAGAGCGGTCGGTGCTCTTAACCGCTAGGCCATCTCTCCAGCCCCGAGAAGTCATCAGGTCTTTTCTAGAAGCAGCTGAATGAGATGAGTGAGGGTATGGGTAACCCTGCTCTGAATGTAACTGCGGTCTCTGACCACAGCCCCTTGCCACGCAGACCGATCTCCACGCAGGCTGGTCTTTTTCCACACTTGTGGGAACAAGCAGAGACTGGTGTGGATGTCTGTCCTCCAGAATTTTATGCAAAGTACAGGGTTAGATTTGGTGTGCAGTGGCCTTGGGTCTGTGTTCTTTCCCTGATGAGTGCACATGCTATAGCTCTTGTGAGGCCTGGAGCGGCCACTCTGGATCCCTGGGCTTACAGACTCCTTAGGCATCCTGCAGAGGGAAAGGTTGCCAGGCCTACTGCTGTTGGTCCCAGGGTACAGTAAGTCTTTCTGCCCCAGTGGAGCCAAGTTGTATTGTTTGTTGCAGGACCACTCTTCCTGGTCTCCCTGTACCTGTGCACAGCAGCAGTCTCCTCTTTGAAGTTGCCCTCCATGCCTGTCCAGCAGGATTCTAGGGGCTACTAGCTGTGACATCTTCATAAGTGAGCCACCTGGCAGGAGGAGGGTGTTGTTACCAAGTGTGCCCTGTGTCCTCTCCCTGTAGCTGCATCATGCTGTGGCACCCCACAGGTGGGGGAACTGCTTGTCCAGTTAGGGGCTTCAAGTTAGAGGCAGCAGAGGAGGGTTAGAGTTGGTCATCATGGTCTTGTTAGGCTACCTGTACCCTGTGGTCACTTGAGAACAGGAGACGTTGCTGAGCTCTGGCATCATGAGCTTGTTCCTGGTCACACTGTCCAGGAGGAACTGTGTAGTTACTTTCATGTCCTCCCTGCCCCATCCAGTGTGGGAATAGGCTTTTCTCACCTTAGAGGTACACTCATACAGGTGACCTCCTGTGTCTGAGTCTTCCAGGGAACCTGGGTCTATCCTGTTGATGACTGGTGCAAGCAGGTTGACCCTTCAGTAGGTCCTGCGCAGAGCAGGAGGTCACTGGGGCCCTATCAGGGCAGACTTTTCTCTTTTGGAATGTGAGTGAACAGCCTACTATCCCAGGCTGTGGGAAATGACAGCATTGACCTGAAGCCCTGAGATTGACCCCCACATCGTGTGTGACAGGAGGGGACAGAGGTCCTCACTGCTGCTACCTTGTCCTCCCCTTCTCGGCAGCCTTGAACTCAGTGGCACAGCCCCGGACGCCTGTGGGATCCCAGAGCTCATGCATTTGAACTCTGTTCCTTTGGAATTGCCACCCCTTTGGGGGTGGGGTGTGAGCCTACAGGGGTTTCATGACATCTCGGTTCCCCAGTTTGTGATGCTGCTGGCCACTGCCCTGGGAAGAGCCTCTCAGGGTGCTTAAAGTAGTGGCCACATGGGGCTGGGGAGATGGCCCTGTTGGTCAAGTGCTTAGCACACAAGCCTGGATCCCCAGCACCACAAGGTCCTGTGCACCTGGAACCCTGTGAGTGGTAGGTGGAGACAGGAGGATTATTGGGGCTTCTCAGCCAGTTAGCCAAAAGCAGGCATTGTCTGGTTTCAGTGAGAAGCCTTGTTTCAGGGGTAATAAGGCAGATTGTGACAGGGCGGGACACCAGATGTCTTCCTCTGGGTACATGGACATAGGGGAAAATGGGGCTGGCGAGATGGCTTAGTCAAGTGCTTGCCATGCAAGCATGAGGACCCGAGTTCTGGTCCCCATCTCCCATGTAAACTCGGAGTGCAGCAGCACACACCTGCAAACCCTAGTAGTGTAGGCAGGGGTGGGGGAGCACCTCCGTATTTGAGTGCTCCCTATTGCTTGCTGTTTTTCTTTTGTTAGGTTTTGTTTTTGTTTTGAGACAGGGTCCTACTGTGTTACTCAGGCTACCTTCCTGCTATAGCCACCTGAATGCTGAGATGAGAGGCACTAAGTACCACACCCAGCTCTCACTCCTACTGTGACAGCCGGCTTGCCCACAGGTTCTCTTGTGTTGGGCACAAGAGAAGAGCTGGGTTTTCTCTCCTCTGCCTGCATGTGGCACCCTGGAAGAAGCCTCTGAAAGCAGGAGGGGGAGCTTGGAGTTGGGGCTTCCATCCTGGGCAGCCCTGCCGTCTCCAGGCTCAGCACACTGGTGAGCTCTAACTCTCCAAGCAAGAGGAATTCCCAGGGCGCTGAGCACAGCCGGCTTCTCCTGGCCTGCTCTGGTCTTCAGGTGGATCGTGTCGGAGGCTCAGGTAGCTCTCTCCCATGAGAACCAGGAGCGGGTCTGGCACCCTCCAGATCAGTGATGTCCCCCTTCCATAGCCACTCTGTAAGGGCCCTGGTGACCTAACAAGCGCAGTCTTTCTGCCCTGATGGCTCTCCCTTGGGCAGTGGAGTTCTCTTTCTGGTGTCCTGTCCGAGAAGTGTCTCACCTTTGCTGTGGATCTAGTGGAGGCCATAGCAGTCTCCTCTTTGAAGTTGTCCTCCAGCTCTTTGATGCTTAGGCACGGGTTTCCTTCCAGGCCTTTCTGGCTCCCCCTTGGGTTCCTCATGTGGTTGCCAGGGCTGTGTCTGGACGGTTACTTCCTCTTCCTGTTTTCCCCGATTCTCTATACGGAGCTCAGCCTCACATGCCACCACACTACCACAGCCCCTCACCTGAGCACCCAACTTCTGCTCCTTCCTTTTTCTTCCCTTTAAGGGGCGCCGACCCCTTCCAGGCAGCAAAAGATTCTCAGTCCCCCAGAGGACACAGTTTTGTACCACAGAATAAATTGTGTGTGGTTAATTGAGAATCATATAAATAAAATTTAATGACGTGCCCAGTTACAAGCCCCTCACAGTTCTGTAGAAAGCAGATTAGGAGTCATTGTGCTGCGACTGGCGGCTCTTCTCCACAGCCTGGCTCTCCAGGCCTGGCGGCCTCTTCCTGCTTTGCACAGCCTGAAGGATAGGTGGGTGGGGCCTTTGTCAGAGGCAGGAGTTTGCTAGACACCCCAGAGCAGAGTTGGACAGGGTCCTGGAAGTCACTGGGAGGGAGTCTAGACCTAGCAGCTCTGTTTGCTATACCGTCAATGGCTACTGGGCTGCAGAGGAAGGGGCAGGCTT
The DNA here is from genome assembly GCA_009823505.1 of Rhizomys pruinosus. Taxonomy (NCBI): domain Eukaryota; kingdom Metazoa; phylum Chordata; class Mammalia; order Rodentia; family Spalacidae; genus Rhizomys; species Rhizomys pruinosus. The sequence continues at coordinate 148,916 of VZQC01014630.1, read as the reverse complement.
TGCATATCCGGGTCACCAGTGTCTCTGACACATAGAAAGCCCCTCCAGCTGCAGCAGTGCAGGTATTAACATGCCCTTAGCCTGCTCTGAATAGTGGCACCTGCTTCTAGTTAGGTTCTGTTCTGAGACTGAGAACATTGGTGCTCTCAGAGTTTGGCCCAGGATCTTTGGGAAAATCAGTGGCCTCCCGCCTTCCAGGTCTGCCCAGAGTCAGTAGGCACTTTATCTGGTGCATTGCTCTTAAAGCTGCACTCCCTCCCCCTCATCAAACAGCATGTGACAGGGCTCCACGCTCAGCAGTCCAACTTGAATAGCTTGGGACCTGCATAGTACACTGTGTTCTTACAAATAAAAGGAGCCCTCGTGATGACAGTAGAATAAGTGTCAACAAGCAGCATTGACGCTCACAGAAACAAAGCTGGAAGGCTCGTTGATTGTGTCCAGGCCTGGCTGAGGGGTGGGCTCCGCCACCTTTGGTGTTGGTTCTGGGTCCTCTTCAGGAAGTAACCCCTCTTTCCTCTCCCCCCAGGTGTGACCTTTGCTGCCAAAGGTTATTTCGATGCCCTGGTAAAGATGGGGGAGCTGGCCAGCGAAAGCCAGGGCTCCAAGGAACTCGGTAAGACCCTTGACTGAGAAGAGAACCCGGGCCCCTCTGAGTCATTGGATATATCCAGACAAGTCTGAGGTGCTGTCTTGTCTGGCCCTTCTTGCATTCAGAATCCAGTTTTATCTGTCAAATAAGAAAAGCAGTTTTTAAATGGCAGAGCTGGTAAGGGGTGCCCTCCATTGAAAGTGGCATGCACCAGGCGGCCTAAGGATGCTGCTTGCAATTCCTGCTGCTGATAGGCTGTCTTCCTGGAGGACTGTGGCTGGGGAAGAGGAGATGCAGGCAAAGTACATTCAAAGGCTGACATAGGGGACCTGTGTGGAAAGTTGACTGACATACTGAATCTTTCTGGTGTGAAGATAAATGGAAAGGTGAAGACAAATGGAAAGGTGGAGCCTGGAGGGTGCATCCCTTCCAGGTGCATACTCATGATGCAAGGACATTCGCAGGTGGGCTGTATTAGGCTTGCCTGTGTTTTGTAACTGTCCCAGGAGGACTAATCCGAGGGCTCCTGGGGGTGGTTGTCTTAAAAGCTGGGGTTTGGTGCTGATGGCTGAGGTCTTCCCTCTCTCAAGGATGCCTGGCTATGGGGTAGGCTATGGTGATCCAGTCTCCCTTCACATGTGGCTCCCAGGCTGCTCTTGCAGCACTGAGAAACCAAAATTGTCCCAGAACCAGTTTGTTTCTTGCAGCTATGGGCACAGATGACGGGCTTCTGCATCTGGCTTCCCTGTCCATTAAGAGTCTACCAGCCAGCACTGTTCCAGGATGTGGCCCCCATGTCTGGCTGGCAAAGATGGAGATGCTGAGATGGAAGCGGGTGTATATGTCCAGGGAAGGGTCAGGCTACTGAGCTTTGGTCCTGTGTTTTTCTTTGGAGCTGGTGGCCCCTCTTGGCTAGCAAGAGGCCTGGGTTCTGTAAGCAGTTTAGAGGGACTGGGTTTCTTTGTGTTTCCATTAATTCTTTTTTTTTTTTTTTAATTTATTTTTTTGTTGTTTTTTTGTCTTTTCGAGACAGGGTCTCCCTGTCGCTCTGGCTGGCCTGGAACTCACTCTGTAGACCAGGCTGGCCTTGAACTCACAAAGATCCGCCTGCCTCTGCCTCCCAAGTGCTAGGATTAAAGGTGTGCGCCACCACGCCCGGCTTTTATTTTATTTTATTTTAATTTTTGTTTTTTGTCTTTTTTAGACAGGGTCTCCCTGTCGCTCTTCCATTAATTCTAACTCCCAGACTGGTCTACAGCATGTCATGGCTTTCAGGCAGAGACACTGTCCTGTGAACACAGCTCTGCCTGCTGTTGTCCCTATCTATCTGTACCTTTCACAACCTTTTACATAGAATCCAGATCTTGCACTTGTCTCTGTCATGGCCTTGTTCCAGGACACTGAGGTCTACCAGCATGGACCGTGGGGCTTGTGGTTGCTGAGGTCTCCAAGTTCCTGAGGGGCTACTGTGTTGACTGACACAGCCATGGGTAGATGGTACCAGGCAGCGTACAGGTGCCAGGATTTGCATTAGCAGAAGAGGGAGAGACCTTCCTGGACAGTGGCTCTAGAGGGAACCTTTCCTCCTGCAGATGCAGTACTGACTGAGAGCCCCTGGAAGCATAGAGGCTTAAGGGTGCTGTGGAGGGCATGTCAGGTGCCATAGTGAGGTCAAGCCTGTAGACTCAGCTGGCTGGTGAGGAGGATGGCAGGCCATTACTGAAGGGCTTCAGGGCACAGCTGTGCTTGGGGATCCTGTGGGGATCTCATCCTGGAGTTTCCGCGCCAGGGTCCAGGTATAAAAGGTGCCCTTCTTCACAGTCTTGACCTCCTCAGAGGTGTTTGTGCATGAGCCCTAAGTGTGCGCGAGTGTAAGGGGCAGTTTCTCCTTCTGTGCTCTGGTGGAGAGAGTCTCCAAGGAGAAGCCAGGCCTTGGCAGCCATGCAGTGGACAGGTTTGTCCAAGGCTGCCAAGAGATTCCAGAACTGCTGCTGGGATTCCTTAGGACTCTTGAGGACGGTTTCTATGTGTAGGCTTTTGTGATCTGCTGGGATAGGTATCCTGAGGGCATTGTTCCTCCTGGGCATGCTCCAGAGGTCGTCAGCCAGGTGCTGGCCCATGCATGTCTGTCTGTCTGTCTGTCTAAGGCTGGTCAACCAGGTGCTAACCTCTGTGTGTGTGTGTGTCTGTCTGTCTAAGGCTGGTCAACCAGGTGCTAACCTCTATGTGTGTGTGTTTGTGTCTGTCTGTCTAAGGCTGGTCAACCAGGTGCTAACCTCTGTGTGTGTGTGTGTCTGTCTGTCTGTCTAAGGCTGGTCAACCAGGTGCTAACCTCTATGTGTGTGTGTTTGTGTCTGTCTGTCTAAGGCTGGTCAACCAGGTGCCAGCCTGTGTGTAGAGGTGGTCATCTGGGTGCCAGCCTGTATGTGTGCACAGCTGGTCTGCCAGGTGCTGGCCTGGCACAGATCTCTTTTTTTCAATAACAGCTTTATTGACGTGATTCACATGCTGTCATACAGTTCACCACTGAACAGTTCCCCGAGCTTTGTATATTCTGAGTTTGTGCCCATTCTCTGTTTGTGGTTCCAGCTTTCCTGTCACTCCCAAGAGCAGTCACTCTCTATTCCCCATCCTATGAGTTCTGGGCAGCCACTCACCTGAGGTCTGAACATCTCCTGTAAGGGAACTAACTGTACAGTGTACGGGGCTTTTTTTTTTTTTTTTTTTTTTTTTTTTTTTTTGGTCTTTTCGAGACACGGCCCCAGCTGTCCTGGAACTCGCTATGTAGACCAGGCTGGCTTTGAACTCAAGAAATCTGCTTGCCTCTCCCTCCCAAGTGCTGGGCTGGCGGGGCTTGTTTTTAAGTTTATCTGTGATGGGATGTTTCAGAGTTTCTCAGTTATGGTCAAATATTACAGTGTGTGATAGACCCCATTCTGTTTATTCATCTGTTTTTGTTTCGGGGAGTGCTTTTTTGAAACAGTCTCCCTTTGTGGTCCTGGCTGGTGTAAACCTTGAAATCTTTGTCTTCTCCTCCTGAGCATTGGCAGTGTTGAGATTACAGCTGTGTGTGTGAGCACATCTGGCCCATTCACCTGTTAGTGGACATGTGAGTGGTTCCACTTTCTGACTATGGTAAGCAGTCGTGTAGTGGGTGTGTGAAATACTGGCACATTTTCATTTCTCATGGGCAAGAACCTGGGAGTGGAATTGCTGGATCAAATGGCTAGAATTTGAATTTATGTTAAAGCATCATGGCTTTGCTTTAAAAATAAGTCAGCCCTTTACCCACCCCCTTCTGCCCACATCGCCCACTCAGGCAGCTGCTCAGCTCCATGTGCGGTTTGCTTCCAAATGTCTAAGAGACGCGTTCATGCTGTTTCTTCTTTAACTTTATGCTAAGGAGTTCTTTGGACAGAGTCAAGTCACTATGATACTATCTTATTGCCCAGCTCAGTATCATAATTTTTTTTTTTGAGACAGGCTCTCACTAGGTGGCCTTGGTGTTCTGGAACTCCCTATGTAGCTAGGCTGGCCTCATCTACCTACCCTGCCTCCTAAGTGCTGGGGTTAAAGGTGTGCACCACCACACCTGCTTCATGACCATTATAATCTTCACTGAAATCGTGTGCAGTGTTTTCGTGGTGGTGGTGATGGTGGTGGTAGTGAAAATCCTTTTCATAGGTAAGACCCACAGTTTTGGGGCTTTGCTCGATTTGGCTGTTTCGTTGAGGAATAGTTGATGCATCCACTACACACATTGGTGCATACAGCAGTTTTTCTGTGTGCATGATGGTTAGCCTCCTCTGGAGTCAGGCCTCCCTCCTAGCCCTGCCCTATCTCCATCCCTGCCCTCTGTGTTTGGACGCAGTGCTTCAGCAGTACTTGCTGTGTCCTTGGTCACAACACACTGTGAAAAGTGGCTCCTAGGTCATGTGGCTGGGTCGTGCCTTGTCATGTGGATGTGTTACTGCTTGCTGTGCCCTCATCTGTTGAGGGATATTTGGGTTGCTACTATTTGGGATATTTACATACTTGCATTTCTCTCTTTTTTAATAATTTTATTTATTTTCGTCGGATTCCCCTGGAGCTGGAGTTCTGGAATTGGAGTTACAGACGGTTCTTAGCCGCCATGTGGGTGCTGGGGATCGAACCCGGGTCCTCTGCAAGAGCAGTCGGAGCTCTTAACCGCTAGGCCATCTCTCCAGCCCCTCCATCTCTGTTTTATATTTCATTTTATGTGTGTGTTCTTGGATTTCACTCCCTGTAAACCATTAAAATCTATCTGGGCGTGTTGAAGTTACCAGACTGTAGACTTGGGCAGGGCTGGGGATGGCGACAGCCCCCATAGTGGGGGTGTATGGTCTGCATAACACCTGAGTGAGGAGGACCAGGAGCCACTGGGAGGGGTCAGGGAGGGAGAAGAGGTGTGTTTTAGAAGAAATGTGAAAGTTGGGAGGGGGGGAGAGGTTAGGAGGGAAGGAGAACTGCAGACAACTAGGGCCTTGTAGGAAGTCTGTGCCTCAGGCCACCAAGTGTCAGCTTCCGAAAGACAAGTCTGTGCAGCCTGCTATTCTTAGTCTCTGATCCAGCTGCACCATTGCCAGCAGCATTCATTTTCATTGCTGTAGAATATTCCATAAACACATAATTAACCATCTGTTTCTCCCATCTTCTCTTGGTTAGCAGTTGAGTTATTCCCAGTGAGTTTTACTGTTCTAAACAATGTAGTCCATGGGAACAGTGAGGCCGAGCTGCAGCAGCCACTTGTGAAGGAGGCCTGCTTCTGCGAACCGGAGCTGGGCACACCAGCTTCCCTGCTATTTCTCTTTTTCATATTTTCAGGATGTGCTACTGTTCTAGTTTGATTTTCTGTTGTTGTGATAAAACACTGACCAAAAATAAAGGGGGTTGGAGAGAGGGTGGGGTTTTGGCTAACAGCTCACAGTCCATAACTGAGGAAAGCCAGGGCAGGAACTCAAGGCGGGAGCCTGGAGACAGGAACTGAAGCTCGGAGACCCTGGACATGTACTTGCTAATCCAGATATTTAATGCCCCTGCGGTGAATCAGAGCCCTTTGGGAGTGGAGTCTCTTACAGGACAAGGAATCTCACTCGGGTCTGCCTGGTGCTCTACCCAGACCAGTGTCTGTTGGCCCTCGTTTTTGCTTTTAGTGGCTAGTCTTTTTTGTTGTTGTTGTTATTTTTACATGTATTTATCTATTTGTGAGTGTGTTTGTGTGTGTCTGTGTCTCTTTGTGCTGTGTGTATGTGTGCATACGTGTGCATTCACTGGACCACACAGCACATGTGGAGGTCAGAGGACGACTTGTGGGCAGTGTCTTCTTCCACCCCTTGAGTCCTAGGACTGGACTCAGGTGTGCGGCCTGACAGCAGGCTCTTTTGCCCATTGAGCCCTCTCACCCACCCACCTTTTTGGAAACAGGTCACCGCACGTTACCTATCCTAGTCTTGAAGTCCTGTGCTCAAGTGATCCATCCTTCCTCCTCATCCTGTCAAGTAGCTGGGCTCACAGGCCTGCACCACCACACCTGGATTAAATGATTGAATCTTGACATTCATTAGAGGACCCTATAAGCTGCCTTGTTGCAGACCGTTTGGGCCCTTCTAGGGTGGCCCCTGGCTGCTCCTTTCTCCTTCCTTTGTCTTTTTAAAATTTTTATTTATTTATTTATTTATTTATTTATTTATTTATTTATTTATTTATTTATTTGTATGAATGTACTGTCTGCATGTAGGTTTGTGCACCTGTGTCGTGCAATGCCACGGAGGCCAGAAGAGGGCGTCGGATTCCCCTGGAACTGGAGTTAAAGACAGTTCTCAGCCGCCATGTGGGTGCTGAGGATCGAACCCGGGTCCTCTGCAAAAGCAGCTGGCACTCTTAACCGCTAGGCCATTTTCTCCTTCCTTTTTTTTTTTTTTTGGTCTTTTTGAGACAGGGTCTCCCTGTAGCCCCAGCTGGCCTGGAACTCGCTCTGTAGACCAGGCTGGCCTTGAACTCACAAAGATTCGCCTGCCTCTGCCTCCCAAGTGCTAGGATTAAAGGCGTGCGCCACCACGCCCGGCTTTCTCCTTCCTTTTTATGGTCAGTCTCTGCCCATTTTTTTCCCAGGGCTTCTTGCCTTGGTTTTTCCATGCAAGATAGTAAGGTGATCAGCCTAGCAAGAGCTGCCCTGGCCCCTGCTCTGCTCACTGGGTGGACAGCCTTGTCAAGGTGGACCTCCTGCCTCTCCCACCTTCCCCATTTTCCTTTGGAGCCCTGAACTTCATTCTCCCAGAATCATGAGGGTCTCTGAAGATAAGGCTTCCCCTGCTGCTGAACATCAAATGCCCAGGGAGTCACTTTTGCTTCAAAGAAGCCTGCAGAGCTACCTCTTTGTTCTTTTTCTTTTCTTTGGAGCAAGCTAACAGCCCAGGCAGTGCCTGCCTTTGATCTTCTGCTTTCTCTACTCTGACTCCGGTCTCACCGCTGGGGAGGGGCCTGGAGCTTGCAGACTCACTCTGAGACCATCCACTCATCTTCACTTGGAGTGGTTCCTTTCCCCTGCAGTGAGAAAGTCTGTGACCAGCTCGCGGGGCTTTGGTTTGATATATCAAGCTGCTTAGTCAGGGATGGAGGGCAGCTCTGAGTTTGGTACCAGCCCTTCTGATGCACTCTCCAGTGGCCTCCCGTCCCTGGATCCCCTGCCTCTATCTCTGTTGGAGCATGCCCTGATATCAGCACCAGCTTGCAGAAGGTGTAGCTGTGCTGACCCTTTGTGCTTTCGTAGTCTATGTGCTCTGTTGCCATGCCTCTTTTCTTTCATGAATGTGGGCGTCCAGCCCAGTATGGATGTGTCTAGACCTGCACTTGTCCCAGTGGCAAAGGAGCACAGATGGTGGTGCTGGTGGAGCCTGCAGGCAGAAGCTGTGTGCACACACCGAGCTTCCAGAGTGCCTCTTAGCCCTTTGCCACTTGACTGAGATCTGAATTTTTTTTCATCTTTTTGAGACAGGGTCTCCCTGTAGCCAGCCCCAGCTGTTCTGATCACTCTGTAGACCAGGCTGGTCTTGAATTCACAGAGATCTACCTGCCTCTGCCTCCTGAGTGCTGGGATTAAATGCGCACGCCACCACGTCCAGTGAGATCTGATTTGTTACTACATGACAGAGCATCTGTCCCTCTACTTCATAACTGCAGTGACTGGCACTCAAAGGGCCACTGTGGAGTACACAGAGCAGAAGGTAGGCAGGTGTATGCCTTGATGCCGAATCTCACGGTGCCACTGTGGTTGTGGCTCTGGTCACTTTGTAAGTGGAGGGCACTTGTCCAGTCTGATCAGCAGCTGGGCTGTCAGTCATATAGCCCTCCTGGGGCATGTACACTTACCTAAACTCCCTGGCTCTTTAGCCCAAGGCAGCTGAGTGCATAGAACTGGGCAGCACCTGAGCTGACCAGCAGGAGACAGGTAACAACACTGGTAGTTTGATGTGCATCCCTGAGCAGGTGGTGAGTGGTTCAAGTGCTCTGTTGGAATCATCCATGTGGAATGAGGGTTGGGTAGCCTGCCCTTGGCCAGTCCTTGGCGTTTTGTGGTGTTGGGGACTGGGAAAGTGTGCTGTCTGGAGTTAGTTACTTCAGTGAGTAAGGCACAGTCTGCCTGAGAAGGACCTTCATTTCCCTTGTGTGGTCAGGCACCCTGTCCTGGGACCTTAGCATGGGTGTGTTTCCCATTTTTAGGTTCTGCTCAGGGCTGCCTGCTGACCTAGGTGTTCTGTTCAACCTTCGTCTGTCTCTGGAGGGTTTTGTGCGCTTTCCTGCTGGGGCCTGTAGCACTTGTTTGTGATCACAGGACATGTACATGCTTGCTGGGCACCCTGGGCTTCAGCTGGGGCCCTGTTTGCTTGGGCTCCCTAGACTCCAGGGGAAGTGGCAGATGCTCTGTGCTGGGGACAGCTCTAGATAGGGATGCTTGTAGATAGGTTACCACCCTGCCTCAAAGTGTAGGCCAGCCTTCAGTCACTGTCTCTGAGCAAGGTGTGGCCTGGTCACGTCCTGCAGGTAATGGAGGCGGTGGGGGGGTGTCCTATCCCCCATTACCTGGAGTGAGGTGTGGAGATACGTGGTCCCACCAAGACTGTCCTGGGACTGAGCATCATCTGCTCTCCCATACAGCCCTTACTCCGCCAGTTAGACTAGGTTCCCCCAAGACCCACATCTCTGGAGTACAGGGCACTGCGGAGGAAAGGAACCTTCAACCCCAAGGGGCCTCAGGGCTATCCCTGTCCAGGAGTTGCCAGCTTATTTGGCCTCTTGTGCTTTTTGTTGTTGTTTTGAGACAGGGTCTTAACAAGTAGCACTGGCTGGCCTGAAATTTACTATGTAGTCCAGGCTAGCCATGAATGTACAAAGATTCCCCTGCACCTGCCTTCTGAGTGCTGGGATTAAAGGCATGTGCCAATACTCCAGGCTTGGGCTCCTGTGCTTTTGGTGAGGCCATGAGGTGGTCTGGCTGCATCCTGTCCCTTCCAGGTCTAGCAGAGCCATCCATACCTGCCCAGGAATTGAGGCTGTGTCCAGCCTCCATTTTAGGGAGGAGGCCGTGGCTTCAACCTCCCCTTTGGGCATGGAGATAGTGACAGTTGTATATGTCAGCTGCTGTCGGACCTAACAGCAGGGCCCGCTGAACACTGCTAAATCCTCCTGACAGGCACCATGTGCCTCCTGATAGGCATCAAGAAGGCTCACTCCCAGGGAGCCTGACTCTGAGGGCCTGGCTGGGGCAGCTGCTTGCCCACCATACAGGCAGTGAAGGGATGGAGGGCCTGAGGACGCCAGCATGTGGGAGCCCCCCTTCCTAGCTGGTGACACCAAGCTCTCTGGTCTCCTCGTCTCCACAGCAGGAAATGAGGGACCACAGGTGTCCCTTAGACCCACGCTAAAGAGAGAACTAAAGAAGGAAGCATCCAGTGTTGTGCCCAGGCCCTTTCTTCAGCCAGGTCTCAGACACTCACACTCAGCTGTAGGCCCTGGGGTTGCCAACAGGATGGACCCAGGAGACCCTGGTCACCCAGGAGAGGCCCTGGGCTCAGGTGATCAGATGTCTAGGCTCCTTTGTGGAAGCTCTGGCCACCCTGCTGAAGGCTTTGTGGGGCCACCAGAGCCTTCATCTGCAGAGATTAATAACAATCTTTTTTTTTTGGTCTTATTGAGAAAGGATCTCCCTGTACTCCCAGCTGCCCCAGAACTAACTATGTAGACCAGGCTGGCCTTGAACTCACAAAGATCCGCCTGCCTCTGCCTCCCAAGTGCTAGGATTAAAGGCATGCACCACCACGCCCGGCTTTTTTGGTCTTTTTGAGACAGAGTTTCTCTTTAGTCCCAGCTGGCCTAGAGCTGACTATGTAAACCAGGCTAGCCTTGAATTCACAGAGATCCGCCTGCCCCTGCCTCCCAAGTGCTGGGATTAAAGGCGTGCGCCACCACGCCTGGTGTCCTGGTTTGTCTTTCCATTGCTGTGACAAAACACTCTGACACCAACTTGGGGAGGAAAGGGTTTATTCAGCTTACATCTCCTGGGTCACATTTCATCACTTAGGGAGCCCAAGGCAGGAACTCAGGGCAGGAACCTGGAGGCCATGGAGGACTGCTGTTCACTGGCTTGCTTTCTACTGGCTTGCTCTCTGGCTCATGCCCAGCCTGCCTTCTTATACTGTCACTGCTCAACAATCAAGACAATACACCACAGATGTGGCCACAGGCCAATCCAATGGAGCCAATTCCCCAACCGAGGCTCCTTCAACCCAGGTGTGTCAAGTTGACACCAAAGCTATCCAGCACACCTGGCCAGTAACAATCTTAATTGGATTTGCCCAGTCCTGGCTAGCAGTTCTGTGATAGCCGGAGAAAGTGAAGTATGTATCTGTTCCTCAGCATCAGGTCTCATCTTTGATGGGAATATCAGTAAGTACAATCCACCAGGGTTGGTGACCATGGGGCCCCCTCTGCTCTTGTGACAGGTGGATTCTGATAGAGAACAGTGGTTCCATCCCAGCTGGTGACAGGGTAGGGTAGGCTTGATCCTGGGTTCCTATGGTCCCTGTGTGGACAGTGGGCTCTATTCCTGCTCCAAGAAGAAGCTCAGCTTTGCCTAAGTACTAGGGTCACAGCAGAGGTGGGAAGTACCAGGTTCCTAACAGCCAAAAGACCCCAAGGAGACTGCTGAGTATACACACCAAATCACGGACTAAGCCCTCTGGAGCAGAGACCAAGCTGAGATGACAGGGCTGCTCGAGGGCTCTGGGGGACCCTAGAAGCCACCCAGGTGTATGGTCAGGACTAGGGTCATTCCAGAGATGAGCCCCTCTCACTCAAGAGTTCTGGCCTGGATGGTACTCCATGCCTCTGCAGATGGGCCTGAGCTTCTCCGTCAGGACCGTCAGGGACCCCAGTCCCTTGCCCGTGCCCTGCTGTAGAGATCACCAACCTGACTTCTTAGGGCCCGCTGGCCCATTCTCTTTGTTAGCAGTAAACACACGTGGCCATGTGGCATGAATCCCCAGGCACAGCGAGACAGGGTGGAGCTGGGTGGGTATCAGAGAGGACACCCTGGGTCCTCCTGCTCTTCCTTAACTAAGGGGAAAAACTGGAATCTGGAGTTGTGCACAGCTAACAGTCTAGCACTTGGGAGGTGGAGGGAGGATCGTGAGTTCAAGGTCGGCCTGGGTAGACCGCACTAGTTCTTTTTTTTTTTTTAACTTTTTTTTTATTAATTTTTATTCATTTCTGTATGTGTATGAATGTACTGTCTGCATGCAAGTCTGTGCACCCGTGTCATGCAACGCCGCGGAGTTCAGAAGAGGGTCTCGGATTCCCCTGGAACTGGAGTTATCCTGGAATTAGAGATTAAGACGGTTCTCAGCCACCATGTGGGTGCTGGGGATCGAACCCAGGTCCTCTGAAAGAGCGGTCGGCGCTCTTAACCGCTAGGCCATCTCTCCAACCCCCGCACTAGTTCTTTTTAAGATTTGTTTTTACATTGATATTCATTCGGGGTTTTTTTAAATTTTATTTATTTTTGTATGTGTATGAATGTACTGTCTGCATGTAGGTCTGTGCACCTGTGTCGTGCAATGCCGCGGAGGTCAGAAGAGGGTCTCGGATTCCCCTGGAACTGGAGTTCTCCTGGAATTGGAGTTACAGATGGTTCTTAGCTGCCATGTGGGTGCTGGGGATCGAACCCAGCTCCTCTGCAAGAGCAGTTGGTGCTCTTAACTGCTAGGCTATCTCTCCAGCCCCACGTTGATACTCATTTGTATGTGTGTGCATCCAAGTGGGGGTTGGAGGACAACTTGCAGGAGTCTGTTCTCTCCTTCCACTATCTGCGTCCCAGGGATTGAACTCAGGTCATCAGCCTTCATGCCATCCATCTTGCTGGCCCTACATGAGATCTTGTCTCAAAAAGAAAGCAAGGAGGGAGGAAAGCCCAAAGGGGAAATGGGAGCCAGGCTTCCTGGCTCATAGCTGTGACCCCAGCACTGGGGATATGGAAGCAAGAAAATTGCCAAGACTTTGGAGTCCGGCCAAGGTCTACCTAAAATTTTTAATAGCAGATTTATGCTGATAACTCTGGGTTTGTGTTAATATTTGCCTTTTTACACATTGAACATTGAAAACAAAATAACTGTGCTCTGTGGTCACATCACTGGAAAATGGACTAGGCCTTGTCCTGGGTAGACTTAACCCGGCTGGAGCGAGCATGCCACTGCCTAGGACTGCGGGTTCCCACTGTGAAGTGCTGGTGGACAGCAGGTTTGGTGAATGTTCAGCAGAAGGTTCTGGTGTCATTTTCCACCTCTGCAGCATCTCTCTGGGTCATGGACCTATAAAGCCTTCACTGTGCTGGGCAGGTCCCCCCCTGGGTCAGGAGGCTGTGAGGCCTTCACTGTGCTGGGCAGGTCCCCCTCTGGGTCAGGAGGCTGTGAGGCCTTCTCTCTGCTGGGTCTGTGTGTGGAGAGCCAGTGCATGGTGCTTGTCCACAGAGGGCTCTGTGCCCCTGTGAGGGACCTCCTTCTACCCGTCCAGTCTCCCAAGCCTGGCTGCTGGCTGTGTTTCCTGGATGTCACTGAGTCCATCTCTACCCCAGAGTTGGGGCACTTTTGCCTCGAGGCTCTTGGGGATGCTGCCATCCTGGGCTGGCACGCAGACTGCTGCTTAGGGTCTTGGGGCACGCTTGTTCCCTGGAGTGCCTGGCTTAGCTGACAAATTTGCCCGGAAAGAATGCAGCAGACGCTCTTCTGGGACCTTGTTCTACCACTGAGGCAGTCTGGGTGGCTTCCTAGCCTGGTGTCTAATCTGCTCCACCAGACGAGCTTGGGCACCATGTTCTTTGAATGGGAGTAGGAATGTGGAAATCCCTTCTATGGTCAGACCTGGATCTTCTCACAGTCAGGCACAACTGAGGCCAACACATCCTTGCTCTGGTGGACAGTGGCAGGGAGGGGCCCTGAAGTCCCACTGCGCTGGAGCTGTGCAAATTCTCTTGCTGCCCTGCTTGCCCTTGTGGGGAGGATGTTGGGTCAACTCAGGTCTCGCCTCGCCCCTGCCTGCACTCTCTTCTCCTTGGGGGTCCTGTGCAGTCAGCTCAGCCTCAGTCCCGTGGGAGCTATAGTCTGTGGCTTGTGACCAGCCATTGTGTACTGAAAATGCCCAGATGGGAACAGTCTCAGGTCACACAGTAGTCTGTAGACCCAAGCAGGCAAAATGGAAGTAATGGCTGGCAACTCAGAGCAGTAGGGATGTGGAAAGAAGGTCTGGGCTAGTCCGCACCTTTCCCTGTTTTCCTTAGAGCCCCTAGCACCCAAGATCCAGTTGTTGACACAACACAGACATTCAGGGTGGCTCTTTGAACTTTTGTTTTAGAACAACATGACCATAAGCACTGCTGTCTGCTGTCATCGCCATGGTAACAAAGCCATCGATTTTTCTGTTGGTCACCCCCTGCCCACATTCCACAGGGGCGTTTCCAGAACTGGGAGAAGAGCCGGACTGGTGCGGACCTGATGGCAGGAGGACAGGCAGGACTGGTAGTCCAGGGTAGTCCAGTAATCCACTGGTAGTCCACTGGTAGTCCACTGGTAGTCCACTGGTAGTCCAGGGGCCTCAGCTGCCTCGCCCCTGTCTGCCCCCTCCCCTCTTGGTGGCATTAACAGCATGGCACCCTGGCAGCCCCTCAGCTGTCTGTCTTCACCTAATGAGAGCTCTATATTCGGGTCTTGTTCAGGCATATGCTAATTAGCTCTCAGAGGTGCCTTTCCGCTCGGGAAGCCACCAGAATAATTGAGCATTATGGATATTTGCTTCAGAAGGCTCTGGAAGGTTGAATGTGCTTACAGCCAAGTTTGAGCAGCTGACCCCTTGGTGCAGAGCCCCTCTGCCAGTGCGGAAAGGACGATAGCTCTGGCTCCTCCCAAAATGGCAGGGGTGCCCTCAGTAATCAGCCACAGTGGCAGGGATGCCCAGCACTCCCGTGCCTCAGTAGCCACTATGGTGACACCGCACAGTGCAGGCGTCCTCCCTGCCCTGTTCAGGGACTGGGACCAAGCTCCAGGAGGGCTCCAGCAGGCCTGGTCCCATGATGGTGCGGAGGCTGCCTCTCCACACCCTGCGCAGCTCCACCTTCCACCTGCTGGCTTCAAAGAGCTACTTTCCCTGTCTGCCATTCTTCAAGGCTCTGCCAAGGACTTCCTGAGCCTTAAGCTACTTCCAGGGTCTGGAGCGAGGCAGGGCACATACATGCCAGCCATGTGCTAGTCATGTTCCTCCTTCCCTCTGATCCAACTTCAGGTGCCAGGTGCCATTGGAGCTCATGGGCTCCGCAGCTGCTGGCTCCAGTTCCCAACCCTGGGCGGGGCTGACTGACTCACCTCGTCCACCTGCCTGGGCTGGCACTCCTTTTTCTCAGGCTTTGCACCTTGTAGGGCCCAGGGCAGAGTCCTTGGTGACTGGAAGGCAGCCCAGCTCCATCCACATCCTTGTTCCTCATTGTTGCCATCTTCTGAGCCCTTTTGGGCTCCTCCCAAGGTGTAGAGTGCCAGGCCCAGTGGGGTCCCATGGAGATCCAGGGCGCAGGAGCAGTTCTCCCCAGATCCTGCATTCTCCTTTGCTGTATGTCTTGGGGTCCAGCTGACATCCCTGTAGGTGGCCCCAGTCATGTGACCCCTGTATGTGGGGTGTGGTGGCAGCTCTAGGGGCACCAGAGGCCAGCCTCTGCCCCAAGTTCTGCAACACATAGCCTCCATTTCCAGAAGGGGTACACCCAGGGCTGCCCTTGCACCAGCATTTTGTCCTTTAGTGAGCTTTGGAAAATTCTCTTCGCTCTGCTTCTGCCTCATGTACCCTTGCTGCTCAGAAGATGAGGTGCCCAGGAAGTAGCCCTCAGCATGGAGAGAGCTACACCCAAGGTAATGGAGGCAAATGTCAGCCTCACCAGCCCCTTCCCATAGTTGGGAGACCTAGTTCTAGTGATCCCTGGTCACCTGGTATAGTATGCATGCTTAGCTCCGAGCAAGTGGCTAGCACAACTGTCAGGACACCAGGTCTGTAGCTCCGTAGTACTACAGGTCCATTACGCAGGCCGCCCTTTTCTGAGGGGGTCATCCTCAGCCACAAGTCTGGCAGTGGACTGAGGTCCTTGATGCTGTGGGTAACAGTGGCCCCAGAAGGTCACCTTATAGGACTACCACTTTGTGTATAGTGTTAAACTTAACTCCCCACTTATGGCTCAAGGTGGAAACTGATTGCCTGGATCTCTCGCTACCCCGATGGCCCTGCTTCTTCCAGGTTCTTGGGCTGGGCAGGTTTTGGAACATAGGTTGCCTGGGCCCACACCATTGAGTCCTGGATTTCCATACTGCATATTGAGTGGGATAAGGCCCTGACCTTCCACATAATTTCTCCAGTCCTGTAGTCCAGCAGCTCAGGGATGTGCTGTGCCGACAGCTCAGCCCTGTTTCCCAGGCATTGATTTGCTGTGGAGTCAGCTCAAGGCTTGGACTAGGCCTGGTCTGTTCCGGAACTCCCTGTGTAGACCAGGCTGGACTTGAACTCACAAAGACCCACCTCCCAAGTGCTAGGCTTCCCAAGTACTAGGCTTAAAGGTGTGCGCCACCACACCCGGCTGTGCCACCACACCCAGCTGTAACGTTTCCTTTCTCCGTTTATTTTATTTCATGTGTATGCGTGCATAGGCTTGGCAGCAAGTGCTTTTACCCACTGAGCCTTCTCATTGGCCAAATGTTTTCTTTTTAATCTTAAATGGAATAATAGTTCAAGTCTATATGAAATAACACCTCTCTCCATGTGGGATTAAGGGGCCTCTTTCAGGGCCTGGAGGGGCTTTAGGTGGTGTCTGCTCCACCCTGCCTCTACTTGTCTACAGGAGTCGTTCGCAAGGCTCTGAGCCCAGGCCCAGGCTCCACTCCCTCCCTCCCTGTTTCCTCCACAGTACAGTCCCTCAGATTCACGCTTCTCCTCCGCTTTGTCATCTGTACATTACAAGGACATGGTGCTTTTCTAAAAGAAAAGAATAAAAGGACTAGATGCTTTAGATTTTTGTGCACATATATGTGTGAGGTGAGAAGAAACTTGTGAGAGCTTTGTCTTCTTGCACCATGTGGGTCACAGGGATCAAACTCCGTGTTCTCAGGCTTGACGGCTTGCACCTTTACCTGCTGAGTGGCCCAAGACTGAATTATTTTAAAGTTCCACCATGATGGAGTGGCTCCTAGGTGATGGAGAGGTAAGAGCCCTGGTGTGCTGGGAGTTGGTTTGCTCCTCAGCCCATAGGCCCGCTTAACGCACGTGTTTTAGACACTTAAAACACAGCTCAAATAATTGGAGAGCTGGCTTGGTCAAGGAAAAAATTTGAGGTATGCCCACCAGGAGCAGCATGAACCTCATGGAGCATGCTCTGATCCACAGAGCATGCCAGCCAGGGGCATGGATTAGAAGAGAGAGCTGTGTGGGCAGCCTTCCTGAGCATCTGGGTAAGAGCTCCTTGTTCTAGGACCAAGCTGACTGGCTGGGCTAGAGTCACAGGGTCTGAGGCTGGCTGGGAGAAAAAGGTGTGTGTGCAGAAGAGGAAACCTAAGCAAGTGGCCAGTCAGCGCTCAGCAAGGAGCTGAGCTACTCACTGTACCGTCCTTGCAACTTTTTTCACAGACTCTAGGAGGGTGGAGTCCTGTCTCCTCTAAGCCTCAGAGAAGTAGCAAAGCAGTGACATCTCCCTTTTGATCTCAAGGCAACTTCAGAGCTGTTCCTGGGAGCCCCTAGGTGCAGTCGTAGAACCAGCCTGCCCAGGACTCACCCACAGTCATCCCCAGCCAGCGGTGTGGTCGAGACTGCACTGCCAGCTCTCAGTGTCCCAGGAGACTTCCTGGTGCTTTGCCAAGTTCAAGCAGGAGGCGAGGTCTGAGGCTGGGCTGGGTTTAGGGCAGTGAGGGCAGCTCCCACTTCTGTTGCCCGGGGTTTCTGTGCCACGGGCAGCCACAAGCATCCCAGAACCTATGCCCTCAACCCCACATTCTATGACTGCCTTCCCCTCCCAGTCCCCTCTATTCATTATGAGCATTTGTGGCTTTCCAGGTCTTCTCTGACCATGCCACATAACGTCTCAGTTATCATCAGGATCACCTTCAGTATCTGAACTTGGATAAACCCACTGGAGGACTCCAGAGATCTGTCTCTATGTGTAGGCGACTCCATCTTCTGTCCACGTGCCATTGGTGATGTCACCGTAGCACGTGCCACTCCTGGGCCCTCAGCCTGCGTGGGGCTTCACATGGGAACATGGGAGCTCTGTGTTTGCTGTTCTTCTGCAAACGAAGGCTTGATCAAGCCCCTGTGCCCTGCTTTGGCTGTGTGGACTGCCTCCCTGGTACAGACCCTCTTTCACCTGGGTGCCCACACAACCTTGGATCTATCTTTTCTTTGCTGGGTTGAACTCACTGGGGACTCAGTGGTGTCTGGGCTGCTTCTTGAGCCCTACCTCTGTTCTCAGTTTCCTGGCTGTTAGCCAGCCCCTGCCTTGGCTGGCCCTAGGCTCCATATGGGGCCACTAGAGTAGCTCTGCCTCTTTTATAGGGTCTTTCTGTGCTGTCCAGGCTGGGCTTGAACTCCTGGCTCAAGTGCTCCTTCTACCTCAGCCTCCTCAGTATCAGCTGATATGGGGTGTGTCACACTGTTTGGGGGTTTGCTTTTGTTTGTTTTTTGAGACAGGGTCTCCCTGTAGCCCAAGCTGGCCTGGAACTTGCTAGGTAGACTAGGCTGGCCTCAGTCTAACAGATCTATACCTGCTTTTGCTTCCCGAGGGTTGGGTCTAAAGGCATGTGCCAACATGTCTGGCTCCAGCTCTAATGTTTTTGAGATCAGCCTGAATTCTCTTTCACCAGCAGCAGTGAAATGAAATGAGTAGGAAGAGCAGCAGACAGGACTGAGTCCTGGTGACTCTCAGGACCCCAACATTTGGCCACCCCTGTTCCTGTTGGTTGAGGACCAGCCAAGAGAAGCTCCTGAGCTTAGCCGACAGTGCCCAGGCCTCACCTGCTAGGAGAGAGCTCCTCAGACCAGTTGTGAGGGATGCTGTTAATACCTACCCAGCAATCCAGGACTAGGCAGGAACAGGGACAGGGACAATTGGCCCCCCATACCTGTGGGCCAATTCAGGCAGGCTCCTTGCCCATCCAAGAGAGTTTCTCCTCTGCTGGGTGGGACCTGGAGCTCCAAGTCTCCTCTGGTCTTCCCAGCTGTCTTTCATATGGGCAGGGATGAAGCCCCCACTTTCTTTTTTATTTTATTTATTTGTTTATGTGTATGAATGTACCGTGTGCATGTAGGTTTGCACTCCCGTGTCGTGCAATGACTCAGAGGTCAGAAGAGGGTGTTGGATTCCCCTGGAACAGGAGTTCTCCTGGAATTGGAGTTACAGATGGTTCTCAGCCTCCATGTGGGTGCTGGGGATTGAACCCGGGTCCTCTGCAAGAGCAGTTGGCACTCTTAACCGCTAGGCCATCTCTCCAGCCCCAGAGACCTGACTTTCTGCCCACCCACTAGGCTCTGGCTGCCAGTACTTTCCGGCTACACAGTCAAGATCCTCAAGAACGTACATAAGAAAGGCTGATGATGTGCTCTGTTTAGAGCTGGCTGACATGGAAGCAGCCTTGATACGTCAGTAAGCATAGGAAGGAGAATGTGATCTCCACCTGTGGAGAATTTAATGGTCATGAAAATGGAAGGGTGCAAAGTATATTGGTGCACACCCACAATCCCAGGGCTCAGGAGGCAGAGGCAGGAGGATCAGGGGTTCGACACTGAGTCTGGCCTGGGATGTATGAGGCCCTGGGAAGTATGAGGCCCTGGGATGTATGAGGCCCTGGCTCAGAGAAGCTAAAGACAAAAGCCTGATCCTGCTACAGCCCAGAAGGTATTTATAGTTGTGCTCAGCGAAAGTTGCAAGTATGGAATGTCCTATATGTGGACCTCTGTGAATGCAGTGTGTAGAGGTGTGGGGGTTACAGCACCCGAGAAGACCTTGAGTGTGGTTGGTTGTTGGGAGTGGCTGCTCACGGTGTGGGTTTTCTTTGAAAATATTTTGGGATTGAGAGAAAAGCTGCCCACACTGACTACATTGTCATTATAAAATGGTTGGTTACTTGCAAATTTTTACCACAGTTTATAAAACAAATCTGGCCACTGGGAGGACAGACTCATAGGTGATAGATGTATCTCTTAGGTTCTTTGGTGCTGGGCACATGAGGGACTTGGGCCAACCCCAGAAAGCCCTAGGATGCTGGGCCCCTCTCAGGTGCACCTACTGGCTCCTCATGGGCTTGCCTGGAGGTGGGGACAGGATATGTTGTGTAGCAGGGCACCCATGGGTTCCAGCCCTGCATCCACTTCTGTGGTGGTGGGAGATGGGCCTGTCGAAGCTGAGCGCACTGAACAGGAGGGAGGATGCCTGCCACCTGCAGGGACGGCATTGTCTTGTGACTCCAGAGGAGCAGCGATTCGATGGAGAGGGCCAAGCCATGAGCTGTCCCCAGCCTCACCCTGCTCCAGCATTGCCTCCCGATTGGGGAGCAAGGCCCACGTGAGTCCTGAGCAGCCAGCCTTCTCTGATCCCCTCCCCTGCACAAGGACTGGTCCCTAGGACGCAGGACACACTGGTCAGCTAGCTGTGCTGACAGAGCCTTAGTAATCCTGTGTCATGTGGAGCCACACAGGTTCAGCCAGCCAGCATGGGCCAAACATTTCACATCCTAGAGCAGGAAGTAGTGTCCATATACATGTGGAGTGTGCTGTGAACGGGTGTGCTCACCTGTGTGATGGCTTCCAGCCTGGCCTGGCCCCAGCCACTGTCTTTTCCTTCTGGGAGAGGAGGCATTTCCTCATGGACTGAATTGCACCCTAAGCTGCAAAATGTGAAGCCAGTTCAAGGTTACTAATAGTACCAGAAAGTACCAGAAATCTTTAAAGCTGAGCCATGGGGATGACATTTGAGGTGACTCACTGGTGGCTGACCTTTCAGCTCCTTGACTCACACTGTACATTAGTAGAGGCTGAGCAGGGTGGGCATGGTCACCTGCTCTGGCTGCCTGAGTTTTTTCACTTTTGTCTCAAATGACAGCATGGTGCCCTTGACACTCCCATCATGCCTTCTGGGGTCTTTCCCTCACCTCCTAAATCATCCAACATATGGGGCCCCAAACCCTGCAACCCCCCCCCCAGTCCTGTTGTCACCTTCCAGGTTACTGCTGCCTCACCTCGGTGTACTGACTGGGCTGAGGCTGAGTCACTGCTACTGGGTGTGCCAAGGACTTCCATCTCTCTGGGATCGCCTCTGCCAGGGACAGACCAGTGGCTGCCAGTCATTGGTCTGTCACCCACCAGTGCCTGTTGACATTTGGCACTGTGGAAGGACTCTCTTCAGATGGCAGCAGTCCAGAGGATTCATTCTCATCCCCCCCCCCCCCGTTTGCTCTGCTGAGCCTTACCTCCCATTCTGATCCAGTTTTTCAAGTTTAAAAGTCCCACTTGCTTTGTGGCAGCAGGTCCTCAGGGAATGCCTTGGCTGAGGTTGGTTAGAAAGCCGCCCCCCCCAGTGGCTCATGGGTTAAGAGCACACTCTGCGCTTGCTCCCACCACCTGTATTGGCAGCTCATGGCCATCTGTAACCTCCTTGGCTTCTGGGGAACCCAGTACCTCTGGCCTCTGTGGTCTCCTACACTATACACAGAGAAAAGACAAAGCATCTTCCACTTCCCCCAGCACAGTCAGCCTAGGAGTATCTTCCTAGAGGGGAGAAGATGCAGGAAATGTGTGTAGACCAGCGAAGAAAGCTTCTAGTAGCTCATCTGGTAGAAATTAGTGCCCCTGGCCAGGACCTCCCTTACTTGGGTTGGAGGTGCCTGGCACAGGACACTGAGCTGTGCTGGTACGCTCACGGCACTGCAGGGGTTAAATGCTGGTAGGTGTGCACACGCAGGCTCCTCCACATGTTTAGCTTCCTGCAGCTGCTTGTAAAATGTAGTTTAAAAATTCACCATGTGGGATAATCTTGCACAGCACCAGCTTGCAGCCAGCTCAGGGATGTGCACACACACCATATTCTGTTCCTTTGCCTGGGCAGCCCCTGGGTGCATACCCACCATGTGTGGGGCTAGGGAGCCCCAGCTGGGGCTCTGAGCTGAGGGTTCCAAGTTGCTCAGGACACCAGGCTCTGTGTCTGAGTGTTGACATAGCCCAGATGGAATGGTGATGGCCGTCCTGTTGAGTCTGACACCCGTCACCCAGCCAAAATCCTGAGAGAAGCTCCACACACTCTTGGGTGTCACCAGTTTCTTTTTAAGGCTCAGCTGTTTGATGATACTGCTTTCCTGCATTCTTGAGTTGACATGTACAGCTCTGAGGTTTTAACTTCTAATTCTGAGCCTAAAGAATGTGGTCAGAGCAGAGAGCACCAGCCTGTAGAGAGCACCAGCCTGTAGTGAGCACCAGCCTGTAGTGAGCACCGGCCTGTAGAGAGCACCAGCCTGTAGAGAGCACCGGCCTGTAGTGAGCGCCGGCCTGTAGTGAGCACCAGCCTGTAGTGAGCACCGGCCTGTAGAGAGCACCGGCCTGTAGAGAGCACCGGCCTGTAGTGAGCACCGGCCTGTAGTGAGCACCAGCCTGTAGTGAGCGCCAGCCTGTAGAGAGCACCGGCCTGTAGTGAGCACCGGCCTGTAGAGAGCACCGGCCTGTAGAGAGCACCGGCCTGTAGTGAGCACCAGCCTGTAGTGAGCACCGGCCTGTAGAGAGCACCGGCCTGTAGAGAGCACCGGCCTGTAGTGAGCGCCGGCCTGTAGTGAGCACCAGCCTGTAGAGAGCACCGGCCTGTAGAGAGCACCGGCCTGTAGAGAGCGCCGGCCTGTAGAGAGCGCCGGCCTGTAGTGAGCGCCGGCCTGTAGTGAGCACCAGCCTGTAGAGAGCACCGGCCTGTAGAGAGCACCGGCCTGTAGAGAGCGCCGGCCTGTAGTGAGCACCAGCCTGTAGAGAGCACCAGCCTGTAGAGAGCGCCGGCCTGTAGAGAGCACCGGCCTGTAGAGAGCGCCGGCCTGTAGTGAGCGCCGGCCTGTAGTGAGCACCAGCCTGTAGAGAGCACCGGCCTGTAGAGAGCACCGGCCTGTAGAGAGCACCGGCCTGTAGAGAGCACCAGCCTGTAGAGAGCACCAGCCTGTAGAGAGCGCCGGCCTGTAGAGAGCACCGGCCTGTAGAGAGCACCGGCCTGTAGAGAGCGCCAGCCTGTAGAGAGCGCCAGCCTGTAGAGAGCGCCGGCCTGTAGAGAGCACCAGCCTGTAGAGAGCGCCGGCCTGTAGAGAGCACCGGCCTGTAGAGAGCACCAGCCTGTAGAGAGCACCGGCCTGTAGTGAGCGCCGGCCTGTAGAGAGCGCCGGCCTGTAGAGAGCACTGGCCTGTGGTGAGCGCCGGCCTGTAGAGAGCGCCGGCCTGTAGAGAGCGCCGGCCTGTAGAGAGCGCCGGCCTGTAGAGAGCGCCGGCCTGTAGAGAGCACCGGCCTGTAGAGAGCACTGGCCTGTGGTGAGCATCAGCCTGTAGCAGCGTCTGGCCCAGTGCCTAGGCTTTGTTGTTAGCACCTGGTGCTTCTTTCTGTCAACCGCATAGTGTATTTCGAGGAGTTTGCTGCACAGGCCGTGCCCTCAGGAAGCCTGGGTGCATGTAATCCAAGGTTGAGGGCCAGTGCTGTCAAACACTTGAGTAGGTTCCCCTGCTCAGGCCAGATCTTTGTGCCCATTGTGGTCACCTGCTCTTCCCTTGGGTAGAGTTACAGCTCATCCCAGGATGTCTGGGGCCTTGAGAGACGGGAGGTAGATAGATCCAAGACCCCTGAGTGGTGGGAATATGATGGAGCAAAACCAAGAGTGCCTTCCCGAGGCTTCCTGGTCTCAGGACCACAGCCTTCTCTCCTTTGCACTTAAAGATGCAAAAAAGTTCCAGGTGTAATAGCACACACCTTTAATCCCAGTACTAGGGAAGCAGAGGCTGGCAGATCTCTCTGAGTTCAAGGCCAGCCTGGTCTACATAGTAAGTTCCAGGACAGCTGGGGCTACAGGAAGACCCTGTCTCAAAAAGACAAAAAAAAGAAAATGCAGAGAAGCACAGAGGACCCATGAGCTATTGCTTGTGGCCGTTCAGGCGGCTTGCAGGCTGGCAGCTTCTGATCTGACTGTTGGGAGCTCTGATATATGGCCTTGGGTTTCTTATGAACCCTGTTTTTAGAATATGGGATGTTGCCCTGATAGCCTGCTGAAAGGCTGTGTGACCTTGTGCCTGCGTGCATGCATGTGTACATATGTACATACCTATGTATATGCTGTGATAGGAGTTGAGGCCACTCCCCATGGGGTCTATGGCTATTGCCTTACCCCTGCCGCCTGAACTCACCCTAAACTCTTCAACCAAGGTTGGGGGACCAGGAACCTTCACATTAAATTAGGTCTGTCTCTAACCCCAGTCCCTTCTCAAGCACATCAGAGCCCAGGTTCAAAGTGAGACTTCCATCCTCTCACCCAGGGCCATGGGGGCTTGCAGACTTGAGCCTCCCTGGCCTGCCCCTCCACATGTAGGTCATCACAGACTATCTGTTGTCATAGCGTCCTACTGGTTGTAAGAGATACTGCAGTGATGGCAGCGGTAGCCCTGTTGTCTCCAGGAATGCAATTCCAAGGCTGCCATTTTGCCCTTGCTGTAGTGCTACAGTGCTGCAGCACTGCAGTGCTGTCGTGCTGTAGTACAGCGCTGCGGTGCTGTAGTGCTGTTATGCTGCAGTGCTGTCGTGCTGCCATGCTGCCGTGCTGCAGTGCTGCAGTGCTGTAGTGCTATAGTGCTAGGCCACGTGGCGTCACGCAGGCCTGTGCTCGTGGGCATTTGGGGCTGGGTGGTAGGCAGATGCCTGTGCTGAGGTGTTTAGCTCTGGCATCCATAGATGCCCAGCTTGTTGTGGCGCTTAATAGACGTTTATCTAGGTGAATAGTATGGTTTGTGCCATGCTCCAGGCCAGCTGTGCTCTGACCACAAAGGATGGCCCTCCAAGGAGGCGGCAAGCCAGTGGGATGGGGCTGGGGATGTGTGGCCTGTATCTGCTCACTGATCACCCTGTGACTGCTCAGTGGGACCAGTTGGCTGGTGTAGCCTTGCAGGCTACACTAACTAGTTGGTAAAGGAAATCTGTACATTGCCTGGCCCTCAGGCAGTGTTCAGTATCCCGGTGGTCATTGGGGTTAAAACAAGCAGCTCAGCCGGGCGTGGTGGCGCACACCTTTAATCCTAGCACTCGGGAGGCAGAGACAGGCGGATCTTTGTGAGTTCAAGGCCAGCCTGGTCTATAAGGTGAGTTTCAGGCCAGCTGGGGCTACAGGGAGACCCTGTCTCGAAAAGACCAAAAAAAAAGCAGCTCATGGGACTAAGACAACCCAAGAAGCTGAGCCCCGAGATCCCAGACGAACGCCCTGGAGAAAGCCGTGCTCCTAGAAGCAGACCCCTCCATCTAGGGCAGGGTTGGTTTGGGTTTCTCACTGGTTATGGTCGGTGCCAGAAGGAGAGCCTCCTGGGAGAAAAATCCGCACTGGGAGGCCCCGGACAGGTCTTAGCAGCACAGGTCTAGGCCTCCAGGCAGGCACGGCCTCCAGGCAGGCACAGCCTCCTGTTTATATTCATAGCACATTCAAAGAGGACTCCACAAACAGCGGCCAGTCAGTGAATCAGGCTAGACTCTAGACCTGAGGAAGTGAGGGGGTTACTGTCCTCTGGTGACTTGGTCACACTGAGCTTAGACAGGGTGTGCCCAGCTCTTGGTCCTCAAGGCCTCTCTCCCTTGCGTTTGCGCTGCTCTCTCCTTGTCAGAAGCAGGAGGTGGGCATGTGGCAGCTTTGCAGTGACTCTGCAGACTATCTGGGGGGGGGGCACACTCAGCCCAACATCAGGCAAACCCGGACACTAGTCTAGCCTACGCTCTGAGCTGGGTCTCAGTGATATCTGGGCTAGAACTGCACTGGATGGCACAGATTCCCGAGCTGCTGAGGTTCTGTTGTCTTAGTCCTCCCTTCACACATGGGCCGAGGGAGGTCAGTGCCCTGAAGTGTTGCTCTGCTGGAACCGTGCTCACAGACTCAGGCTGGCCGAGTGCTCTGTGAACAACGGGCTTGGCTTCCAGCAGAGCTGGTTTAGAGAAGCAGTCCACTTCCTATTGGCTTTTTCTGGGCCAACCAGCCCCGCTGACTCCAGGGTCAGAGGGCACTCCAGTGGTAGAAAGGACACGTGGTCCTGCAACCACCTCATACTCTTGGGGTTAGTTCTAGATTCGAGCCAGGGCTGAGAAGTGCTGTGCAGCTTGTTGCCTTCTTTCTCATGGAACTGGGTAGTGAGGCCCTGTGCTGGTTAGCTTTGGTGTCAACTTGACACACCTGGGTTGAGGGAGCCTCGGTTGGGGAATTGGCTCCATTGGATTGGCCTGTGGCCACATCTGTGGTGTATTGTCTTGATTGTTGAGCAGTGACAGTATAAGAAGGCAGGCTGGGCATGAGCCAGAGAGCAAGCCAGTAGAGAGCAAGCCAGTGAACAGCAGTCCTCCATGGCCTCCAGGTTCCTGCCCTGAGTTCCTGCCTTGGGCTCCCTAAGTGATGAAATGTGACCCAGGAGATGTAAGCTGAATAAACCCTTTCCTCCCCAAGTTGGTGTCAGAGTGTTTTGTCACAGCAATGGAAAGACAAACTAGGACAGAAATTGGTACCAGACGAGTGGGGTATTGCTGTGACAGACCTGACCTTGGTGTTTTGGGGAAGGATTGTGGAGGCGTTTGGAACTTTGGGCTGGGAAGATCATTGAATGCCTAAAGATTGTTGCTGTGGAGCTTGGAGCAGTTTTGCTGAAGGAGTTGTAGAAGATGGAGGCCTGGCTTGTGAAGTTTCTAGTTTCAAAGGAGAGCAGAGATCATCAGGACTGTGTAATCTGTGGGTTCTGGTCAGCTGGGGCTGTGGAGAATCAGCTGTAAGTAACAAGAGACCAGAACCTGAAGTGAAACTTTTGTGGTACTGGGGCAATTGATGCTGGTTAGCTGGGGCTGAAAAATCAGCTGTAAGTAACAAGAGACCAGCATCACTGAGGTGAAATCTTCTGGGGAGAATATCTTCAAGGTCAGCACACAGAAGCTGTGACCCAGAAAGGGCCTGAGCCTCCATCTCGAGCCAGAAGCCGGACTTGGTAACGTGTAAGAGTCTCCTATATGGTTCCGGTGTTGAAATTTGAGGGGGTCACAGAGAGCAGCCGAGGCTTGGCACTGTGAGAGGTCAGGAAAGACCATTGGTGGAAGTGCACCTCGGTTGCTGTGAAGACCCCAGGATTGCAGGGGTCATGGAGAGAAGCTGAGGCTTTGCACCAGGAGAGGTCAGAAGAGACCATTGGTGAAGGTGCTGCCTCAGTTTCAGTAGCGACCCCAGCTTTTTGGAGATGCCGGTACCCTGGGACGACCACCAAGAGCAGCGGTAGGTGTAGAATGGAGTCGGCCTGGGCCTGCGAGATGAGTGTGCCACGGACGGCAGAGTCGGAGAGAGGGAGCTGCCGAGACCCTTTGGAGCCCAGAAGATCGTGAGTGGATCCCAGGTGTCCAGCCTTGAGCTACTTGCTGGACTTAGGTTTTGTTTGAGAGTGCCTGATTCTTCCCTTTGAAATAAGACAGTACTTGTTTTGGATTTTGCAGCAGCCCACAGTTAGGAGACTTTTAATAGACTGGACTTTTAAGTGTTTGGACATTTTAAGGACTGTGAGGCTTTTGAGGTTGTACTGTCTTAGGTTGTGATTCATGTTAACATCATATTTTGGGGATAAGAACTGGAAAGGTGGTGGTTTAATAGTGATGTGTTTTGTGTGTCAAGTTGACAAGGGGTCAATTGTGCTGGATAGCTTTAGTGTCAACTTGACACACCTGGGTTGAGGGAGCCTCAATTGGGGAATTTGCTCCATTGGATTGGCCTGTGGCCACATCTGTGGTGTATTGTCTTGATTGTTGAGCAGTGACAGTATAAGAAGGCAGGCTGGGCATGAGCCAGAGAGCAAGCCAGGAGCAAGCCAGTGGACAGCATTCCTCCATGGCCTGCGCTTCAGCTCCTGCCTCCAGGTTCCTGCCCTGAGTTCTTACCTTGGGCTCCCTGAGTGATCAACTGTGACCCAGGAGATGTAAGCTGAATAAACCCTTTCCTCCCCAAGTTGGGGTCGGTCAGAGTGTTTTGTCACAGCAATGGAAGACAGACTAGGACAGGCCCCAAGACAGAGAAGGGCACCCTGTGCCCAGCATAGGGGGTGTCTGCTCTGATGTGTGGAACTGTGCATTGTTGGCTGGGACCACCACAGGCCTGGGCTCATGAATAACTCTGAATAACAGTGAGGTGAAGCCTAGCTGCACAGGGTCTTCTGCAGTGTCTCTGCTGTGAGAATAGGCTTCTGTGCAGACGTTGGGGTTCCCGCAAGGATACCAGGGACTCAGTATTTCAGACCCAAACCCTTGTAGTTCTAGACTTCTATCTCCTGTGCCTGTCCCATCTTGTTCTGTCTCCCAGAGGCCCCTCTGCCTATAGAGTCACAGAACTTCTGTGGTATTCAGTGTTCAGCCCTGGGTTGGGCACAGTGACTGGAAATAACTAACCCACTTCTTTTCTCCCAGGGGATGTCCTCTTCCAGATGGCCGAAGTCCACCGACAGATCCAGAACCAGCTGGAAGAGATGGTGAGTCTCGTCCCTTTCTTGGGTGAGCAGGGCAGTCAGGCATCAGCTGCATAGAGCTGGCCACATGCTTTTTCTGTGTGTCCATTTGGGACTGTTTACAGGCATGTGGCCAAAACTCAGGTCATACAAGTCATACTGAACAGCCAGGGAAGATGACTTGGGATCTGAGACCCCTGGGAAAAAAGAAGTAACTAGGCCAGGAGGCTCATGGTCAGTTGGCCTCAAAGGCCACGTGGCGTCAGTGAGCGCCGACCTGTGCCCTCATGATAGCCCAGCCATGATCTAGCTCAGGCTGATGGGCTGGAAAGTCAGATTTTTCTCTGGATGCTCAGTTGTAGACTAACCCGCATAAAGGTTCACAGTGTCTGTCTACAGAGTAAAGGTTCCCAGTGTCTAGTCTACAACATAAAGGTTCACAGTGTCTAGTCTACAGCAAAGGTTGTAAGGACGCATCCTGGTTTTAATTCAGGTCCAGCTCCTTCAGCCCTTGTCTTGAGTGACCCAGCAGCAGAGGAAGGAGGTGGGAAGCAGCCCCGACTCCCTGTGGGAATGGGACTTTGCAAGGCTGTAAAAGGCCTTTACTGCTGGGCATGGTGGTACACACTTTTTTTTTTATTAATTTTATTTATTTCTGTATGTGTATGAATGTACTGTCTGCATGCAAGTTTGTGCACCCGTGTCGTGCAATGCCGCGGAGGTCAGAAGACGGTCTCGGATTCCCCTGGAACTGGAGTTCTCCTGGAATTGGAGTTTCAGACGGTTCTCGGCCGCCATGTGGGTGCTGGGGATCGAACCCGGGTCCTCTGTAAGAGCGGTCGGCGCTCTTAACCACCAGGCCATCCCTCCAGCCCAGTGGTACACACTTTTAATCCCAGCTCTTGGGAGGCAGAGGCAGGTGGATCTCTGTGAGTTCGAGGCCAGCCTGGTCTACATAATGAGTTCCAGGCCAGGCCAGCTTGGGTCTACAGCGAGACCCTGTCTCAAAAAGACGCTCCCCATCCCCCCACAAAAGGCCTTTATTGTCTAAAGCTCTGTTCAGTGCTCATTCCTAGCAGCCTCTTGGCTCTGTGGGGCCTGCCTGACCCTGAAGAGTCCTCCTCACGTGGTCGCAGTGTCCACGCTGGCTCTGCTTCCTTGCTCCTGTGCTGTGCCTTCGAGCTGCCTGATGTTCTGTTTTCTCCCTGTGTGCAGCTGAAGTCTTTTCACAACGAGCTACTCACACAGTTGGAGCAGAAGGTAGAGCTGGACTCGAGGTATCTAAGCGTAAGTACACCCACACTGTACCTACTGGACCATTGCCGCCAGGCTCTGGCTCCTATCCCTGAAGGCTTGTAATACGTTCTCTCTGGGCTCCAGTCTAAGTGGCCTTGGCCTCAGTGCCTGTGTTCACACACAGCCCTAGTGGTGAGCTCTCTGGTGTGGCTCCTCTTCTCAGCTACTTGTCAGAGCTGGTAGCTTGGCTTTTGGAAGCAGAACCCACATGAGCACTCGGTCCTCTGTGACTCGCTGTCCTTGAATTTTGCCAAGGTTCCTGCAGTATTCATTATGGCCTTGCACCTGACCAGGGCAGTGAGTAAGGCTGGGCTGATTCCCAGGACCAGTCGTCATCTTGGGGATTGGAGGTCTGCCGGGGGAGGGCAGGGACAAGGCCTGCAGCTGTGACTCCCTACCTGACTGTGGCCAGCTGGAGCCTGCTGTGGCTAGAGCATGGGGAGGGCTGAGGAGGGAGTTCAGGCTGCCCATGGGGCTCACAAGCCTCTATGGTTATGTCATGGTCCCTCAGGCTGCACTGAAGAAATACCAGACAGAGCAGAGGGGCAAAGGAGACGCCCTAGACAAGTGTCAGGCTGAGCTGAAGAAGCTCCGCAAGAAGAGCCAAGGAAGCAAGAACCCTCAGAAGTACTCGGACAAGGAGCTCCAGGTAGGGCACCGCTGCCTGCCCACCAGGTAGGGCACCGCTGCCTGCCCACCAGGTAGGGCACCGCTGCCTGCCCACCAGGTAGGGCACCGCTGCCTGCCCACCAGGTAGGGCACCGCTGCCTGCCCACCAGGTAGGGCACCGCTGCCTGCCCACCAGGTAGGGCACCGCTGCCTGCCCACAGGGTAGGGCACCGCTGCCTGCCCACCAGGTAGGGCACCGCTGCCTGCCCACCAGGTAGGGCACCGCTGCCTGCCCACCAGGTAGGGCACCGCTGCCTGCCCTCAGGGGACAAGGATGTGCTCCAGGTAGGGCACCGCTGCCTGCCCACCAGGTAGGGCACTGCTGCCTGCCCTCAGGGGACAAGGATGTGCTCCAGGTAGGGCACCGCTGCCTGCCCACCAGGTAGGGCACCGCTGCCTGCCCTCAGGGGACAAGGATGTGCTCCAGGTAGGGCACCGCTGCCTGCCCACCAGGTAGGGCACTGCTGCCTGCCCTCAGGGGACAAGGATGTGCTCCAGGTAGGGCACCGCTGCCTGCCCACCAGGTAGGGCACCGCTGCCTGCCCTCAGGGGACAAGGATGTGCTCCAGGTAGGGCACCGCTGCCTGCCCACAGGGGACAAGGATGTGCTCCAGGTAGGGCACTGCTGCCTGCCCTCAGGGGACAAGGATGTGCTCCAGGTAGGGCACTGCTGCCTGCCCTCAGGGGACAAGGATGTGCTCCAGGTAGGGCACCGCTGCCTGCCCTCAGGGGACAAGGATGTGCTCCAGGTAGGGCACTGCTGCCTGCCCTCAGGGGACAAGGATGTGCTCCAGGTAGGGCACCGCTGCCTGCCCACAGGGGCTTGGGGCCCTTCGCACTGATTGGGAGCACATGCTCCTTTCTTTCTTTGAGGTGAGAGGGAATCAAACTATTTTACTCAGAGGCTTGAGGGTGAGATGGGGTTGAAGAGGTCCATGCAGCCATATCTTCCGCCTGTGCCATCCCTACAAGCCTCCCCCACTGCTCATTGCTCACTCGTCTTCTGTCCAGGGGAGAGAGAAGCCCCCAGGTGTGAACAGGACAGGGCTGAATACCCATGTCCTTGGGCTGGAGGGGTGGTCTGCTCAGCCCTGCAGCCTCCTGCTCTCAGTGAAGACTGCTAGAATGTTCTTCGCAATAGAAGCGGGAATTCAGCTAAGCCCTCCCTATCCTTTTGGGTTCCTGCCCAGGAGCCAGACCCCAGACTGTTATTCTAATCAACTTGCATCACCCACCCCAGGCTGGCCGTCAAGGTCATCTGTGGCAGATGGCCCTCTGTCTGTTCCACTGGCACTGCAGGTGCTGTGTGCTGATCCAGTTTAGCACATTGTTGCCAGGTTGACGCCTACCCTTTTAGTCCCAGCTGGCCTGGAGCTCGCTCTGTAGACCAGGCTGGCCTTGAACTCACAGAGGTCCAGCTGCCTTTGCCTCCTAGGTGCTGGTATTAAAGGTGTACACCACCACGCCCGGCTTTTTTTTTAATGTGCGTTCTGAGGTTCAAATTAAAGTCCTCATACTTGCAAAGCACTTTAAGACCTCAGCCCACTTTGATCATTCTAATGACCATGTGACCCACGGCTGCCTCCAAGGACATATGTAGCCTGAGGCTGTCCCTGAAGGGCTGCCCTGGGCCGTCTTGAATTTGTTCTTGAACAGATTCCTCAGCATGAGCTGCAGGGTTGAGGAAGGCAAAAACACACTCACCAGTATCTCTGAAGACTTGACTGGTGCCTGGGAGGGGCCGGGGCTCCTCAGTGCAGACGAGGGCTACGCAGGTGGGATTGTGGTCAACATCTGAGAGGTCGCCTTCTGGAGCACCCGGTAATGGGGAGCACGGAGGCTGGCTCATTTTTTTTTTTTTTCCTGGCAACAGCTTTATTTAGATATTCTACACTATATAATCCATTTATAATCCATTTAAAGTCTACAGTGCACTGCGCACTGATTTTGAATATATTTGTAGAACCATATAGTCATTGTACCAGTCAATTTTGGAACAGTTTACCAGCCTAGAAAGAACTCCATACTCTGAGTGGCATTTGTCCCATCTTGTGTCGTCCACCCCCCATGCCCCGCCCACCCCACGCCCCGCCATCCCCACTCCCACACCTACCTTTCTGGTCTCTGCAGATCTCTGTGTTCTAGACACGGCTATGACTGGGTCACACCGTGTGACTGAGTCTGACTTGCAGTGAGCACCTTTTCTGAGTCCGTGTCGAGCTTGGGTTCCTCACCGTTTCATTGCTGGTTCTGTGTCTTCCTGTCGATGGCTGAGTGGCCGGCCAGCCTTCACAAGGGTGTTCAAGCCCTTTCCTCCTCAGATGCAGGCCTGCTTTCCATCAGCTTGCAGCCCTGTGCTGTGGCAGGGCGACTGAGGCCCTGATGCAACTTACTTAGACTTGGCTGAGGGCATCCTGAGGCCCAGGAAATGACAAGGCCAGGAGGACGGTAAGGCCTCAGGGCCAGCTCTGACCTTGCTCAGGAGTGGCTGGGGCACCCAGGCCTGGGGGCTGACCTCTCTGGGTCTCCTTTCTGCTTCCTCAGGCTGCCTCTTCCCTTGTCGCCCACCCCTTTTCAGAAGAGCCCTGACCACATACTCCCAGTTTCTGCTGCAGGTCAGAGTCCAGGGTGGTGCTTGCCTCCTCAGCTGCCTGTGCCTATGGCTTCCCTTTTGCTCTGTGTGGCACTACGAAGGCTTTCTCTTGCAGGCAGGCCTCCTGCCCACTCGCTGTTCCAGCCCTGCGGGGCTCACTAGAACTGTGGCAGCCTACTTCCCATTGGGCTGCTATAGCTACCTCCAGTGCCTCAGTGGGTCCTGGGTTGGCTGGCCAGGGCCTGAGTGTAGAAGAGACCTGAGTGCCCTGTCCTGCTTCAGCCCCTGTGGGCTTCATGGTCTTGAGCCACGTAAGGCCCTTGCTTCCCAGGCCTGCGCAAATGGAGCTGGCTCTGGTTGCCCACGAGGAAGCTATAGGTGCCAAGCACAGAATGGTTGGGAGTAGAATTGAAGCTGCCAGTGCTGCCATCCTGACAGCAGGAAGGAACTCCTTACATAGTAAAACAGGTAACCCAGGTGTGGGCTTCTCAGGCCCTCAGGACTGAATAGACTGGCTTAGCTCTGAGAGGTCAGGCTCAGAGTAGGTAAGGAGGACGGAGGCGTTGATGCCCTCTGTGGTGTGTCCTGATGAGTTGGAACAGATGCCGGGGGCTGAGGAAGGGTGGCAGTTCTGGTCAGTGCTGCCTGCCCGACCTTGGTTACAGAGGCAGCGAGAAGGTGCTGCCCCAGCATGGGTGCTACATGCAGAGTCTAGTGTGAGCAGCTGAGGACAGTGACAGGTGGCTTGGGAAGCCCCGGGCCCGCGGCCCCTGGCGGCCTCCTCTTGGAGATGTCCCCTGCCGGCTTTTCTTTCTGGTCCCAGGGTCAGCTTTATCCAAGGCTTTCCTTTGACTGATCCCGGAGCATGGCTGTGTGTCCTGCCAGGCCCTTCTTTCTCTCAGCTCCTGGGCTCTTACCCAGCTACGTGTTCTCTGCTCAAGAAGTAGCTCTGTCTTCCGTGTGGCCCACAGATAACCCCAGGCTAGCCTGTCTTCACTGGGCAGTCTCCAGATCTTCCCAGCCTCATTTTTCCTGTTTGTAAGGAGCTATCCATCCTGCCTTCTTCTCTGAGCGTGGGCGGAAAGGGGCCCTACTCCTCTGTCACTCTGCTCCTGGGCCCTCTCTTCTGCCTCTGTAGGAAACAGACTTTAACCCTTAGTAAAGCAAGTGTTTGAGTTGATACCAGTGGTTTTTCTGACTGCTCTGCTGTCTAGGGAAGGGCCGTGTCCTGTATGTCTCTGGCCTCAGACTCAGTCCAGGCTGGTCCCTAGTGGATAAATACCCAGTTGTGTCAGTCTGGGTTTTGTTTGTTTTTGTGATATTAGGCATTTTGTATATGCTAAGCAAGCACTCTACCACTGAGTTAAATCTTTATCATGCCTTTATTTATTTTGAAATAGGGTCTGCCAAAAGTCACCCAGGCTGTCCTTGAACCCATTCTGTAACCCAGATAGGCCTTCCTTGAACTTGCAATAATCTGCTTCATCTTCCTGAACAACTGCAAACACAGGCCTACAATACCAGCCAAGTCTGTTTCTTGAGGGTAGCAAGAGAAAGCACGTGCCAAAGGAGTCTCCTCCCCGAGGTCAGGCAGGGCCCTTAGAATCTCTTACCTTATGTCTTGAGTTTGAGGGTAGAGAGTGTTTGGTGTCTGGCTGCCCTGGGTCTCTCTGAGCTGAGTGCACACTGGCTGCTGCGTGGGGGTGGCCTGGCTCCCAGCCTTGCTGGGGTGCCCCACCTGCCACGTTGCTTAAGGACCCTTGCCCAGTTCCTGTAGGCTCCGGGGTGTAGCTGCTGGGGACTGAGAAAGGCCTTGAGGCCCATCAGTGTGACAGTATCCTCCCCTGCAAGGGAAGGAAAATGATTGGGTGAGCTGAGCTGGAGAGGCCGCCCCCCCCTTTGCAGGTCTGGACCTTCATGGTGAGCTGAGCTGGAGAGGCCGCCCTTCCCTTTGCAGGTCTGGACCTTCATGGTGGGCTGAGCTGGAGAGGCCGCCCTCCCCTTTGCAGGTCTGGACCTTCATGGTGGGCTGAGCTGGAGAGGCCGCCCTCCCCTTTGCAGGTCTGGACCTTCATGGTGGGCTGAGCTGGAGAGGCCGCCCTCCCCTTTGCAGGTCTGGACCTTCATGGTGGGCTGAGCTGGAGTGGCCGCCCTCCCCTTTGCAGGTCTGGACCTTCATGGTGGGCTGAGCTGGAGAGGCCGCCCTCCTCTTTGCAGGTCTGGACCTTCATGGTGGTCCACTCCTGCTCAGACCACCACTCCACGCTGGCCTCACAGCTCTTACTGTGGAGTCTGAAGACTCCAGGAAGGTTCTGGTTAGCAGAGAAACAGCCTTTGCCTTCCCAGTTTCTCTGTTTCTTACAGCTTTCCTGCTGTCCTGTAGGTGCGTCCAGTAGCTGAGTCCATAATAGGGCTCCCTAGCCAGACCCTAGCACCCCTGCCTGGGCCTGGTATCCTATGTCCATTACATCCGCTTGTTCTGTGTTCACTGAACAGCAACCTCTGGGTGGTTGTAATATCAGTAATTGTTCCCCGCCCTGAAGCAGAGCTGCAGGAGGCAGAAGCACCATCCAGTGTCGCTGGGAGGGAGCAGGAGTCTGGTCTTTCAGGGCTACTGGAAGTAGAGGTGCCTCCATGTCCTGGGGTGTCTAAATGTATCTTAGGGACACACAGCATAGAAGGAGAGGCCTCGATTCAGTTCCAGTCACTGCCCAGAAAGGGTTTTCCCTGCTTCCTTGAGATGCCCTTTCATGTGCCTGGGCTTTAATCAACTCTATGTCCATCATTGGGATGGCCAGAGCCAAGCAGGGCCTGGCCATGGTCCAGCTCAAGGGTCAGAAAGGCAAGTGGAAGGTAGTGTGGCTATCTCTGGTGTTATCTCATGGCTGGCACACAGGCCCAGTTAGGGATCTTTGAGCTATGATGAAGCCTTGGTCCTGGCATCAACCACAATTGTTGGCACCTTCAGAGGAAGAGGTGCATGTGCTTGGCTGCCTCAGACCCCACGGCCCCCACGGCCCCGGTCTTGTCAAGCATGCATGTGCCAGCAGTGAGCTGTGCTTGTTGAACATGGTTCCCCTCCTCGCCCCAAGACCAGGTCCCATGGATCTACCAGTGGGGATGCCGATGCCGGAGCCTGAGTCAGCTGTGGCACCTGTTCAACTGCACACACCCAGGGCTCTCAAGGCTTCTCTTCACTCACAGAAGTTCCCCAGGCTGCTGAGAATCAGGGTGCTGAGCACATGGAGCTCCTGGCAGGCAGGCCCAGGCCTTCGGGGTGCTGCCCTGGTGGAGGGCATGCCCTCCCCCGCAGAACTCTGCTGGAGGCTGGTCCATGTGGGACAGTGGCTAGCCCTGTGCCCCAGGCTGGACCAAGGACAGGCTGTTTCTCAGAAGTGTGGTCACTTCTAATGAATGTTGAAGGAAACAGAACCACTTGGTGTAGGGAGGATGTGAGCTTCCCAGACTCTGGAGAGAGATGGACAGACAGACACAGCATGGTCCAGGTCTGGAGGGTAGGACTATGCCTGCTGTAACTTGGTTTGCATGTTGGGAGTTTCACAAAAAATAATTTTAATTATAGGTCAGGGAATGGGAGCTCAGAGGCATTTGGGGCAGTAACTGGGACGGGGGTTCTGGAGCCTTCTCTCATGGCCTGAGGCTGTCCTCCCACATCCGAACACTACAGGATTGCCAGCCAGGCAGAGAGAAGCTCTGTACCCAAGTGGCAGGAAAAGATAACCGTGTAAAGCCCAGAGAAGCAGCTAGACGTGGGTGAGCAGGCCCACTCTGAGCCAGGTCTGCCCTGCCCAGGGCCCTGCTGGGGTTCTGGTCCTGTGCAGAAACTGCCCACAGAAGAGTCCTGCTGTTACAGGGACACTCAGGGTCTCTGTCTCGGCCACTCTTCGCCTGTCTCCTCTGAGATGACGGGAGGAAAAGCAGGTGCAATCTGGTTGTGTGAGGACAGGGAGCTGTACTGTGTCTTTGGTTGGGGTCCTGGACCAGAGGGCAGTGAGGTCAGGTCCACCACAATTTCACAGGGATCCCTGGGTTGGAGAGATTGACACGTAGGCTGCTCAGGTGGCGTTGGCACTTTGGGAGTCTTCACCCAGCTGTGTGCTCTTGTGGGTTTGCCTGTTCTAGGCCCAAGCTCCCAGATTGTGGTCCAGAGAAGGGAGGGAGTCATTCTATTTAAAGGGCTGTATAATTAAGAAAGCAAAGACAAAATAACTGTAGCTGAGATCTTCACAGAGGATAAGAGCAGAGGCTGGGCCGCCTGGAGTGCCGCGGGGTGCAGGAGTCTCACTCTCACTCCTGTAGATGGGGTGGAAGGTCTTTCTGGCTCAGCTCCGGATCCAGGTCCCAAAGACAAGGACCTAATACTGCAGCGTCACTTGATGAGATGAGCAGGACTTGTAGGCCTTGTCCATGTAAGGCACTCGTGCTGTCCTGGGGCCACTCTCACTGCCGGGCACCCCACCTCCCAGAGTCCAGCCTTGGCCTGAACCCCTGCTGCCATTACCAGATGACTTCAGGGACTAGGTTTCTAGCACATGAACTTCTGAGTGCCCTTACATGGCAGAATGGCCAGCCCTTCCATCTGCCACCCTGTGGGCGAGCTATCCCTGGCCATTCCACCCATGGGCAGCAGCTCCCAGCTCCAAGAACTACCCTGAGTGCCAGACTCTTCAGACTAGGGAGGCCTGCCCTTGGCTGCAAGTCTCCAGTGATGTCAGACAACGTGGGCTGTCAGGGTCTTGCTGTCCCCTCCCACAGAGTTCTGAGCTGTCTCCTTGAAAGTCATGGTTCCTGAGTGGCCAAGCTCACACTCTCTTTCATCAGCTACAGGGGACTTAACGTCCAGGGGTTTGACAGTCATGGAAAAGCCTAGGTGGTCGTTGGATAAAGATGAGCCACAGCAGCTCAGATGGCTCTAGGACCCCACCCCCACTCAGTCACTGGCTGGCTCTGGAGTAGAGGAGACACACTTTCTAGTCACTTCTGTCTTCTCAGATTACAGGGCTGTTCAGCTGGGGTGACTAAGTGGGAGCGTTTTCTGTGGGTCTTAAATGCTTTCAGCTGGGCGTTTCTATAGTGCCGTCGCCATAGCACCCAGCTAAGCGAGGAGCTGTGAGGCAGCATGGGGCGAGTGGGGACAGCAGGAACCTGGCCATGGGGACAGGCTCCACCATGGCCAGGCTCCAGGCCATTTTAAATGCCTTGTTGCCAAGCCATCGGCAGTGCAGGCTCAGTGTTCTGTACTCTGCACTTCCTAAAAAGCTTAAATGTCCCCCCATACCAGGTGTTCACTCCACTGGCCAAGGGGCTGGGGCCCTACAGGTCACCTGCTACCCTTCCACCATCCACCTTGCGAGGGGACACTTTTCACTTGGCCCAGATTTCCGGGATCGTCTGAGTAAAACTGTGGGCTATCTGTGAGGAGTCAGCAGCCTAGAAAAGG
Organism: Rhizomys pruinosus; assembly: GCA_009823505.1. Taxonomy (NCBI): domain Eukaryota; kingdom Metazoa; phylum Chordata; class Mammalia; order Rodentia; family Spalacidae; genus Rhizomys; species Rhizomys pruinosus. The sequence continues at coordinate 111,002 of VZQC01014630.1, read as the reverse complement.
AGGTCAGGGAAGTCAGCTGCTGTTCCTAGACAGAGAGGCAGCCACATGTCACTGGCCGACTTCGCTCTGCCCCTGCCCCCAGAGCCTTAGGACTAAGCTGAAGCTTGCCCCTGTCCTGGGTGGGCATGTGGTTCAAGAACTCTCCCGTTCTCCTGCCTCCCAGCTAGGGTTCTCACGCCCCCCCCCCCCCCCCCCCTGCTGAGGCTCCGGCCGTGCTCCTCTCCCTTGACCTTCCCTGGGCCCCATTTGTGACCTGTGAGTTACCACTGTGCCTGGGTATGTGAGCAAGTGGAAATCTTAAAAATCAAACACCGTACCCTGCTAATGAGGCCCAGGACCTGTCCCAGTGCACTGCACCCCAGAGAGCCCAGGGCCTCGGTGTGATGGTGGTGCGCAGCCTACAAACCCAGAAACCACTGGCGATGGGCCGGCTTCAGTGCTCGGTTTGGAAGGTGCTGTTCTCATGGAGAGGGCACCCAGGGGCCTTGTGGCCTGGTTTATGCTGCTGTCCTAGGTGATTGTTCCAAGTGTTGCCTCTCCTCTAAAGTCCCCTAGATAATGACATGTCACTGGCACCCGGTCTCTCTGCCCTTTCTCAGCACCTTCAAGAATCTGTTGCTAAGCCCCTTTTGGCTGCTGTCCTCCTTGACCAGTACCTGCTGAGGAGGGAAGTGGCCTAAAGACGGCCAGAGTGGAGTCCACCCTAGCTTCAAGAACTTTGGACTGTCGACCACCAGGCCAAACCCTTCCCTGTGCCTAAGGTCAGGGAAGAGTCAGGAAGGCCCAGACACAGTCACTGGCCTGGGGCATGTGAAGAAGGAAGCTGCAGGCTAGGGCTGGTGTTGACCTGTGGTGACTAGAGGGTGTTTCTCTCCTGACCTTTCCCTGCATGGCCCACCCCTCTCTGACCTGAGCCTGCCTGGCCTCATCTGACAGTCTTCTCGACAGCTTGGGAAGAAGCCCACAGGTCCCGAAGCTGAGCCTCTTCCACACTCGCTGGAGCTTTCCTAGTACAGCCCCAGGGGGGGCCACAGGGCTTCACAGCTCACCCAGCTTCCCAGTGCAGAGGAGGTTCAGGGAGCAGGAAGCCCTGGCAGGCACATGTTGCGTAACCGTAACCATAGGAAAAGTACTCAGGGCTGTGGAGGAGGAGAGAGGGGACCAGAGGGAGCAGGCAGTGGCCACCACCACCACACCCCTGTCGTGGTCTCTCAAGGATGGATGACCTAGGGCCTCTCACCTGGTGTTGTGTCTTCTCGAGAGCTGTCCTGGGATCCTATGGCTGGGCCCTACAGCCCCTTAAGAGGAAGGAAGAGCTGGTCTCAGGCCCTGCCAGTGGAAGAATGGAGTTCACTGTGGGGCTGAAGGGGTTGGAAGGAGTAAGGTGTGTAAGTTTGATGACAGGATAGGGCAGGCCCTGACCTTGGGATATTCCTGGTGGCAGAGTTGGTGCATGTTCTGTGGCCACGTTGGGACCAATCCCCACCCACCTGTGTTCCTCCCCCCCTCCCCGTCCTGTCCCTCCAGCTGAGCTCTGTGTAGGGAGGTGCTAAGGGAACAGCCTGCTCCAACCCCCTGTATCGCCCACAGCTAAGCCGCCCACCCACGTTGAGTCAGAGCTCCTAGGTGGCTGTGAGTCAGCCTCGACCTGCAGGTGGCTCAGGCCTGCCCCCTGCTGGATGATGCACACCTTAGGAAGCACTTCTGCAAATGCTCCTGGGTAACAAGGCTCCATGCTGGTGGGGTTCAGACCTACTGGGGTGGGCACAGGAGGTGCATTGGAGAGGGATCTGGGTGGGTACCTGAGGGTGTTGCATACCTTCCCAGCCACCCACATAGGCTTGCCAGCATTTTGTAACAAAATGTCTGCCTGTTATCTGAATGTGAATTGGTCCTTCCTTGATGTGGGCCGTCCAGTTGGCCATCACAGTAGGTTTTAGCTGTAGAACTGGGTGCCACACTGTTGCTAGGCCTTGGATGCATATTCCTCCCGAAGGCAAAGTCATGGGTTATCCTACCACTCCCTCCCGGTACCCACCCGTACCAAGGGGCAGGCCCCTGGCCTGGGATGACAGCTCCCACCCTGTGTACATTGACGGTCAGGGCTCTACCCCACACTCTCCATTGCAATTTCCTGCCTGTGCCTGACTTGCTCACATAGATAGAGCCACTATTTGTCCCTTGGGTTCTTTCAATGTAGGTGGCTTGTATCTATATTCAAGACTTTACTTTCAATTGAGAAATCTATATACCTGATACAATTTTACCTTTTAGCTGTTTTTTGTGTTTTTTTTTAACCTTTTTTTTTTTTTGACAGGGTCTCCCTGTAGCCCCAGCTGTCCTGGAACTCGCTCTGTAGACCAGGCTGGCCTTGAACTCAGGAGGTAGATGTAGGCGGATCTCTGTGGGTTAAAGGCTAGCCTGGTCTACAGAGTGAGCTCCAAGCCACCTGGTACTAAAAGGGAGACCCTGTCTCAAAAATACCAAAAAAAAAAAAAAGAATGATAGGGTCGGCCTAGCACTTGGGAGGCAGAGGCAGGCGGATCTCTGCGAGTTCAAGGCCAGCCTGGTGTACAGAGTGAGCTCCAGGACAGCTGGGACTTAAAGGGAGACCCTGTCTCAAAAAGACCAAAAACAAACAAAAGAATGATAGAGTCAGGCTGGACAGATGGCTCAGCGGTTAAGAGTGCCGACTGTTCTTGCAGAGGACTCGGGTTCAATTCCCAACACCCACATGGCAGATAAAAACCATCTTTAACTACAGTTCCAGGGGAATCCGACGCCCTCTTCTGACCTCCTCGGCATTGCACGACACGGCTGCAGCTACCTACATGCAGACAGTACATTCATACACATAAAAAGTTTTTAAAAAAAGAAAGAATGATAAGGTGTCCGGTACCCCAGGCTGCCCTCAGTTATACAGGTTGGGGACCTTTGGTTGTGCTCCTCCTTGCACCTCAATGCTGGGATCACGGCGTGTTCTGGAGAGGAAACTCGAGCTCCGTATACACAAGACAAGCATTCTACCAACTGAGCTGCATCCCCAACCTCTTTGTTTTATTTTTATTGTCACATTTCTGTGGTACTGTGTGTGAACCCGGGGCTTCTGTGCCAGGCAGATGCCACCAGTGAGTGTCACCCTTAGTCCCAAAGCACTGTCTCCATGGTACGCAGCAGCACCTCCATCCCTGCCTTCGTGATACCTATCAGCACCTCCATCCCCGCCTTCGTGATACCTATCAGCACCTCCATCCCTGCCTTCGTGATACCTATCAGCACCTCCATCCCCGCCTTCATGATACCTATCAGCACTTCCATTCCCGCCTTCATGATACCTATCAGCACCTCCATTCCTGTCTCTGTGTTACGTATCAGCACCTCCATTCCAGCCTCCGTGATACGTATCAGCACCCCCATTCCTGTCTCCATGATACGCATCAGCACCTCCATTCCTGTCTCCATGATATGTATCAGCACCTCCATTCCTGCCCAGAATATTTTCTTTCTTTTTTTTTTGTCTTTTTAAATTTTTATTTATTATTTTATGTGTATGAGTGTAATGTCTGCATGTAAGCAGGTGCACCTGTGTCATGCAGTGCTGTGGAGGTCAGAAGAGGGTGTCAGATTCCCCTGGAACTGGAGTTAAAGATGGTTCTTAGCCGTCATGTGGGTGCTGGGGATCAAACCCGGGTCCTCTGCAAGAGCAGTCGGTGCTCTTAACCGCTAGGCCATCTCTCCAGCCCCCTTCATCTAGATTTTTAAAACCTGGCCTCTGAGTCTGAGGTCTAGCAGGAGACACAAGGTTCTCTCGGGTGACATGTCCGAAGGGGACTCAGGTAAGCCTCTGCTCAAGAGGCCTGTAGGCCCTCTGTGCTCTGCTCCCATCACTGAGCAAGTGGAAAGATGGGCGACTGAACATACTTTGGATTATTCCATGGAAGACACACCCAGGCGAGGGCAGAGGAGACCAACTGTGGGCTAGTGAGGACCCTCCCCAGAGACATGTGGGCCCCATTGGTGGGACAGAGTGTACCTCGGTGAGAAGCCTCCATGGAGTAAGAACTGGAAAACAACACAGCTCTTGCCTTTCCACCTGGGTCACCTGGGAGCCAATCCAGGTAGCTTTGGGAGGCCCCTCGGCCCTCATAAGCTCTGGGCTCAGGAGAGACACATGGTCAAGTGATTCTGTAGAAGTCCTCTTCCTTCTCCCACTTAGATATCCAACCTCTTTGTAGTCCCTAAGGCTGAAGCCCTGGCTTTGGTCAACAACAGCTGTTCTGTTCCAGTTACTCTGAGCTTCCTGGGGGGAAGACAATCTACCCAGGAAAGTTCTTGCCAAAAGCTCCCAAGTGCTACCCAAGCCTTCAGTCCTGATACTCCTCGTGAATGTGCTGAGACAGAGGACTAGGAGAAACCCAGAGCACAGGGACGCTAGTGTCACACAGGAAGGGGAAAGATCCCCAGCACCCACGTGGCGGCTGAGAGTCGTCTTTAACTCCAATTCCAGGGGAATCCGATGCCCTCTTCTGACCTCCGTGGCATTGCACAACACAGGTGCATAAACCTACATGCAGACAGTACACTCATACACATAAAGAATAAATAAAATTTAAAAAAATAAATAAAAATCTAGGTGAAGCAGGATAATCAGAAGCTGCCCTGTGGCTAGTCCACAGAGCCAGGACACCAGCTGCCATTTCTGTGCTGTAGCTGAAGCCTGTGCAGAGACTGACCGCCCACTGTTACCCCAGTGCTTGGCAGGCGGAGAGAGGATCCCAGGAGCATGCCAGACTAGCAGAACCGGGGAGCTCCAGGCTCAGTGGGAGATCTTGCTTAGAAAATAAAGTGGAGTATGAGTGAGGAAGACACCCAGTGTCCGAGTCTGGCTTCCAGGCACATTCTTGCCATGCTTGCATATGCACCCGTAAGCCTACAGATACACATATATACAAGAAGTGTGTAAGTGTGTGTGTGTGTGCGCGTAAACCTAGGGACCCCTCCACCCAGGCCCTATACAGGAGACAGGACTCTGGTAAACATGGGCAGGCATGTTGGGAATGGCCCCGGGGTGATTAGATGTGCTGCCTAACTCAGATGGGCTCTGCCCTGTTCTCTCTCAATGGCCTGTTCCCTGCTCCCCCAGTACATCGATGCCATCAGCAACAAGCAGGGTGAACTGGAGAACTACGTGTCGGATGGCTACAAGACAGCACTCACGGAGGAGCGCAGGAGGTTCTGCTTCCTGGTGGAGAAGCAGTGCGGGGTGGCCAAGAGCTCTGCCACTTACCACTCCAAGGTGAGCTGGCGCCCAGGCTGCAGGTCTGCCCAGCCGCTTGCAGGAAGGACTTGCTATTGTGCTGGAACCTCACCAGGGAGTACCCAAGTTCCCATCCTGCACATTAACCTTGGGACAGACATCCTTGTACACGTAGAAATGGCAGGAACAGCCAGGCGTGGTGGCGCACGCCTTTAATCCTAGCACTTGGGAGGCAGAGGCAGGAAAATCTTTATGAGTTCAAGGCCAGCCTGGTCTACAGAGTGAGTTCCAGGACAGCTGGGAGACCCTGTCTTGAAAAGACCAAAAAAAAGAAAAGAAAAAGAAATGTCAGGAACCATTCTAGAGGAAGAATTGCTAGGTCAATTTTTGAAGATGCACATGAGAAATTACTGGATGTTTTGAGAGCACTGCAGACTGACTACTTTCTGAGGAAGATTCAGAGGGCGGGTTTTCGGCTTTCTAAGTCATCCCTGTCTCTTCTGGCCCAGCCGAGGCCTGGGCTGTTGGCTGCTTGGGAGGGAGTGACGCACGGCCTTTGGCAGCGTTGCTTTCACCTTTGCTCCATCGTCCTGGTTGGTTGCCCGTCTTGAGTCCCTGGGTGGTCTCTAGGCCTATGCTCTACACAGCTGTGGTCCTGAGGACCCCTAGCCCCAGGACCATGTCACCAGCCTCAATTTGTTGCACACGGACCTGGCCACCCCACCCCACCCCACCCCCGCTCCTTCACCTCCAGAGAAGCCATGGGCCCTGCCCAGCTCCCAAGTCCCTGGCTCTCAGCCCTTCCTGTCCCTGCTCTAGACAGCCTGTTTGGGCCTCCATAGAACTCTTCCTTGCCCCCGCTTGCTCTCTGTGCCATCAAGCAGTAGCCTTTGGTGGGGCTCTGGTACTCAGCCACTTGGAGGGTTCCCGTGTGACCCTGAGAAACCTCCATGCACTGAGTTTGGTGCGGGCCTCCTCCTAGGCCCACTCCTCCCCTGCCCCTGGCTTGCTGCCTTCACACGCCCATATTCCTGGGAGGTACCACATTCCAAAACCTGCTGAGCAAAGAAAGTTCCTGTAAGGAGCCAGCTCCTTCAGGATACGGTGCCAGGGGCCTTCCTTGTATGGCCTGGAGCCTACGAGTCAGAATTCAGAGGCCTGGTGTGTTCAGAGGGCTAACAGAGCCCCCAGGGGCAGGCAAAGACCAGGGGGCAGGCTCCTTGCTGGAAATAGGTGAGTTAGTGGAGCCCTGTCATTCAGGTCAGATTGTGGCCCCTGAACATTCCATCAGAGACCTCAGATGTAGGCAGACAGCCCAGCCAACCAGAGGCCCTGGCCTTGTCCTTTGAGGGAAGGGCGTCTAGGCTCAGTGCCATGCACACTGACAAGTGCTCTTCTCATGCTGGTGTTCTTGAGAACACACACATATGCACGAGACCCAGAGCCTCTGCTGTGGTCCTCAGGGTCTTGGGCACCAAGAAGACAAAACCCCAGAGGCTTCTCCTGTTCTCCTGGGCCTGCTCTCATTGCGACAGGGCCAGAGCAAGGCCACAATTGCACCCATGTCCCAGGAGACACTTGGGCCACACACTGTCCCTACTGTGAAAGTCATTGGCAAGTGGGTACGTTTCCCTCCACAGCTGCCCACCTGTGTGGACTAGCCAGGGGTCTGCTGAGGGACAGTTCTGAGGCTGGCAGGAAGCATCCGCTCCCCTAGTTGGGTGTGGGTGGCTTGCTGACCTTGACAGCCCTGCTGTCATGTGCAGGAACTGAGTACAGAAACTTTGATGCTGCCGGCAGGTGTGGCCATCTCAGGGTGAAGGGGTCAAACCCTAGGCATTGTTACAGCCTTGGAAGCCCACGTGTCCTTACAGATACTAGGCTTTGACTGCCTGACCTGTACCCAGGTGCCCGGCCCTTGAGTTCCTCAGACAGACTGAAAACCCTAAAGCAGAATTCCATCAGGCCTGTGACTTCCTCATCCCGTGTCCACTCTTTGTGCTTGTGGGGTTGGCTGTGCCTGAGACAGGCCTTCATGTGCCTCAGAGATGAGCCCGTCTCCAGGCAACTTCCCACGTCCAAGCAGCCTGGTATAACCATGGCCGGACAGGTCCATCCTGTCCCCAGTTTTGACCCCTCTCTCCCACCTGCCATGTGGCCCTCTGCCTGGTGTGGTGTGGGTTTGTCCTGCCTGTCCCGGAGCTGGCTGGCTGAGCACACCCATTTCTCCTTCCTCAGGTCCCTGGGCAGGCACTGGCAGGACTGGGCCTTGGTTTGCTCTCGTCCCTGGTGCGCTCCCAATGGCTCAGCACATAAGGAGCACACCAAGCCCTTTAGTAGAAAGCACCTTTCAAGATGTAAGGCCTCACAGGTGGCATGTTGTGAGGAACCCTTGGTAAAGAGCAGACTGAGCCAGGTGAGGCCACATGCAAGGTGCTGTCACTCAGGGAGGTGCCCCTGGGCTGTGCCCACTGCAGGATCCTTTGCTGTTCCTGACCCCTCTGTCTTCCGCTCCAGGGCAAGGAGTTGCTGGCCCAGAAGCTGCCTCTGTGGCAGCAGGCCTGTGCTGACCCCAACAAGATCCCCGACCGTGCTGTCCAGCTGGTGCAGCAGACGGCCAGCAGCAGCGGGTCCGCCTTGCCCGGCCCCTTGTCAGCCTCCAAGTCCAACCTACTCATCTCAGACCCCATCCCTGGGGCCAAGCCCCTGCCAGTGCCGCCTGAGCTAGCACCGTTTGTGGGGGTGAGTTCCGGGCCTCTGGAAGCTTATGGGGGGGTCCTGTGCTTGGGGTGGCAGCTTGTTCTCCCAGGGGTCGGCCCAACGTGCTGAGCCCAGGGCCTCTGTGAGGGACACAGAGTTACTCCCAAGCAGGCCCCCAGCGACGCCCTGCCCCTACCTCCTCTTCCTGCAGCGGATGTCTGCGCAGGAGAATGTACCTGTCATGAATGGCATCGCAGGCCCGGACAGCGAGGACTACAACCCCTGGGCTGACCGCAAGGCTGCCCAGCCCAAATCCCTGTCTCCCCCGCAGTCTCAGAGCAAGCTGAGTGACTCGTACTCCAATACGCTGCCCGTGCGCAAGAGTGTGACCCCAAAGAACAGCTATGCTACCAGTAAGGGCCTGAGGGTGCTGGTCTGGGAACAAGGGCTTGTGAGTACATGTGTGCACACAACTGGGGAGGATGTGCAGCATGTTCATAGAGACATGGCATGTGTGTGCGTGAGCCTGTGTGCATGTCTCCGTCTGTAAGAAGATGCAAATGGTGCATGCTTGGTTAAATTACCTGTGTGCATGGAATATGACGTAACGGAGTGATTTAAAAGCACACAAATTATCTGGGGGGAGGGGGACTTCATTTGACCGTAGGACATCTCCTCATCCCTATCTACATCTGGTCTGTGACTGACGTCAGCACTCATACCAAGGCTCCATCCACCGCAGATGGTCCCCTCACAACACCCATACCCAGGCTCCATCCATCCGCTGCAGATGGTCCTCACACAACACCCGTACCCAGGTTCCATCCATCCACCGCAGATGGTCTCCTCACACAATACCCATACCCAGGCTCCATCCATCCACCACAGATGGTCCCCTCACAACACCCATACCCAGGCTCCATCCATCCACCACAGATGGTCCCCTCACAACACCCGTACCCAGGCACCATCCGCCGCAGATGGTCCCCTCACAACACCCGTACCCAGGCTCCATCCATCCACCACAGATGGTCCCCTCACAACACCCGTACCCAGGCACCATCCGCCGCAGATGGTCCCCTCACAACACCCGTACCCAGGCACCATCCATCCGCCGCGGATGGTCCCCTCACAACACCCGTACCCAGGCTCCATCCATCCGCCGCGGATGGTCCCCTCACACAACACCCCTACCCAGGCTCCATCCATCTGCCACGGATGGTTCCCTCACACAACACCCCTACCCAGGCTCCATCCATCTGCCGTGGATGGTCCCCTCCACAACACCCCTACCCAGGCTCCATCCACCGCAGATGGTCCCCTCACACAACACCCGTACCCAGGCTCCATCCACCGCAGATGGTCCCCTCACACAACACCCGTACCCAGGCTCCATCCACCGCAGATGGTCCCCTCACAACACCCATACCCAGGCACCATCCATCCGCCGTGGATGGTCCTCACACAACACCCGTACCCAGGCTCCATCCATCTGCCGCGGATGGTCCCCTCACACAACACCCGTACTCAGGCTCCATCCACCGCAGATGGTTCCCTTACAACACCCGTACCGAGGCTCCATCCATCTGCCGCGGATGGTCCCCTCACAATACCCGTACCCAGGCTCCATCCATCTGCCGCGATGGTCCCCTCACACAACACCCGTACCCAGGCTCCATCTGCCGTGGATGGTCCCCTCACAACACCTGTACCCAGGCTCCATCCATCTGCCGCGGATGGTCCCCTCACACAACACCCGTACCCAGGCTCCATCTATCCGCCGCAGATGGTCCCCTCACACAACACCCATACCCAGGCTCCATCTATCTGCCGCGGATGGTCCCCTCACACAACACCCATACCCAGGCTCCATCCATCCGCCGTGGATGGTCCCCTCACACAACACCCATACCCAGGCTCCATCCGCCGTGGATGGTCCTCACACAACACCTCTGTTGTCTTGGCAGCTGAGAACAAGACGCTGCCACGTTCAAGCTCCATGGCAGCCGGCCTGGAACGCAATGGCCGTATGCGGGTCAAAGCCATTTTCTCTCACGCGGCTGGCGACAACAGCACCCTGCTGAGCTTCAAGGAGGGCGACCTCATCACCCTGCTGGTGCCTGAGGCCCGTGATGGCTGGCACTATGGCGAGAGCGAGAAGACCAAGATGTGAGCAATCAGCTGGGGGGGGCAAATTTGAGGCAACCTGACCCCCATAGCAAATGGGGGTACACAGCTCAGATGTGCTGGTGAGATCATAGTCTCCTACCTAGGCAAGAAAGATGGGTTCCACCACCCCAGGGCCTTTCTGTCCATGTACCCTAACATTTACAGCAGCCGTTGGCGGTCACTGTGTGTCTCTGCGATCTTCCTTTGCCAACTATTTGGCACAGCGCAGTGTCCTGTGCACATGAACTGTGGCACATCTGGCCATTTCCTTGCTGAGGCCTGTGGTTTCCCAAGTAATAGGTGGCAAAGTAGGACTTGACCAGCTTGGGAGCCATCCTCCTTCCCCAGTGGCTCCTGTGGGTCTGAGTAGCCTTCCGCAGTGTCACAGATACTGGGTCACCCAGGCCAGCCTAACTTAACACCTGTTACAGAGACCAGCTCACAGCCCGGTCTTGGAGCTGCCTGGAGGCAGTCCCGTCCCAAAAAGCAACTATGTCTGACTGTGTTTTCTGGTCCAAGGGGAGAAGTGGCCCATGTGGTTAAGAGGTTGTAGCCAACAGCAGACCTAAACTGAGCTTTCCTGTAGCTGGGGCAGCCACGTAATGGACCTGACAGAGGTGTCTGGCAATGGGGAGGCCCTACCAGCCTCTGTCCCAGTGGCTCCTCTGCTCTTGGAACTGTGATCATTGTGGCGAGGGCTGGGTACAAGGTGTGGGGCAGGTGGTCGAACTTATAGCTCCACCAGGCAGGGCTGCTGGGGCCAAGTACACTGCACACTAGGACATGTCCTTGGTCTCCCTGGATGTGAGCATCCTCCCATAGATAGGTGAGGACAGGCTGGGGAACTGGTGGCTGGTGGATCATCCTGCCACACACCTGGAGGGCCTGTGGAGTGGAGTGGAGCCTGGGTCCTCTCACCTAGGGCCTGTCTTCCAGGCGGGGCTGGTTTCCCTTCTCCTACACCCGAGTCCTGGACAGCGATGGAAGTGACAGGTTGCACATGAGGTGAGCATACTGGCTAGGTGGGGTCCCTGGGCAGGAGACTGGATTGGGCCTCCAGCTCCCCTTTTCCTCAGAGAGCCCCCCCTTACAGGTTCCACTGCATGTCTGAGGCACGGGTGGGTGGATGCTGGGTACTGCAGTGTCCTCTGGTGTCCTGGAAGTTGGGGCCCAGGAGCACTGAGAATGCTGGCAGGAAGAGCTGGGGCTATTGGGGTGGCCGTTAGCCGACCTGTCATGATTGGCACACATCTCTCCTGCCTGCTGCCCTCAAGCAAGATTGTAGAGACCCCATGTCTTAAGGTTCTCCTGACCCTTGGAGGCCAGCTGGCCGAGTAGGGTCTGCAGTCCCAGTCGCTGCAGGGCCCCACTGGCTGCTGGGCACCATGGCAGTTTCTTCCCAGTGCATTTTCATGTATTCGTGACACGTGGACCTTGAGTGGGCAGGAAGGCGAGAGGGCAGGCCTGTGTGGTGACTGTTGACAGCCCAGAGGAGCTGCAGCATGGGGAAGGACAGGGCGGGTTCCCCACTGGGTCTCCTGGGGCACCGGCTCCCAGCCACTACACCCCCCATTCCCACAGCCTGCAGCAGGGCAAGAGCAGCAGTACTGGCAACCTCCTGGACAAGGACGACCTGGCCATCCCTCCTCCCGACTATGGCACGTCATCCCGGGCCTTCCCCACCCAGACAGCAGGCACCTTCAAGCAGAGGCCCTACAGTGTGGCTGTTCCCGCCTTCTCCCAGGTGAGCCATCTGGTCTGGAGCCGAGATGGATCTGTGTGGAGGACACATGGGCTGGGCTGGGCTGGCCTGGCAGCCATGTAGTAACCAGGGCCTGGTGCCTGGTGCGGGTTAGTGTTTGGATCTCTTGCCTGACAGGCTTGGAGCAGGGGCTCTGGCTAGGGATCTGTGACCACACCCCACCAGGCTAGATCTGCTCACTCTCCTCCCCTTAGGTGTCTGGTGTGGGTTGGGGCGAGGCTGGCCTGAAGGGAATTGTGGGTACTCATTACCCCTGGGGGTCAGGGAAGACTTCTGGAGCTCCCTCCCTGACAACTGTGGGTAGCTGGTCACATCCGGATGGTAACCAGAGCTGCTGCCGCTAGAGCCTTCTAAGAAGTCAGTGTGACCTTCAGTCAGGCCGCCTTGCCCTGGAGGCCAGAGGTAGTTGGTAAAGGCCTGGATTCTAGACCCTGGAGGGGGGTCCCTGGGTGGCCCCTGGGCAAGTAGTAGTCTAGATGTCCAGGTCAGACAGGGCTTTGAGTATAGGATGAAGCCCACGGGCCCTGGGCCTCTCAAAAGTGCATTCAGTGGACCGGTCAGATGGCTCAGCAGGAAAGGGTGCTTCCTGCCAAGCGTGGTGACCTGAGTTTGATCTCTAGAACTCACATGGTGGAAGGAGAGAATTGACTCCTTCAAGTTGCTTCTTGCTGTGACAGGCATACTGTGCGCACACATGCTCACACACACAAATGAATAAAATAAAAAGAAATATTAAGTAAATTCAAGTTTGAAAGCTTCACTTGAGAGGTTACTGCATCACCATTGGAAATTGTAGGCTCTGGAGAGGTCCCTAACCACTGTGACCAGAGATAGAGGGAGGTGGGGGAAAGCCAAATTTCTGGGGGGCCCAGTCTGACCCCCAAGGATAGGTCCCCCTTTGTACACACACCACCAAGGAGAGATACGCTGTCAGTAATGGGATGGGTCTCCATCTCTGGGACCCAGCCTGACTGTTCTGTCTTTGCTCCCCAGGGTCTGGATGACTACGGGGCACGGTCTGTGAGCAGGTAAGAGTCTTCTGAATATGAGTGAGTGACCAGGGGCTCGGACAGGGTAACCCTCCCTTGGGACCTAGAAGCTTCCTCTTGACCAGCTTGACCCTGAATCTGCTACAGGAGTTGGACCCACCCACCCCTCATGGGTCCCACTCTTTCTTGATGTCCCAGCCAGCCCCCTGCAGGCAGGATGGAGTAGGGACAATGATGGGCCCACCTGTAGGCTTTGCCTCCCTAGAGCCAGGAAGGACAGCAGCAAGGCTGAGTGCCACGCTGGGCACAGCCTCGTCTTCTCCATCCTCTTTGAAGCCAGGTGGCCTGGCCACCGGCCAGCCAGAGTTGCTGCCAGGTGGTGGGCAAGTCAGTTGCCTCTGGCGGGCGTGCGTCTGGGCAGCTGTCCTGTGCTTTGTTCCACAGTGGCAGTGGCACGCTGGTGTCCACAGTGTGAGGACGCTGACCCCAGGCCGCTGCTCTGAAGAGCTCCTCCCCGTCTCCATCGGTTTCCCTCCTCAGCTCTTGTTGGTTTGTTCTTGGGTTGTTTTCTTTCCCCACCCGCTCCCGCCTTTTGGTTGGTGACCCCAGACTCTGAGATCCCCCAGGGTCCATGGTGCTGCTCCCTGCGCCCCCTGTGCTCGTGCCCCTGCCTGGTGTCCCTAGCCTTGAGCGTAAACTGCCAGGCGGTGGCAAAATGGCGCCTTCACCCGCTGCCCTAGCCCTGAGCCCTGTGTGTTCACAACGCACATCCCTTTTCTAAGGCTGGCCACAAGCCAGGTCTAGAGTTTGAAGAAAAAGAAAAATCTTTAAAAAAAAAAAAAAAAAAAGAGAAAAACAGGAAAAAAGACTATTTTTTTTTCCTAAAACCAAAAATAGATATGCATGGACTCCGGTGTACGTACTGTTATTCTGCATCTGACCCCCAGAGTACTGGCATCTTCTAGAATAGGAGGGGGCTCAGCCCTGGGGGGCTCAGACCTCGGAACCTTGGCCCGCCCCAGGCCCCTTCCAAGGGCTGTACCGAGAAAGGGGGCTTATGCGGGCACTCCGGGGCCTCCTGAGGAAGCTGACTACTCCTGTGATGGAGGTTGCAGCCCCAGCCCAGCCCTGCCCAGCCCAGCAGGCCAGGTCCTGGGCCTCTTTCCTTGGTGGGCACTGCTGGGAAGGTGTTGGTAGAGCAGAGCGCAGTGTCCCGTCACGGGGTGGCGTCACCTCATGCAGTGCGCTGGCGAGAGCAGGAGTCGCCTGACCACGCGTGGACATTCCAAAGACCTCCAGACCACCCCATCCTCCATGTTTTGGGGGAATCGTTTCTATAATCAGCCTTTTGAGGGAAATCATGGCCATCCGTGGCCCCTGGGCTGCAGAGGGCTGGGTATGTGTGGCCAGCCCGGTGAGGCTAGGGGAATAGGCAGCCCTGGCCTGGCTCCTCCTAAGTGGTTTTGTCTTTTGTGTGTCTTGGTGACTTAGAAACAGGCACACTGGACTCAGTGGCTACTGGTTTTGTCTTTTCACACACTGAATTCTGAGCCCTTGGGGAGCTGCAGACACACCTCTGACATGGCTAGTAAAACTCTCCCGCAAGCCTGCCGAGGACTAGGACGTGGCAGGTTATGTCTGCGAGCCACAGCTCGGGCGCAGACAGACCTTCAGTTTTATATTTAAGGAAGACACAGCCAGAACCTGGACCTGTGTAAAGAACTTTCTGTGTTGTTCTAATTATCCTAAAAAGATTTCAAATCCAGGGGATTCCATGCACAGTGGATGAATGTAGACACAATACAGAAGCTTGTATGAAGATGTAAAGTGCTAAAAATATTTTTTCCTTTTTTTTAAAATCTGAATTGTGCCCTGTATTGCGGTTAACTGTTGGAATAAAAGTTTTATTTATTGCACTGAGTCGGGTCTGGCGCCTCTCTCCGGCTCCCGGACTTGTGTTGGGGCTGTGGCCAGGCCACGCCTCTCTGCGGGCTCAGCTTGCACCCTTCTCACTTCCCTCTGCTTGTTTTCAGAGCACTTGGTAGTCGTTTCCCAGTACAATCTAGACTTGCAGATGGTCTAATGATGCCACATGGATGGCCCACTGCCCTGCCTGAGTGGGCAGGGCCTTGAAGGGCCGGTGCAGGCCCCAGAGGGAGTGGACAGTCAGACACCCAGCTGCCACCCCAGTTTTACCAACCAGTCTTGTGTTTCCTTACAGTGTCGATGTGGAAGTGGCCAGATTTTGAGCTGCCCCTGACTAGTTAGTAAGTTGCCCCGGTCTTGTGCCCATCTGTCTGCATCTGAAGGGGCTGTGGCTGGACCCCCGGCCTGGACCAGGGCAGCCTCCACAGGAGGCGTCCACGGCCTGGCAGGGCCTGGGGACTTGCCAAGCTGCCTTGACCTGGGCTCTGCTTTCCTCCTCAGGCCTGGGCTCCGGGGTCTCCTGCTGCCTTCACTCTGCCTGGAGGCTTTTGTGTCTGGCTCTGGCTCTGGCTCTGGGTCTACCCTTGGCTCCTTTGCTACTGGATATGTGGTGGCCCAGCTCTGTTCCCGCCTACTTTGCTGGGTGCTTGGTCACAATCAGAAGGTGACCTGGTGAACAACTGGGCCAGACATCCCCCTGACCACGCAGCACTTACCTGGGTGCCCCTCTCAGGGAGGGTGGGGCGAGCCCTCCTGGTGAGCACTGAAGCTGTACAGAGCTTGGACTAAGGGTCCAGGACCAGGGTCAGATGGACTCTGCCGTTAGGTCTGGTTTTCTGTTTCCCTCTACCTCCCTACATAGTTCCAAGACGTTGGCCAGGGTGCCGGAGGAGTGAGCAGAGCCCAAATGCAAGACAGGGAGGGGCCTGCCGTGCATTGCCCACCCAGTGGGGGAGGCTTTCTCTCCCACCCACAGCACGGGGCACGGGAAGACAGGGTTTGTGTCCCTAACAGTGGTAGTCATCATCGTCCTGGGGATCACATTGATGCATCCCCATCTGTGGCCTGAATGCCTCGCCCACCATCACTGCCTTTCCACTGAAGAGCTGTCTTGTGAATTCTAGAGTTCTGTGGGAAAACGCTGCTGACATTTGGCGATGGGGGGGGTGCCCTTGACTGACCTGGGCAACCATCTTTTCCTTACCTCCAGCTGCACACTTGAGATGCTCTCCGGAAAGCTTGCATCTCCTACCCAAGCATGGCAGTTCTTCTACTGGGTCCCACTAAGCCAGGTGGGGGCCTTGCCCGTCATCTGTAGATGCATGGGAAAAGCCAAAGTCCCAAGGAGGCCGCTGCAGCCTCTCCCTGCAGTCCACTCACCCAGCTTCACCCTAAGATTACGGCTGTAGAAAGGGGCTGCCGTTCATGCTGCCAGGCCGCTGCCAGGCATCAGGACCCGAGGCTCACCCCTGACTCTAAGGATGCACAGCCCTAGTAGAAAACTGGAGGTGGAAGGAATGCAAATTCACAGTTGCTCATCTGGGCCCATTTCCATCTGCATAAGGCCCAGGTCATATGTACCAAGAGACTCGCTGGTTCCTAGCATCACCCACTGCGCACTCGTGGTTGATTATTAAGTGGTAGGTTGTGCAGCTACAGGGAGCTGAGCTGTTACAGCCACATTCATGGGCGGCTGCCAGGGGTGCCGGGAGCAGCTCCTCAGACCCCCCTCAGCCGGTGCAGAGAAGCCACCCCGCCACTCCTCGGCGCCGAGGCTGACTATGTCCCATGGAGGTAGACTGCGCTTGTCTGCTCAGGTGTGTTCAGAAGGAAGTACGTCCCCAGAGTCTGCTTACTGAGACATGCAGAGAGCAGCCGTCACAGCAGCCTTAACCTCTGATGGTTCCACCACCTCAGAGCTGGATTCCCGGGCCAGGAAGACAAGCACACTAGCTGGTCTGGGCCACGTAGATGTACCTGTTGTCAGTGTTCCCAGAGCTGGTAACCGCCTAGCCTAGCCGTCCCCTCTTAGGCCTGCAGTCCCGGGAAGTTCCCGGACTGGGTACTTGGGATGCAGATACTGACCCTCCAGCTTCGCTAGACTCTGCACAGCTTTGGATCCAAGCCATTTCCTTAGAATCTCACAGTGTGGATGGTTCTGTGTGCGTCAAATGGTCCCATGGCTTTGGGGGGAGGAGAGCAGAGTGTTCTAGGGCAGAGAGCTTTGGGGGGTACTTTGATAAGTTCAGGTGTGAGCCAACTTGAGGCAGGACCGAGCCACATCTGGCAAACCCTCAGCCATTCTGTTTGGGCTTGGTCCCAAGATGGCCATGCTCCGGGACCTGGGTCAGGCAGACCTGGTCGCTGTGCTCCGGGACCTGGGTCAGGCAGACCTGGTCGCTGTGCTCCGGGACCTGGGTCAGGCAGACCTGGTCGCTGTGCTCCGGGACCTGGGTCAGGCAGACCTGGTCGCTGTGCTCCGGGACCTGGGTTAGGCAGACCTGGTCGCTGTGCTGCTCTGTCCCCCACTCCCCCTCCTCATTCCAAGGCTCCCCAGAGCCCGTCTTGGGAGCTTCCAGCAGGCCCCGCACTGCAACGCAACAGCAGCATCTGCCCTCACAGCTGGGGCAGCTCCTCCACAGCTACAGGTGAGAGGCTGAAGCCACTGCACAGACCAGAGCGGAAGAGAAGGCCAGCGTGAGTCAGAGCCTGTGCGGCAGGCAGAGTGGACAATGGCCCTTAGTCTCTGGCTCTCAAAGCAGAGGTGGGCAGCAGTGGAACCACGCAGACAGTGCCTGGGAGAAGCCAGCATGATCCGTCTCCTCTGTGCTTCACCTGTTTAAAGCCTCAGTCCAAGTGTTTCAGATTTTTAGAAAGCGCCATCTTCAGGAAAATGTAGGGAAGAGTGTGGACACTCCCACCTGGGGCCTGCCCCCAGCTGAAACCCAGCAGGGCCCGAGCTGACCCGCTCCAGGTAATGGCTCCAGTGCCGTGCACGCTTCCCTGGGAGAGCAGTCCTGTGCCTTAAAGTCCCTGTGTCCACGCGCCATCTGTGCTGTCACCTTGGAGCTGCCTGGCCCCTCTCTCCTGCTCTGTGCCGTTCCCACCATACTGGGTCCTCCCGAGCCTGACGGGACTGCAGGACAGGCTGCTGGGAGGCCGGCCTGGTGCAGACATCTGTGCTCATCTGTTCCATTTCCACTTCTTTGTCTTGAGTCCTGTTTGTGCATTAGCTGTGGCCCGAGGGGCACCTGGGTGGCTCGGCTGTTACACAAGGAGGTGGCTGAGCCCTTAGTAGAGGAAACTGCCACCTGGCCAAGGTGGTGTCCATTCCCCAGCCTGTGGTGCCAGGGCACGTGCACCTCCTGTCTGTCCTGTCTGCGTGTTTACGGTGTGCATCCCGCAGCACCCTGCATGCCTGGGCTGGTTTGTGTGGGCTGCTGAGCTGTGTCCTCTCGGCACTGGAACACAGCTCCTCCTTGGCCCAGCCTGGGGTGGGAGCTCACAAACTGCCCAGACTTTGCTCAGGCTGCTGTCAGGGCCGTCCTTTCAGGGAGCAGCCAGACCCTGTCCACCCACTGTGCTCTGCCTGGTGCATGCAGAGTGACAGAGAAGCCATGTGGGGAGCCAGCAGGTCTCAGAGACAGCCCTCGGCTCTGAGAATAGGCTTTGGGGCCCAGTGCTGCGGGTCGCAGGGTAGCCTGAGTGGTACAGCTTGCCAGGGGCACCTACCCAAACCGAAACTGCTTTTCTTTCCCCAGGAATCCCTTCGCCAATGTCCAGCTGAAACCAACAGTGACCAGCGACAGGTCGGCCCCACTTCTCAGCTGACGGGCACTTAGGCATCGCCAAGCTGCCCCACCCACGTAGCTGAGTGGCTAGCTGCTGCATGGTCTGCCTGAGAAGACCACCTTGCCCCGCTCCTCAGCTTTGCCTTCCAGCAGCCTGGCCTGGGCTGGTTCCCAGGTGTTCCTGGAATGGTGGCTACACTGAGAGGCCGAGGCCCACTGGCTGCGGTCTGCCCCAACGGGGTCAGCTCTCCGAGGGCAGGTGTTTCTGCTCCCAGCTCTGGACCCTGAACCTGGGAGCATGTTCCAAGGACATTCTGTCAGCTTGTAGCTGGAAGGGACCTGCCTCCTTGCTGCTTCTGGTTCATCTGGTCAATAAATAGCAGTCTGCTGTATGCAGTGTGTGCTCAGTGTGTGTGCTCAGCCCGCTGGCACGGCTAGCTGGGAGTGCCTGCACCCTCATTCCGGAGTCACTGATCATACACATTACACTGCCGCCTTCCAGGTTCCCAGATGTTTTCTGGACATGCCTGAAAGGCAGAGCCTTTTATAAAACTATTATCAGGTGCAGCACAGTGTGGCGCCCTGCAGTGGTGACGGCAGCTCTAGAGTGGAGAGAAGACACAGGCAGAGCTCCTTCCTCACCCAGCCTCATGGCAAGGAGCACTCCAGAACCCCACCATCAGGCAGGCACACACAGGCTGCCCCCAGGACAGGAGATCAGGGGACAGAGGACTTCACCAGTGTCTGGCCTCTCTGGGCAGAGGGACAGTCTGGACAGGCAAGTGGATAGTTAGAGAGGCCTGGGAGGTCCCCTTTCATCTGCCCCTAGCCAGCTCGAGGGCAGGAAGAGAGGTTGAAAGGGACCTTCCCTCCTGGCACATGGGGTTTTGCAAAAGGGAAGAGGTGGGCTGGAGAGATGGCCTAGCCATTAAGAGCGCCGACCGCTCTTGGAGAGGACCCGGGTTCAATCCCCAGCACCCACATGACAGCTGAGAACTAACTCCAGTTCCAGGGGACTCCGACACCCTCTTGTGGCCTTGCACAACACGGGTGCAGCAACCTACATGCAGACAGTACATTCATACACATAAAAAAAAGTTAAAATTAAAAAAATAAAAAACATACTTTAAAAAAAAAAGGGAAGAGGTACCACAGGGCTCCGCTGTCCACCGACCCTCAGAGACCCCACAGAAAACACTGAGCACAGGGGTTTTTCTTAGCTTGGTTTCTCTTAAAAAACAAATGAACAAGAAAATCATTGCACCAGCATCCTAAGCCTCAAACTGTTAAAAAAAAAAAAAGTGCCCCCCAAAAGCAACAAACTTTACATGTCTTTGGCAACAATAACTTAGAATCACCCCAATTCCATTCACTCCAAGTTACAAAAATACTCCCTGTGCCGCCACCCAACCCTGCTCTCTCCCAACCCTGCCTGCAGGCAGGAGCCCCGCATCGCACTCCCCACCCTTCGCTACAGGGTGTAGGACAGGACACTACAAGAGTTGCCCTCACCACCCTGCAGAGGGTCTCTGCGATGGACAGATTCGCCCTGACGAGCGCCGGGGGTAAGGGCTTCCTCAGAGGCAGTGAGGGGACCTGCCGCCGACTGAGCCCAGGACCTGTCCTTGCTCTTCGTAAACCCAGACCCAGGTCGGAAGGGTGGGGGGGCCAGAAGGGGATCTGCAGGCTTGAAGCCATCTTGGGGCCTGGCCAAGTGTCCTGTGAACACGTGACAGAAGCTAGCTCACAGGGTATCTGTGAGGCCTACCAGTCCCAGCAGCAGCAGCCACAGGAGGGGTAGCTGCAGGGTGGGCAGCTGGAGTGCCACCTGGGGGTTGGAGGAACCCTTGAAGGTGTGCGTGTACGAACACTGGAAGGTTCTTAGGCTACAAGGCATCTCCAGGGGTTGGCAACAAACCACGTCCACTCAGGACACATCCTGCCACCAGGGCAGCTCAGAGCAGGCACAGGTGCTCAGTGCCCCAGTGTGTGGTCCAGGGGTGGAGATAGGTCTCATCCACCTGCTTATCCAGGCCGCCGTGGGCAGGGTCCCGGGTCCCGGGGGGCTGATGGTCCCCATCCATTCCCAGTCACCATCCTTGCTGCTGCCAGGCCTTGATGACAGGAGTCGCAGTGCCGCCAGCCTCTGAAGGGTGGAGCTACCAGGGTCTCAAGCCTCTGTGTACCTGCCCCCAGCACTTGCTGCAGGGCCTGGCAAAGGGGGTGTCGTAAGCATGTGCAGAGATGTGACCACACACAGGCTCTCATGCTGTCACCCCCCCACCCCCCACCCCCCACACAACCCTGCCTGGCCAGAGTGCAAGCCTCCTTACTGCGGTAGGCCTGTCTAGGTGCGATGGACCCATTTCCCATCCCACCTAGATCCGGGTCTAATCATGCTTAGAAAATGCCCTTCCTGTCCTATATCTTGAGAAACTGAGGTCCAAACAAGAAGGGGACTCTGCCCCCTCATGCCGCGGATGAGGGTGAGCCAGGCTCTTCCCTCAAGGCCACTGCCAGGGCCACGAGCAGCTAGGAAAGAGCTGGGTCTATCTGTGGGGGAGGGGAAGGGGCTTGCCAAGTGTGTGGGCAGTCTGTGGGAAGGGCACTGGGACAGAGAAAACTGGTATGGGCAGTGAAGGCGGTGCTCAACTGATTGGGTGGGCTATGGTACCATCCGGGTAGAGCCCCAAGGGCTCCCGGCAAGAAGCCCAGATCTGAGCCCTGCCAGGAGGTGGTGGTACACTGGGAGACTGCTGGGAACGTTCTGGAGGGAAGGCTACAGCAGGCTGTAGGGGAAACAGGGCAGGACAGGAGCTCGGTGCCCAGCAGCTTGCTAAGGAGGACAGGGTGAGCAGAGGGTGGGGCCGATCCTGAAGCCTAGGAGGCACTGGGCCAGATACACTTGGACAGTGTCTTCCCAGAAGCCAAGAGGCAACCACTGCTCCGAGGGCAAAGTCCAAAGAGCAGGGGCCTCCAGGCTACCCCCACCCCGCTGGTGCCCCTCCCATGGCCCCACAAGAAGTCACCTTTCATGCTCACCTCCCATCAACTGGGCATCCGAGTCAGACACCTGGGTGATGGAAAAGCGGGAGGCAGGCGTGGGTGACACGGTGAAACGGGATAACGGCGCAGCAGGTGTGGGCAGTGCAGCCAGGGCAGGGGCAGCTGGGTCCAGTGCTGTCGCCAAGGCAGCCTTGGCTGGCATCATTGGGAGATCCTCGTCCCACCGGAACCCACCTGCAAGTCAGGCTGCAGAGTCACTCACGATGTTATGACCCACCCCCCAACTTCACGTATCGCACCCTGGGCCTGTCCCTCCCGAAACCTCATGATCTGTGTCCCCCCTCCCCCAGTGCCTGACTCACCCTCTTCAGGAGTGGAGCCATGAGCCAAGCGGTCAGCCGGCTGAGGCTGGCCGGAGGTGCAGGGTGAGGTGGGGCTGCCCTCCAGGAATGCGGGAGGAGACTCCTTCATGCCAGGGAAAGGGTCCCCCAGCTCTCGGGTGGGGCTCTCCTAGAGGAGAACATGGTATGACTGGGGGTGCCCACCCTCCCCTAGCCCTGTATGGTGTCCGCAGCAGCAGCCCACCTGGTCAAAGAGGTAGACCGTGACATCGTCGAAGAAGGACACAGCCTTCTTCTTGCGCTCCAGGTCCTCACAGAAGGCCTCCGTGAGCAGGCTGGGCATCTTGAGCAAGCTGCGCAGGTTTCGGGCACTCTGGCTCTCGGCCACCACCACGGGCACAGCTGGGGACTCCTCCTCACTGTCCTCACTGGGCTCCTGGATGTTGTAGCAGCGAAGCTCCTCGTCTGATTCATCGCTGTCCTCACTGTCCTCCTCTTCCTCCTCTGTTCGGCCCTCCAAAGCCCCAGTGTGGCCAGGTAGAGCCAGGCAGAGTGGGGATCTGGGTGTGCCAAGGCTTGCAGTCCGCTCCAGCCAGGCTGACCCTGGCAGCTGTTCCGGGGCCTTCTGGGGCCCTGTGCCATTGCTTTCTGAGCTCAGTGGGACTGGGACGAGTAGGAAACCCTTGGAGCAGCGAGGGCCAGGCACAGGCTGCACCTTGACTGGGCCTTTAGCCTCAAGAGGCTCTGGCCGGGGGCTGGCTGGTGAGGGCTCCTCGGGCTGCTGTGGTGTGGGCAGCACCTCCTCCCTGGGCTCAGTGCCTGGGAGCTCCCTCAGCACTCCAGGCCCAAGGAGAGCCTGAACATCTGGCTGCCCGGGACTCTGTGGGCTTTTCAGGCCTGGTTCTTGTTGGAGGTCCCGGACCCCACTGCACTTCTCAGGGCCAAAGGTGGGCTCCGACTCGGCGTCCAGGTCTGAGAAGTAGGCAGAGTCTCTGTAGGGGTTTTTCTCACTGAGGCCGCCAAGCGAGACAGAGAGCCGAGTCTCAGGCCCTGGGCTCTCACCCTCCGAGGCCAGCTCTCCGGAGGCCTCAGGCTCACCGGACTCATGAGTCTCCCTGAGAACAAACTCGGGAGATTCATAGTTCTCTGTGTCATAACCACTGTCCAGGGCACGAGGCTGCTGCCCACCAGGGGGACCAGCCACCAACGGGCTCAAGACCTCACAGCCACCGTCACTAGCTGAGGACGGGATATCCAAGGCGTCGGGGGTCCCCACCTGCTTCTGCAGACAGCTCAAAGTTGGCACTGTGCCTGGCTTCTCCATTTGTGGGCCATCACTGGACACATCGGTGAAACTGATGCCTGACGTGGCCTCAGTTGTGCCCTCATCCTCACTGCTGGGGGCCTCGAGCCCCGGGGAGCCGCTGTTGTCATCCAGAGCGGGAACCAGTTTGGAGACAGTCACCCAGCTGCCGGCAGTGGGTGTGGGGGAGGCGGGCAGGGCGTCAGGGGCACTGGCTTCCTCTGAGGGAAGTGGAGCCCCTTCATGGGACGGGGACGGGACGGAAGGAACGGGGAACTGCAGCCCGGCAGAGCCCTCCGCCTCCTGGGCAAGCTTGGGTTCCACATGGCGGCCTTCAGCTGCCTCCGTCCATGAGTGTGTGACCAGGCTCTTGGCAGCACACAGAGGGAGCAGGCTGAAGCAGCGGCTGGGCTCCGGACCCGGGGAGGCTGCTAGAGGTTTAGGCAGAAACTCTCTGTGGTCCTTCTGGCCCAGGTGGTGGCCCAGCTCAGGGGAGGCCCGAGGGGTCTGCTCCAGGCTGGAGCAGTCATCCCTGTAGCTGTCTGTGAAGCTGCTCACATAGCCAGGATCCCAGGACTCTGGGTCCCGGCTGCCACTGTTATTGTTGGCTGACATATTAGAGCGCCAGTGCCCGTGCTGGGCAGCCCTCCCTGCCCTGCTCCCATCCAGCTCCTCATCGCTGGGGGACGGCTGGGCCTCGGGGCTCCCAGAGGGAGATGCCCCTAGCGGGTCATCAAAGAAGGGTGGGCAGAAGGCGGCCACGCTCCAGTCTACATCTTCAGTCCTGGTCTCCACCAGCATCAGGGCCCCAGGAGAAGGTGATCGCGACACACAGGATGGCTCCTCCCTCCTGTGCAAATGGTGGTCGCAGGGGTCCCACAGGCCCCCGGTGGGAGGCGCGTGGCCCAGCAGGGGCTCCATGGCCAGCGAGGCGCTTCCCTCTGAATTGTCCTCTTGGTCACTTGCAGCTTGGGGGCTGGGGGCACAGCCTGAGCAGTCAGGGTCATGGCCAGCAGCCGGCACCGCCCCCTCAAGGCGGATGAAGTATTCGCTGCCCACTGAGGGGCTGTGGGCACTGAGCACTGGCACCACACCGGGCGGTGCGCTGTCAGGTGCACACAGGTCCCGCAGGCGTGCTGCGGGACCAGGACTTGACATGCCCCCCGGAGATGGAAACTCTTCAGCACCACGGCCAGCCTCCCACTTGTATTCAAAGTTGAGGCCGCGGCTGGTCTCCGTTACAGTCAGCACGTCGTCACCGTCCACGTGAAAGCCGTCCCCTGCAAACTGCTCCAGCAGCGGAAAGGACGAGGCAGCAGCAAGTTCAGCGGCAGCACCTAGCACGGGGCCCGTGGAACCTGAGCCCGAGCCGGTGCTGCCACCAGGCCGCAGGGACCGCCAGCGCCGCTCAAACTCCTCCTCCACCTCGGTGCTGCCCTTGGCACACAGGTAGGACAGCAGCAGGTGCACCTCTTCGGCTGTGGGCCTCTGCTCCGGCTGCAGCCAGCAGAACTGCATCACCTCATACCTGCCAGGAGGCCCCCGTGGGTAGAACCTGCCCTCCAGGGACAGTCGGTCACCGTCCCCCCCAGAGTACCTTGGGGGCAGTTAAGGCAATCTCCCAAGACAATGCCAACAGTCTAGGGAGGGGACTGGGATCCCCCATCCCTACTAAGGCTGCAGACACCCAGGGGGCATTTCAGAGGGTCCCCGAAAGAGGGGACAGGGTTGCAACAACCCTAGGCTCAGCCACCTGTGCCACCCTCCCCACCCCCAGCCTTCCTGTCCAGGACAGTGGGGTCCTCACCAGCGATCAGACAGACTCAGCTGCAGCTGGGGCTTGGGTAGCTTGAGCTGCTGTTCTCGGACAGCGTAAGCCAGCACCTGCCGGTCCGAGTGCTGGGGGTAGGGCTGTGCACCCAACTCGAAGAGCTCCCAGATGGTCACACCCAGGGACCTATGGAGGCAGCCATGGTGACATGGCTGTACATGGCTGCACAGGACCCCCCAACACC
This sequence comes from Rhizomys pruinosus, assembly GCA_009823505.1. Taxonomy (NCBI): domain Eukaryota; kingdom Metazoa; phylum Chordata; class Mammalia; order Rodentia; family Spalacidae; genus Rhizomys; species Rhizomys pruinosus. Next base: position 85,743 of record VZQC01014630.1, on the reverse strand, counting down.
TGGCCCCCTACAAGGCCCTGCGTCTTCCCAGAGGCCAGGCTGAACTCACCACACGTTGCTGGCCTTGGTCTGATCTACTACCAGCAAGTTCCCGTGCACCTCGTCCACCAGCTCAGGGGCTATCCAGCGCAGTGGCACCCACAGCTGGTCAGCAGTCACAAAGTAGTCTTCCTGTAGCACCAGGGACAGGATGGAGATCAGCTCTAGTCAGCGGGCACCCCCTCCCTGCAGGCTCTGCCTTATCTCCACTCACCCTGTATTTGCAATGTGACAGGCCATAGTCGCCAACTTTCACTGTCAGGTCAGCTGTAAGCAGGAAGTTCCGCAAGGCCAGGTCACTGTAGGGGGCGGGGGGCAGGGTCAGCAAGGCGTGCTGGGCTGGGGTGTCCAGCACTGTGGGTCCTTTGCCCACAGCTGGGTGGCTTCCCCCTCAGGGGGTTCTGAGCATAACCAGGCAGGCAGGAAAATGGGATGTCTGAGAGGCGGCCCACTCGTGTCCACGTCTGTGGTGCCATCAGGACATCACACTCCCACCCCTGCTGCACGGTGGCCCGACTCTCTGGGGGGTGGGGGGGATTAGTGAGGAAACGGAGCCTAGCATGTGTCAAGGGTTCTGCCAGCACCGAGCCCACAGTGGACCCTAGGCTTGCCCTGCTACGCAGAACTGGAGCTGAAGCCTGGAACAGGGCAGAGCACACAGTCCAGTTGTGGAGCATGAAGGTCACCTGAGCAGCCCTCCAACTTGGTGGCCTACTGCCTCTTACCCTCCTGCTTGGCTGGAGGCCACTTGGATATTTGGGGCACAGGGCAATGGAGCGGTAGGGGGTATACCTACATCTGCCATACTGCTTCTGTGCTGAGGGCTCTTGGGGTGAAGATAGAGCCACCCTGGCCTGCCTCTACAAGAGGACTATACTGGGGGACGGCTGCAGGGTGGGGTAGCCTGGGTCCATGCCTGTGGGGGGGGCAGCTGGGGCTAGGCGGCAGGCGGGACAGGAGGCTGGCAGCTGCCCTCTTCAACAAAATCACTGATGCTGGAGTCACCTGTGTCATCACTCAGCACCAGGATATTGTTGGGGAGGACGGCCTGTGTAGTGCCGAGGCTGGCAGGGCCACTTGTCCATCGCCACGTCTTCTAGCACGTGCCCCCTGGCTCATGAGAGGCTAGGTGTCCTGGCCTGTCTTTAGACCACCAGAGGCAGGACAGAGCCACCCCTCCCACTGCAGGGCCAGCCCAGCCACTCCCTCTACAGTCTGAGGGAGAGAGACGGCATGGCGGGGGGGGGGGGGCTGATGTGGAGCCCAAGTGTGGCTGACCGCTATGATAGACAATATAGGCTTCTTGGTTTAATTGTCCTACAAAGCTGGTTCCAAGCCCCAGTCTTCCCAATTTTAAGAAATAGACCATTCCTTGCAGAGTGGCTACTTGATGCTGTGTAGATGAACCCAGTTCAGGAGGCCCTGGAAAGTGGGGTCACCTGGCCTTCCTGAAGCCAGGGAGGGAGGGCTGGCGCAGAGGCATCCCATCTGAGGATCAAGGCGTTGGGGGACCAGCCTGGGGCTGTGTGGCCATGGTCTGGCTGGCCTCGCAAGCCCTTACCTGTGCACGTAGTTGTGGCGATGTAGATGCAAGACCCCGCAGGCCACCTCACAGGCCATGCGTTGCAAGGTCAAGGGGTCGGGCGCCATGGACTCTGTCACCCGGCAGCTCCTCAGGTAACCTTTGAGATCGCCCTGCCAAGAGATGGCACAGAGTCACCTGTCAGCTGGGGGCAGCTGCCAGCACAAGCCTGCTGCTTCACCCTGGAAAGAACCTGGAGCTGGTGACCAGAGGACAGTGGGCAGCCCTGACCTTCACACAGCCAGCTCCAGAGGGCCTGTGTCCCAACTCCGCCACAGTGGCTTCTACAGGTGGCCTTGGCTTAACACCAGAACTATGCATCTGAAAGGAGTTCGGGGAGCAGTGTGCAGGCTCAGCGGGCTCTGCTCCCGGGAGCTGGGGGAGCCCTGTGGCCGGCACAGGCCACCTCATGCTAAAGCACCACCCAGGCTGCTCTGAGAGCCCAGGCAGATGAGAAGCTTATGGGGCCACACTGCCCAAACCCCCACAGCCCTCCCTCCGGGCAGGCCTCCTCTGGACTCCGCTTTAGGGATGCTGGGAAGCCCTCAAAGTCAAAGTGAGAGAAGAGCCCAGCTCAGAATGGCTTCCCACTCCCCTTTGGAGCAACGCTCAGATCAGGGACACAGAGGACCAGCATCCCTTCCCAGGTAGCCACTCACCAGTGGACAGAACTCCATAACCAGCAGGTAGGGGGTAACCTCAGCACACTGGGCCAGACACTGAAGCAGGTTGCTGTGCTGCAGAGCCCTGTAAGACCCCACAGGCTGCTGACTCGGAGGGCACGGCGGGGGGGGGGGGCACAGCACAGAGCTGGCTTTTGTTACCAGCCAGGCCCCACCACAGCACGCCCCTCCCCACAACCGCCTGTCTTTCCCTCTGTGCTGGGCCCCCGCTCCCCCCAGGCCACTCACCGGTAGGGCTGCGCCTCCTCTAGGAACTGCATCTGCTCCTGCACACTGGCGCTGGCCTTCAGCTCCTTCACCACCACCTGCGTGCCACTGACTCCCGAGTGCACCTCCCCCAAGAACACCTGCCAGATGCCACAGGTGTCAGCGGGGCCCCTCCCTGAGGTCCATTTGCAGTCTCCACGAGGAAGGCCACTGGACTCCCAGTCCCTCAGATGGCTGTACAGCTTTCCACCAAGCCCTCTGGCTAGAACGCTCTGCCGAGCCCACCTCCAGCACCCCCACTGTTCTTGCTCTCTGGGGCCCACGATGAGGAAGAAAGACCCAGGTGCTTTGTCCAGTCAGGGGGGATGGGAAGGAGCCCCCCAGGAGAAGCAAGCCCACCCCTGCCACTCCCACCACCCTGAGATGTTCCTACCTTCCCAAACCAGCCGTGGCCGATCTCCTTCAGGTACAGGAGGCTGTGCCGGCCCAGGTCCGTGGACTTGAGAAGCTGCACTGTAACAGCAGGGGCTCAGGACTCACCTGACCACTGTTACCTCTCAATTTTCCGCACCAGTCCCCAGAGAGGCGCCCTAAGTTCCACAGTCCAGGAGGCTCTCCCAAGGCAGAGGACACCTCTGGGAGCTGTCCATCAGGGGACAGTGTCTCTTGGGATGTGGGGTGGGTGCTCTCAGTGCCCATCTGGGCATATCTCTGACTAGGCCAGAGGAAGGCACCAAGAGCCACAGGAAGAAGCCAAGCCCAGACGACAGGACTTGATGCACGACACCAATCAGGCAGATGGCTGGGGCGAGAGACCGGTGCGAGGCCTGGGGAGGGCAGGAGCAGCCTGCCTCCCCTTCCACAGGCTGGCATTCACCCACTAGGCACACCAAAGGCCCCTTTGTTGGGGGCTGCTTGGCACGGCCCTGCACGGGACACACTGGGGCCATTCTCCCTGTAGGCCAGGCTGAGTGAGGTCAGTAGGGAGAAAGGGTCAGTGTGGGCAGAAAGGCCAGGGCTCACTGTACCCACTCATGTCCCCTCAGATTCCCTGAATTCTACTCCCACGCCGACTGCCCAGAAGGCCATGTGGGCAGCAGCTGAGCCTGGCCCCTGGGAGGGTCCAAGGGAAAGGCCAATCTCCAGGAACCAGAGGCCCAGGGAATGTTGGCTTGGTGCCCAGTTCAGGGTACGAGTCCCCTTGGTCCTGTGTCCTGGGGTTTGTCCCTGACCTGTTTGTCTGGATGCCCATCTACTACCATGGGGTTTCTAGGACCTCACTTGTCCCAGAACAAGTTTGGGGTCCTGACAGTGGACACAGAGTAGCCACGGGGGCAGGAGTGTGTTGGCACCGAAGTGGCTGAAGGGCAGGATAGGGTGGGGGACCTGACCTGGCTGATGTATCCTCTGCTGTTTCTGTCCCTAAGGTCACCCCAAACCTCTCCTTCCTTAGAAGAAGATGCCCCAGAGAACAGCAGATGCAAAGGAGAAAGCACAGCCCCTGTCCTCTCTAGGCTGCCTGTCCCCTTGTCACCACTCTTCCAGGAGGAGGCCAGATGAGTACAGAGGACCTGTGAGCTTTCAGGAACACCCCTGCCCTATACTGACAAGCCCAGGCCCAGTCCAGGGGTCAACGCCAGCTAGCTGCTGGCTCCTCCTTACTCCCAGTAGTGTCTGGGAGACCGAGGCCCAAGGAGGGCCTGTTTCCTTGTGCAGCTCAGCCTGCCCGCCTCTTACGAGGTGCTGGGGACATGCATGCAGTCCCGGGCCAGGCTGGTGGCTGGACAGTCTATCTAGGTCCCAGTAGGCCCAGACAGGAACTGAAACCTCTATCCATAGATGCAGGTTGGACCCTTGGTGAGAGGCACTGTGGTAGTAGCTGACCCGTGCTCAGGATGGGGAGAGTGGTCCGCTTGTCCCCACAGTAATGAGCCCTGCTATCAACACAGACCATTGGAGCCTGTACAGCCTCCTCAGTGTTCCCAGAGCCATAAGGTGGACAGTGAGGGTCAGCCTGTGACTGGAACTTCCAGGCAGACAAGGTCTGAGAGCTGACTACTGTGGAGATCATCAAGAGTCCAAGGATACCACTTTGACCAGGACAAAACTGGGGTTCTAAAACTTGACCATTTGCCTGTCACCTCTAGAGCTTTGGCAGGGAGGTCACCAGCCTCAGGGAGAGAGTCCAGGATGAGGACAAATGGGGATCAGGCAAAGAATGAAGGAGACTCTGCCTATGCTTGTCCCCAGGTGGGTGCCAAACCTCTTGTGCCCCTCATACCCTCTGTGCTGTGCGGGCAGGCCCTGTTTGGCAGGTGTCGGAAGGCCCTGGGCACAAGGGAGCGAGAATCTGGGGTCAAGCTTCCTGGAAACAGCAGAGAAGGATGACTAATCAATCCCAGAACAAGAGACCTGGGCCTCCCCACCCCCACCCCCATGACTGCCCCCTTTGCATAGCAAGGGGGGTGGGTCACTCAGGCAGGGAAGTGACAGACATAAGGCGACCCTCAAGCCTGCTGACACCTGGACCCCAGATCCTGAAGGGGCACACAGACCTTTCACCCTTCACCACAGCCCCAGCGTGGCCCGGGCCTCCTCCCATGCCCACCTAGAACCCAGTTCTCAGGCTTCCACAGCCTGCTGAACTCAAGACATTGTGGAGGGAGACAGGCCCACCCCACCCGATGTGCTCCACTCACCTGAACGACCAGGCTGCTTGGCCATGGGCAGGGAGACCTCTGTGAGGGGCAGCACATACACATCGGGCCCGTTCTGTGCAGCTGTGGCCGGAGAGCCCTGTGCCGAGAAGTCGGCTGCATACTCGTCCCCTTCTGCATTCTCAAACTCCTGCAGGCCAGGCCAGCACAGAGTGTGAGCGGTGCCCCACGCAGAGCCAGGGGAAGTGTGCCCAGCTCTGGAAGGGTCTGCTTCCTCAGAGCTTGGCTAGACTGGGGGCACCGGACCTGGAGCCCTGCCCTCAGGCCCTGTCCCCGGCCTCTGCGCACCTGCTCGGAGGCTGGGCCTCCCCAGCAGAGCTGTCCCAGGAGGGGCCAAAGGCCTCAGCCTGGGGTGGGGCTGGAGGCAGGGTCCAAGGGACAGATGCAGAGCAACAGGGCCACCCGTACCCCACCAGCTCTTCACTCCTGGACTTGTTGGTGGTCTTGGCTTCTGCCAGATTCACAACTTCAGGGGCTGTCACCGATCCCTGGGAGAGTCCCTAGGCACCCCGCTCCCAGATGAGTAGGAACAGAAGACCCAGCGACCATGCCCACCGCCAGACGGGACACCTGCCCACTGCCTTGTCTCTGCCACCTGCCTATTTACACCCAGTGGCCCCTCAGCCCACTGTGCCCCCACCAGTGACCTCAAGAATCTGCTGCCAGGCAGCCTGGGTGGCCACTCCTGAGCAGGCTGTTATTCTGAAGTACATCTCTCTGGGAGAGATCACCCTGACCTCCACCCCCTCCATGCAAAGCACATTCCCAAGAAAAGAGTTAGTAGTCTGAGACCCTGCCCCTGCCTGGGGCTGGAGAGATGGCTTAGTAGTTAAGAGCGCTGGCTGCTCTCGCAGAAGACCTGGGTTCAATTCCCAGTACCCACATGGCCACTAACAACCATCTGTAACTCCAGTTCCATGGGACCCAGCGCCCTCTTCTCAACGCTGCAGGCATTGCACGACACAGGTGCACTTAAACGCATGCAGGCAAGACACTCATACACATAAAAAATAGAGTTAAAAACAAAAACAAGGACATGATTAGCAGCAGAGTACTGATGAGTGCCACAAAACAAACAAATGAAATGAAACAACAAAACAAAACAAAAAAAAACGAACAAAGGACACAGCAAAAACACTGGCAAGTCTCTCAGCCACTCTGCGCCCCCTCTCCACCAAGCCGGGAAACGGTGGCTCCAAGAGCTGAGGACTCTCCACAGAGCTGGAGTCTGGCTGCTCACTCCAGGCTGTGCTCCTACAGACACACAGCTGAACGCATCCTGGGGACCTCTCCTTTTCCTGGCCATTTGTCTTCTGTAAGGGACTGACCCCTGCCCTGCTGCCCAGCCTGCTCCTGCCGCCCAGCCCAGGTCTGCCGTGTGAGCACAGCCCCTGGTACCTACGGCAACTTTCTCCCCCCAGAGCGGAGGAAGCCCCTCTGGTCCCAGCTTCTACCCTGCCCCGCACACGTGGGTTTGCAGATGTCCACCCCGTCATCTCCACCAGCTCTGGCTCCAGCTGTTACCTGCCCTTGCGGCCTGAGGGTCAGCCAGGTCCCACCAGCACAGCGGGCAATCAGGTAGCACAGGGTGAGCATTGGGGCGGACAGCCCCAGCCCAGTGTGGAGACCACTGTGGAGGCAGGAGGCAGCGGCCCTCCCATCAGCCACACTGCTGTTGGAATGTTCTGGGCACCATGTTCCCAAGGAGGTGAGGAGGGCACGGGTAGGAGGGGCATCTGCTAGTCCTTGTGTGGGGCCTTGTTCTCGGGGCCCCAGGAGGGGCTGCTACACAATGGCCACGAAAACCACGCCCTCAGTTCCCACCAACGCCCCCACAACCTTCGGGTTCTGCCCCAGGACCCTGCAAGAAAGCGGCTCGCCTTGCCTGGCCAGCCTGTGGCGTGCCTGCGTGTGATCAGGGGATTGTGTCCCCCAGGGCACCAGGGCAGGGCAGACTCCAGGCCTCCCCCGCTGCCACTCAACACTCAGCTCCCTTAATTGGCTGGGCCTGGGTGCCAGGACCTGGGAATCTCAAACAAGGTAACGGCATCGGGGTGTGGGTCACCCAGTGGGGAGGTGCCCCTGAAACACACATGGAGTACTGTGCTCAGCCCCAGGGCTCCCCCTGCCCTGACCTCCGCAGTGCAGGAATCTGAGGGGGAGGGGCTCCAGCCAGGCCACATTGTGCTGACCAGCGAGACTGTGGCCCCCGCAGGCCCCGATGGCGCCTCCCTTGGTGGCTTAGTTCCATGCTTTCCATAATTTCTTCCCTGCTCAGAGCCACAGGCCATGGGGCTGGAAAGATGGAGGGATGCCCTTCGGCCTCCATCACTGGAGCAGAGACCTCAGCTCCAGCCTCCCAGAGGCAGCACGGTGGAGGTTACAGGCCTCAGCAGACACTCCACAAATAGGGTGGTGCTGTGGCTACAAACAGATGCCCTGGTTTCTGAAGCCTGGTAGACGCCTTCTGGGCAGAAGATGCCCAGATGAAGGGAGTCCCCAATGACGGTTACAGCGCCAGGGAAGTGTGTCTGTGTGGCTTCACTTTCTGTCTCAATGAGACCTAAAGGGTCCCCACAGGCAGCCTCTTCACTTGGAGTCGGGACTTTTCAAGAGACACCAATGATGTCTTAAGGCCATTCTCAGCCTCCCTGGATACTAAAAGGCCTAACCTGGCACTGGAACAGGACAGCATAAGGTTATAGAGGGGGTGCGGGATACCAGCAAGGGGTTCTGGTGGGCCACAGCCAGTTCCAGATAAGCAGCCCAGGAGGGAGGGGAGGTAAGTGCCCGATGGACCCACAAGGTGCTCAGGATGCCACATGCAGCCCTCACCTTGAACCCAATGCCGCCCTTCTTACAGCACAAGCAGGCTAGCATGAGGACAATGACTGTGAAGAGCCCCGAGAAGGACACGGTGACCACGGCGAGGGAAGACGACCAGGACAGCTCACTGAGCGGGGCTCCGTCTGCAAGAAAGCAGGGCACAAGGGCTCAGGTGCCCACTCTGTCCTCACCTCAGTCCCCAGCCACCCTGGACTCGCTGCAGCCTGGGCTGAGCCTCTGGCCTGACGCCTTGCTCTGAGAGGCCAGCCCGAGACCTTGCTCTTGGACAAGGCCCGAGTCCTAGTGGAGTGGCCAGTTCAGGCTCCGCTGTCCAATTCACAGATACCTGTCTGTGAGGTCAGGGTCCAGGCCATGGAAGGACCCACCCTCAGGTCGCCACCCTCCCCCCAGCAACTCTGGGGCTAAGGCACCAAGGACCCTGCCAGGCAAGGGGAATCATGGAACTGAGCTGTGGCTCTGGACAGCGGAGGGCAGGCTCTGAGACGCAGGCCTCTCAGGTGCAGGGAAGCTGTCTGACAGAAGGCAGCTCTGTGTTTGCTGGGCGGCGGCAGCCTCCAGCCTTTGCTGCCCCACCAAGGCCCTTAGGGCTGCTTCTATCCTGGGGACAGCGGGACCCTCCCTCTTTCAGACCCTGATCCACACGAGCTCCTTCATCTCAGACAGGGAAACTGAGGTGCTTGGAGCAGTATGACACACTCCTAGCTATTGAGCTAGGTATTACTCCCAAAATGGGGCTCCCAGAAAAGGCAGGGCTGGGAGCGGACCCAGCACACTTGGTGTCCACACCTGGCCCATGGGCCAGCCCAACACAGCATGTCCCCTAGACATGTGCTAGCCAGCAGCCATGATGCATGAGCCTGTCCTTCCCCACCACATAGGCTCAGAGTCAGCCCACAACCCCCGAACGCTGGCTCTGAAGGCGCAGCCGGGACGGCTGCTGGGAGGCGGTGTGCACCTGCAGACCCAGGAGGCCGCAAACACGGCCAGCCTTCCTACTTGGGCTTCTGTGAATGCTCCCACCCCACACTTAGTGGGGAGGCCTTAGGAGCCAGAACAAGGGCCAGGCAGGGCAGAACCTGTGCAGCAGTGGTGAGGTGAACAGCCGCAGCCAAAGGCCTACAAGAGGGAGCCACACTCATGGCGCAGAGGCTTTCACAGGCATGGTTTCGAGGCAAATGTACATGTATGTGCCCTGTGTGTTTGTCTTTACGTGTGTATGTGCATGCCTGCATATGTGAACTACGTCCACACCACACAAGTGTGCTTACCTCAAGTGCCACATGAGTGCAAGCGCTGCAGAGTGGACTCATGAGCAGCCTCTGCACCCCAGGAAGCAGGCGGTCCTGAGGGCTGTGCTGTTGCCATGGCGAGCCATCTCTCCCTATCCATCTGGTGCTGCTGAGCGTCAGTACTCTCCTCTCCCACCCACCGACACCTGCATGGAGGAGCCCACTCGGTGGCCCCGGAGCCTGTGCTCAGCCTCCTAGTCCTCAAAGACACGCCTGGCCTGGCGCCTCAGCTATCCCTACCCCCGCGCCCTCACTTGCCAGCCAGGCGGCACCTTGGGAAGGTCAAGCTCAGCTGTCACGGCCCTGACCCTGGACTCCCACGGAGGCTACTGATGTTCCTGGCCACAGAGGGCTGTGGTGAAATGCCATTCAGTAGGAGGTGAGATGCCAGCTTGGGGGAGAGAGCTGAGAGCCTGCCCATCACACAGTGCCCAGTCCCTGGGGATGGATGGACTGGAGCAGAGGCAGCCAAATGACCTGGCCAGACCAGAGCCACTCAGCAGGGAGGGGGCCCAGCTCCACGTGTACCTGAGTGTCTGAAGCCTCGCACAGGAAGAGCAGCAGCCCCCCAGACAGGAGGCTCCCCAGAGACCTCCCAGACTCAATCCCACCTCTGTAGACAAGATGGGGAGCCCCATGGGAGTTTGGAGAGTGGAGTCACCACAAGCCACACTGTCCCCTCCACCACAGCTGGCCCCATCCTGCGTCCCAGCTGTTCCCAATTCCCCCTCCTCCCTCCGGAGCACTCGTGAGTCTATCATCAAGGACACACAGCACCCAGCCCACTGGCCAGCAGCTCCTGGGACAGAGGCCAGGCCCAGTGAGGGACAGCAAACAGGTGCTCACATATAACTAAGCCTGTGAACACATGTAGGCATATGCACTGGCCCACAGTTGAACATGCATGCTCCATGCACACATGTGCATGCCCGCTCACACTCATGTGTGCACCTTATCTCTGTGTCTATCACAAGGTTGCTCCATAGACATCCCTACATCACAGTTAAGAAACTAGGCATGGGGCTGGAGAGATGGCCTAGCGGTTAAGAGCGCCGACCGCTCTTGCAGAGGACCTGGGTTCGATCCCCAGCACCCACATGGCGGCTGAGAACCGCCTGTAACTCCAATTCCAGGAAAACTCCAGTTCCAGGGGAATCCGATGCCCTCTTCTGACCTCCGCGGCATTGCACGGCACGGGTGCACAAACCTACATGCAGACAGTACATTCATACACATAAAAAATTAAAAAATTTAAAAAAAGAAAGTAGGCGTGAGACTGTGACCAGTGCTCTCAGAGCGAGGCCCGCGTGCTGGTGCTGGCCAGGCCCTGCTCCTGATCCTGCACTCTGTCTTCAACCTCCAGAGGAAAGGTGCCCCACTATCCCCTGTATGTCACACCCATCAGAGGTGACAGAGGCCATCTTGGTTTCATTCTTATGACAACCTCATTCAGAGCTGAATCCTGATTGCTCAGGGCAGTCACAGGTTCAAGGGACAGAAGTCACATCTGAGTGCCACCAAGGCCTGGGGACCACAGCTTATGCATGCTGGGTGACCAAGAGAAGGAAAAGCTAGGTTTATGAGAGGATAGTGCACCACTTAGGGTGTCATTCTGGGGTGGCTTGGCTTCAGGACACTCCTGGGGCACTGATGCACTGAGGGAGAGGCTCAGACCCAGCTGGACAGGAGTCCCCAGGTGCCACATAGAAACTGACATAGGCGAAAGTGGGGGTAGGGAAGCCACACAGTCTGGGCCTGGACCAAGGATCTGGAGGGAGGGGGCAGAGGTGAAAGGCGAGAGGTTCCGTGCTCTGGCTCCTACAAGTCAACGTAAGAACTATCAATGGAGCCTGTCTGTCTCAGCCGTGGGTTTCTAGAGGCTGCCAGCATCAGAGTCCTGGGTGGAAAGCACAGCCCCTCAGCATCCTGCACACACAGCTCCCCACCTCTGTCCACCAGCAGCCCTGGGAGCCGAGACCCAGAGACCAAGCCCAGCAGCCACATTCATGGGACTGCCCTGCCTACCCAAGGGTCATGGGCACTCGCATGACCTCACCCGTTCCAGAACTTCATGTCCAATAAAACAAGAACTGTATGGCTCTGTTGTCGTCACAGTGTCTCGGAAAGCTATTTAAGCATCATTGAGCCTTTGGCCTCACCATGGTCAGCAGTTCTTATGGTGGTCACAAGGGATATGGGGTCTCTCTCTTACACAATCCTATCTAAGCCCTTGCCTGGAAAGGCCCACTTCAGAAGAACCTCCACGCCTGGTGTCTCCCAACATGCACTCCATCCTCCACATTTAGTCTCAGCATTTGGGTGGGGGGTGTTTTCAGGGCCAGGGCTCTGCACCCTCTAATAGTGCTGTAGGTGCAGGCAGGCAGACCTTGGCTCCCCAATCCTACGATCGCTGTGTGCCTGTGGTGCTCCAAGATTCCTGGGATCCTCACGTCAAGATCTCCATCTCCCTGTCTTATCCACTTACGCCCGCATCTGCCACCACTCAGATCTCCTGAGGAGGCTGTGCTTGAGCCGCTCCAGCTCCACTGAGTTGGGCTGTACACAGGAAGCTGGGTCTTCCCCGCGAGCAAGAGGTCCTCAGCACAGACTCTCTCTCCTCTTTCAGGACTTGGGTCACCCTCCTGGCTTTCTAGACTGTCAGGGAATTGAATCATGTTGGCATAATTACTGGTTTCGTATCTCGCACTGCTCAGAATTGGTGAGGGGGCACCTGCAGCTGGCACAGAAGCCCCAAAGCTGCCCGCCCCCAGACCCGCAGCTGCATCACACTCTAGATTATCTGGACGGTTCTGGGCAGAGCACATATACATGTACATGTCACATGTACACAAGTTGGGCCAGGCTAGCCCCTAGAGCTCCCACACTCAGCATCTGCTCAACCACGGTCCTGCTCTGTGAGCACAGCACGGCGGCCAGCTGAGGAGGAGGAAGAGGGCGGAGCCAAGGCAGGGTTGATGCGTAGGGGCCGTGAATCGGGGAGAAGACAAGGAGGCCCTGCGGTGCAGTCAGAGCCCCAAGGATGAGCTCTTCTTTGAATCTGGTCCTGCCTTCCCAGGTACCCCTGTGTGTAAGGCTCTGCCCACCTCCACATGGTCCTGCCCCCACCTGTGATGCCCTGCCCACACCCACACAGGGCAGCCTTCTCCACCAGCCCAGAGTCCAGAGTATCCCTGGGCCAACAGGTCTCTGGGTCCCTCACTTGCACACCGACCAATTTAGGTCACACTGGACCACCCGCTCCTGCCACCAGGTGGCAGTCTCGGGACATTTTACAGTGAGGTTGACTGAGGCATGAACTTGGCAGGGGGTAGAAGACCCAGGAGGCTGGGTGTGACCCTAGCACCTAGTTAATGGGCAGATCATAGAGGTGCCCTGCTGGAGACGCAAAGGTCAAGGATACAAGCTTGGGGTGCGGCAGCCCCCCCAGCATCCTGGTACACAGCCCTAGGCTGCTGGGAGGTAACTGCCTGGCTCGCCAGCTGTACTAGGCTTTGGCCCCACTTGGGTGGTCCCTAAGCCTATGTGGCCATTTCTGTCATGCCTGATGCCTCCAGGTTCCCGCTCCATGGTCCTATCACCAAACACCCAGGAACTGGTTCCCAAACACTGATCAGAACAGGAAGGAAAACCAAAGACTCCACAAGAGCGAATGCCTGGGCCCTACACAGGGCTATGCAAGGCTACGCCCTGCTATGCAGGGGCTGAGCTGTGTAGCTCAGCCCCTGCATTGCAGGTCCCCTCCGAGGGCGGCTCATGGTGGTCCAGACTCCAGCCTATCCATTCCAGGGTCATCCTGAAGAAAACTTCTGGACTAACCTTCTCATGAACTGTGGGCTCTACAGCCTTTCACGGGTGACGGAGAGGCCCCTGGTCAGATGGGGAACAACCACCTGCCTGCCCTCTGCCAGATAGGTCAGGCCAATTCCAGTAAGGGTAAATACCTGCCACCTGCCAGGCCAGGAGGGGCAGGTGGAACAAGCTGGTCCATAGAGGCAGCCCTGAGGATAGACGAGCTCCTCCTCTTCCCACTGTGAGGCACTGAAGCTCAGCCTCACATCTGAAGAGTGGCGGTCCCTGCTCCCAGCGCTGCCCACGGAGCTGCACTAAGTGTGTAATGGAGATGTGTCACTTTTCAGTGTCACCTAGAGCTAGCCTATACCTCAGGCTCCCTAGACCTTATCTGTGCTCAAGGCTTGCAGTGATCCCCCCGGGCCCTGGGCCAGCTCTGTTGGGAGACAGCCCTCCCTACTTGAGTGAAGCCCCAGGCAGTGGGGTGGGGATATGTTTAGACCCTGAACCCCAAAAGGAGCTATGTGCGTGCACAGTGACCTTCCCTAGGACCACGTGGCATATGTCAACACATGAAAGATGACACAGATACACACAGACCACTCGCTTATGGCTGGATACCTGGGTGTCCCTCCACCATCTGTGACCTTGTCCTACTCACACTGAGGTCCTGGCATGAAAAGCCCTCCAGATGTCCAGAGCATGCAGGACACAGGTGCACTGGGGACCCTGCCAGAAAGGACGGCCAAAGGATTCTGCCACCCAGACACAGACACAGGCACATGGCCTGAAGCCCATGTCCAGAGATGCTTTGGAGAGGTCACCTGGCCTGCTCCAGCTCTGACTGACTGTCCACAGGACCAGGTCCACTATGGCTGCTCTTAGTGTCAGAGAATTGTCTGTAGAGGATCCTAGTCCACTCCTTGCCCCAAGCCTGCTGCAGGCCACCTGTAGATAGCCTTCCGGCTTCCTCAGCACTCTGCCTAGGGCTGCGTCAGGCAGGAGCCCAAGGTAAGGGGGCTGGGGCAGTGACCCCTAGGGCAAGGTGAGGCTCCCACTATTTGAGCCTCACCTTTCTGACTCTTGGGCCCAGCCTTCAGCTTTCCAGGACCTGTTCCACATCAGTCGTGTCCATGTGCCTCAGGGCAGAGTGTGGACTCCCACGACCTGGGCCCAGCTGGAGTCCACGGGTTCCTCCATTTCTCACCCCAACCAGGCCCCAGGAAGTCCCAGAATGCCTCCTCCCCCCTCACGCAGGACAAGCGCAGGACGGCCACGACAGGAGAGGAAGGACAGGTCAGAACTCTGGGCTCCTTGGACACCGTTGCTGATATCTACAGCAACTGCCCAATAGCAAGGACTTCACTTTCTAGTGACTCCCTCCCAGTAAGATGAAGCACTGTCTCCAGTAACACACAAGGCTCCCCTCCCTCCAGTGGGCATGCACCTGTAATCCTAGCACTGACACAGACCAGAGACAGAACGGTCCCGAGGACTCACTAGCTTGCTGGCCTAACCAGACTGGCAAGCTCCAGGTTCACTGAGACCATGTCTTAAAAGTAAGATGGAGGGGCTGGAGAGATGGCTTAGCGGTTGAGAGCGCCGACCGCTCTTGCAGAGGACCCAGGTTCAATTCCCAGCACCTACATGGTGGCTGAGAACCATCTTTAACTCCAGTTCCAGGGGAATCCGACTCTCCCTCTTCTGACCTCCGCGGTATTGCACGACACGGGTGCACAAACCTACATGCACAGTACATTCATACACATAAAAAATAAAGATGGAGAAGCAGTTGAGGCTAGCATTCAATGTCAACCTCTGGCTTACACACACACACACACACACACACACACACACACACACACATGCATGTACACACATTTACACACCAAAAACTTTTGAAAAAAAATTGAAAATTAGTTACAACAGATTACATAAAAAGAAAGCTCAAATCTGGGCATGGTGGTGCACACCTTTAGTTTCAGCACTTTGGAGGCAGAGGCAGGTGGATCTCTGTGAGTTCAAGGCCAGCCTGGTCTACAGAGTGAGTTCCAGGGCAGCTGGGACTATAAGGAGACCCTGTCTCAAAAAGACAAACAAACAAACAAACACCACCTGGGAATTGGGGCTGGAGAGTTGGCTCAGCAGTTAAATGCTCACTGCTCTTGTAGAGAACCATCATACACATGAAGGCTCACAACCATTTAACTCCAGTTCTAGGGAAGCCAGTGCCCTCTTTTGGCCTCTGTGAACACCGGCACATGTGTTACACATACATACATGCAGGCAAGACACTCATACGCATAAAGTAAAAATAAATATTTTTTTTTGGTCTTTTTGAGACAGGGTCTTCCTGTAGCCCCAGCTGGCCTAGAACTTACTATGTAGACCAGACTTGCCTTGAACTCACAGAGATCTGCCTGCCTCTGCCTCTTCCTCTTGAGTACAGTGCATGCCCAGTGGAAAAACAAATCTTTAAAAAAATTTTAGGGGCTGGAGAGATGGCCTAGCAGTTAAGAGCACTGACTGCTCTTGCAGAGGACCTGGGTTCAATCCCCAGCACCCACATGGCGGCTGAGAACCATCTGTAACTCCAATTCCAGGAGAACTCCAGTTCCAGGGGAATCTGAGACCCTCTTCTGACCTCCGCAGCATTGCATGACATGCATCGCTTCTCGGCCTTTTGGCTAAGATCAAGTGTAGCATTGCATGACATGGGGGCACACACCTACATGCAGACAGTACACTTATACACATACAAAAATAAATAAAATTAAAAGAAATAAAAAAAAGAATTTACCATTAAAAAAATTTTAATGAAGGAATAACACTTAAACCCCCCTCTGTGGTTCAGATCAGCACTCTCCCCAGTGCTAACCCCACACCCAATACCTGGTGTGGCGGGTCCTCAGCTGGTGCCCCTCTATATGTGGGGTACTTGTGCCACTGGTCCCGTGTCCTTAGCCTGACATAAAGCTGGCCCTCGTGGCCCTGGAAACTGCCCTCCTTGTGAATCCACAGACCTCTGCCCTCTGTGAATCCACAGACCTCTGCCCTCCTCTGTGAATCCACAGACCTCTGCCCTCCTTGTGAATCCACAGACCTCTGCCCTCTGTGAATCCACAGACCTCTGCCCTCCTCTGTGAATCCACAGACCTCTGCCCTCCTTGTGAATCCACAGACCTCTGCCCTCCTTGTGAATCCACAGACCTCTGCCCTACTTGTGAATCCACAGACCTCTGCCCTCCTCTGTGAATCCACAGACCTCTGCCCTCTGTGAATTCACAGACCTCTGCCCTCTGTGAATCCACAGACCTCTGCCCTCCTCTGTGAATCCACAGACCTCTGCCTCTGTGACCACAGACTTGCCCGTCTCTGTGAAATCCACAGGACCTCTGCCCTCTGTGGAATCCACAGACCAGCTGCCCTCCTCGTGAATCCATAGACCTCTGCCCTCCTCGTGAATCCACAGACCTCTGCCCTCCTCGTGAATCCACAGACCTCTGCCCTCTTCGTGAATCCACAGACCTCTGCCCTCCTCGTGAATCCACAGACCTCTGCCCTCCTCGTGAATCCACAGACCTCTGCCCTCCTCGTGAATCCACAGACCTCTGCCCCGTCCAGGTCTTCTCTTGAGCTCAGAACCTGGAGGACCCCATCCTTGAAGACTTTTGCCAAACCATTGAAACATGAATTTTTTTGTGTGTGTTTTTTAGTTTTTGGGTTTTTGTTTTTTTTGTTTTTTTTTTTTTGGTATTTTTTGAGACAGGGTCTCCCTGTAGTCCCAGCTGGCCTGACCTGGAACTCATTATATAGACGAGGCTGGCCTTGAACTCAGAGATACACCTTCCTCTGCCTCCCAAGTGCTGGGATTAAAGGTGAAATACATGACATTATTGTTGTTATTATTATTATTATTATTATTTTGGTCTTTTTGAGACAGGGTCTCCCTTTAGTCCCAGCTGGCCTGGAACTCACTCTGTAGACCAGGCTAGCCTTGAACTCACAGAGATCCACCTGCCTCTGCCTCCTGAGTGCTGGAATTAAAGGCGCGCACCACCATGTCCAGCACTAAAGACGGTTTTTAGCTGCCATGTGGGTGCTGGGAATCGAACGCAGGTCCTCTGCAAGAGCAGTCAGTGCTCTTAACTGCTGAGCCATCTCTCCAGCCCCAACATGACTTATTATTAAGTGGAAAAAACTATCAAGTGGTGGTGAGGAGATGGGAAATACAATGCTTCGTGTCCAGACACTGGACCCAGCTCAGCTCGTCCTTGATGGGCCCCATGCAGTTTCACAGTGTGAAGGGCAGAAAGGCAAGACAGTCGGGTGCCATTCCCAGGGGCTGCGGGAGGACAGAGCTCTTCTGGGATGATGAGAATGCTCTAGAACCAGACAGGGGCAGTGGCACAGTGAGAATGACCTGTTTACTCAGAGACAGTGAGCCGGTGGCTGGCGTACTCCATGATGATGTAACACCCGGGCATCCACTTAGGCTAGGGGCTCTCATGGCCTGCCCCACCCTACCCTAATGTTCCCATGAGGCCCGTGCTCCTTCCCAGACCTCCCCCCGCTCTGCTCCAGGAATTCACACAACCTTGCTCCTCACTGCTCCCTCATGGAAGCCACGCAAACCCTCCTGGAACTGGTGCCATACTTCACTCAGATGCTGTTCTGGGATCTTCCTTCCTGGGGGCCCTGACTCGGGCAGGCAGATGCTCTTACTGCTCATACCCAGGAATGTCTGTGCCAGGCACTGTGGGGCCCAAGCATGGGGCATCCCTGACGCGGTCAGTGCAGCTAGGCCCCAGTCTATAGGCCCCAGTCTAGCACCACAGCTCCCGGCCTCTGAAGAAGCCTGGTCCAGCTCCACCCTGTGATGCAAACAGGAACTCAAACAGGAAAGGAACTCATGCAACGAAAACAGGCAGACACAAGACTACACTGGCGGCCCAGGAAGCAGGCATACTGGGTGCCTATGGTCAGGGCAGTTCAGGGCCCAGCATGTGCCCCACAAGTCCTTTCCTGGTTCCCGCTGGAGCAGTACTAGAGTTTAGGAGTCCCAGGTGGAGGAGGAAGGGGGAAGCATGTCCTATTGTACAGAGCCGTGTGAGGCAGGCAGGGCCGTAGGGGCCAGGAAGGTTCACCAAGGGCCAGACATGGAGGCTTCTACCAGAGAATAGAATTCCCAGGCCGAGCTCAGTCCCTTCCCAAGCGAAGACAAAGAGGCCAGACCTGGCTCTCACAGTGCAAGGTCAGCAGCCTGAGCCTGGGTCCCCGGCGCCACAGTGTCCTCCTGCAGAGCCAGCAGGTTGGTTACTGGTCCCCAATCCTCATGGCCTCCCACGTCTCAGGCCTGTCCAGAGGACACCCAGCCTGGAAGCAGAGGCACTCAGGAGCTTGCGCAGCCTCACGGCCCTTCATGTCTCCTCCTTTGACCCTGGCCACCAGCAGGGAGAAAACATGCAGATGTAGCCAAGGCCCCTAACAGATGAGAGGACACTCGGGGGTACTGGGAGGACTTAATACTGCCCACCCAGTACCTTCTCGGCCCCAGCATGCAGGGCAGGTATGCACTGCTGCTACATGAAAAGCTAGGCAGCTGCAAGGATGGAAGGTGGGGTGTGAGATGCAGGGCTGCTGCCCGAGACGGCAGAACACTGCGTCCGATGGCTAGGAAGAGGCTGCGACCACTCTGCCAAGTGAAGCCTGACTTAAGCACAAAGCATCTTCAGGGCAGAGACCCCTGCCTTGAAAGACACAGGGTGGCAGACAGACCTGCTGCCAGCCAGGGGCTCCATGCCCCCCGACACACACACACACACACACACACACACACACACACACACACGCTGCCTGGTATGGAGAGCTCGCTGAGGCAGGAACAGTCTGGCAGCACTGTGGGGACAGCTGGTTGTAGACAGATGCAGGGAGAACACCTACATCAGTGGTAGACCTGGCTCATTCCCAGCCCTGGATGGGCTGCAGGCGTCCGGGTCATCAGTGAAACTGCTGTTGGCCCCTTTCTGTTATTGATGTGGAAATAAAATGAACATCTATGCTGGACATGGTGGTGTATGCCTTTAATCCCAGCACTCTGGAGGCAGAGGCAGGCGGATCTCTGTGAGTTCAAGCCCAGCCTGGTCTACAGAGTGAGTTCCAGGACAGCTGAGGCTACAGGGAGACCCTGTCTCAAAAAGACCAAAAAAAAAAAAAATCATCTATACCCTGAAGCCCAATAGAGCAGTTTAGGCGCATGGAGGGTGGGGGCTGTGGGAGGCCTTGGGGGTCCTCAGGGCCTTGAGGGACACTCCCACATCCTCACACTTGCAGTCACATGTGTACACTTACAGTACATGCACACTTCCCACATCCCTGGGTCCTCATGCACATGTGCTCAAATACATGTACAGTATCTACATTCCCTCACCCACACACGCAAAATGCACACACTCACACACAGACATGCAGGCATGCACACACTCACATACAGACATGCAGGCATGCACACACTCTCCACAAGGGTACACACACTTGCCCACACATCTTCCTCATAAGGTCCCATGTCCCCTATACTCCCAGAAGCTCCCACTAGAAGCAGCCCCCAGCCCCTTCTGCCCTTGGGCTAAGTCGAACATCCACTTACTACAGCAGACAGGCACCCACAGTGCCTCCTAGAGTTCTCCCTCAAGACCCCAAAGCCTGCCTCCTGGCCTCTTGAGTCCCTGGCTTCCAGGGAGGTCCAGGGACAGAAGGCATTTCCATGGGTGATGCTCACAGGTGGCATCTCTTCCACTGATCTGACAAAGCCCAGGCCAGGTCTGGCTTCCACAACCCTTTCTCTGGTATCCCAAGGCCATCCTCGGCTGGTCCAAAGGTAGAGAGGTTATTTACCGTGCCTTTGAGCCCCAAAGCTGGGAAAGCCCTGAGAGACACCCAGCTAGCTCGGGTGGCTCAGTGGGAGTGGCAAGGTCAAGTCACACAAGGTCCCCATTGCTCCATCACAACCTGCTCCACACACGATTTCAGTCTCCTGTGGAGGAACACGCCTCAGCCTTCTGACACATAGCCCTGGGCCTGACTTCCGGGTCATCCTGGGACCCCCACCCTCTCACTAGGAGATGCACCCACAGGTCCCCAGCTAGACTGACAGGCACCCAGAACACACACTGACTTTGGCTATTTTTAGACAATTCTTGTAGGGAAAAATAAAAGAGATGGCCGAGACGGTTCCAGTCCAGAGCAGCTGCCGTGGAGCCGCCCTCACTGAGAGGGTAGAATGGGCACAGCATCCCTACGGGCTGGGCAGGAGCAGGCCTGTGTAACCAGGACAGTCCCGAGGGGGTGGTGGGCCATTCCTTCCTGTCATCCACCCTCAGGGGGCCAGGAGGTGGCTCTCAGCAGTGCTGGAGTCCAAAAGGATTCTAGCAGCTTGAGAATAAACACGAAGGTCTGCACCCAGTGGGCCCAGGAAGTGGTTAGCTGACTGGTTAACTGCAAGAAAGACTCAAGCGTGCCTGTTGTGGATGTTCCCACCGTGGTCCAGACTGGGCAGAGGTGCCAACCATGCTTCACGCTGCCAGGAAGTGAACGGGTCAACAGCATCACCACACACAGACACGCACACACACACACACACGCACACACACACAGGACAGATTAAACAGATGGGCCCCCAAAGCAACCAGGAGAAAGGTCCTGCCGAATCTACACAGAGGTAGCCAAGCAACCCGAGAGAGGCCCTCAGTGCCCTCATCGGCCCAGGCTCCTGCGGGGTCAGGGAAAGCCACGCACTAGTGTCTTCCTGGCCCAGCCCTGTGGTGTATGCTCGCCAGAAACAGAATGAGGCAACACACGACCTGGGACGTCGCTCCTGTAAGATGGGGACGATCTGCAGGACAGGGATGGTGGATTCAAGGTGGCCAGGGGTAGGAGCGAGAGTGCAGAGTCATGGTGTGGGGGGCAACTATTAGGGGGCAAAAATGCTACCACACAGACTATGGGGAAGGTCGCACAATGAAATGGACTAAGAGCAGATTCTACACTTTCATGGTTGAATGTATGATATGAAAATTAAGTCATGGTAAAATGGAAATAGGAAGCAAGTATGAAGAACACTCTAGCGAGGAGGTGCCCCGTTCAGTAGAACACTCTAGCGAGGAGGTACCCCGTTCAGTACGAAGCTGAGAGACTCAAGAAAATCCCCCATGCAGTGCCCCCCAAATAACTCTATCTCCAGTTAGCAAACAAATCTGGTGGCTGCTGAGCAGAGCCACCGCACCTCTCTACCTAGAGACTGCTGACCTTCCAGCCCCTCTGAGCAAGGCACCCACAGAACCTTACTGAGAATCTTGGGGCCCACAGTGTAGCCCAGTGATGAGGTCTGCTCGGCATGTACCAGCTCCAGCTCCTGGTACCCTCTCCAGAGAGAGAGAGAGAGAGAGAGAACTCAAGGCAACAGGGTAGCCTGAAGAGGGGAGGCAGAAGCCCTAGTGAATGATGGACACTACTCCCTACTAAGACCTTGGTAAGTTCAAGGACAGCATAGTGTCCACTAACACCCCACTGGCCTCGAGGCTCAGCCTCAGGGCACAAGAGGCCATGCTGAAACCCCAGCTCTCCATCCCATCCGTTCCCATGGCAGGCAGGTGGGTCATCCCCACAGCGAGCCCAGGGGCAGTTGATCAGAGCCGTCCTGTCGCCAGGTGAGTCACTGGCCCTCCTGGGAACTGCAATGGGGAGAAGGTGGTAGTTCAGACAGGAGTGGTGGCACAGAGGAAGGGCAGGCATAGCCCTCCCCGTAAAAGGAGGGTGACAGGTGACCCTCGCTGCCCACTGTAGAAGCCTTGCCCATTTGGGGGACAGCCATGTCCTCTGTCGGGGTCCTTGCTGGATCAGAATCCTTGGGAGTAGCTTGCCCATCCCCACCACGAGCGGACAGGGACAGAAGCCAGTGTCCTCCCAGAACCCCCACATACCGTAAACTCTTGGCACTGGTCCTGAGTTGCTCGGGCTTTGCTCCACCCATGTGACTTACTGGAGGCTCCCTACCCCCCCCCACCCTCATGCCCTGACCCAGGCCCTGGCTGAAGAAGGCAGGGGACACCAGGTAACGCCGCCTCCTGTGACAGTCCTCAGGCACGGTCCACCCAGACAGGCGGCCTGGGAACTGGCTACAGCCGCGTCCGCTGCCTCATTTCCTCTGCCGGCTTCCTCTGCTGGGGGCGGGGAGGCCACAGCTGCTGGTCCCATTGCGTTACCATTAGTTCCTCTGTGACGGGCAAGCAGGGTCCAGCCTGGAGGGGCCAGACACCAGAGCCCCCAGCACCATGGTCCAGTGTGTCATGTGACATGGATTGGGGGTGACACAGAAGTCTGTCTACCATAAACATACCTCTCAGCCTACCCTGTCCATCCTGCTGGAAACAGGACAGCAGGGCTAGTGGCCCCTGGACAACAAGAGAGTGTCCCTTGGTGGTAGTCTGCATTGGGCTCCCTTCAGCCAGACCCTTAGTCCTGCACCAAGAGCAATAGAGAAAGGCGGGTAGCCACAGACCCAGAAGGGCCTGGCAGAGGGCTGGGCACAGCCCACCTCAGGAAGTGGAGAACAGGTGGACAGTGACAGCAAGGACATCACTTGTCTAGGACACCATGGCAAGCTGCAGACCCTCCAGCCCTGCCTTGGTCCCTAGGCCTGAGGGGACACTTCACTTGTGTCCTGGGGCTGCTTTTGTGAGAATAATTTCTTCCTGGCAGAACTCAGATCCGGAGGTGCAGGGGCTCCGACTGGGGACTGGGGAGGGGCCTTGCCGGCTCTTCCAGCTTGGGACGCAGGCCACACACTGCTGGTGGCCCTGTCACTCCAAGATCCTCCTCCTCCCATGACCTCCTCCTGTTTCTGTGTCCTCTTAGCAGAACACCTGCCACTGGATTCAGAGCCCACCTGGCCTCAGGACGACCTCACCTTAAAGAATCAAACCTGCCGGGCGTGGTGGCGCACGCCTTTAATCCCAGCACTTGGGAGGAAGAGGCAGAGGCAGGCGGATCTTTGTGAATTCAAGGCCAGCCTGGTCTACAGAGTGAGTTCCAGGACAGCTGGGGCTACAGGGAGACTCTGTCTCGAAAAGACCAAAAAAAAAAAAAGAATCAAACCTTCAGAGACCCTCTTTCTAAGCAAGACCCCATCCTGAAGTTCAAGGTGGACATGGACCTGGGGTGACCCCTTTCAACTGAACACACACCTGCAGGAAAGCCCGGGGGCGGGGGGGGGGCGGGGAGGAGAGCAGTGTGGCTCAGGCAAGGAATCCTGTGTCCTACAGACCAGGTTTCCCAGGAGGGGGTGCCCACTCCTAGGAGAATCCCCCATGGCAGTGACTGCACACCATGAACAACAGACTGCATTGTTTGTATAGGGTGCCTGTACCTGCCCGCCTGGATATGCCTCTCGTATTAGTCTTTCAAAAGGTGTGTCCTACAGGTGTGTTTGCATCAGAGTGCCACACATGTGCAGGAGCCTGTGTACCCATGTACATGCACTGTCCTGTTGGGGGAGTGGGAGAAGCCCTATGTACCCCCTGCCCCTGGGGTCTAAGGCCAGTCACCGGTGCCTTCCCTGTGTAGGACCCCTGAGAAGCAGTCTGAATATGGCCACGGTCAACCAGGCCACACTGGGCCCTTGCCAAGGCACCCTCAGCCTGGCCACACATAACCTACAGACCTTGGTGATTTATTGAGATGAGGTCATACTGAAGCAGGATGGGCCCTAAATCCAGGCTCTGAGCAGCATGCCTGATGTTGGGCCCACAGGGCAGGGTGACAAGCCAGAGTTGGTGCCCACCCCATAGGCTGCTGTGAAGGCTAGTCAGTTGCTGCCTGAAAGGTCCTAGGCTCTCAGGTTGCCACAACTTTCCATTTTCCAGATGCATCTGTGAGCCACTGAGCAGTACCTGTGGAGACCCGAGGCCCATCTGTGAGCCACTGACCGGTACCTGTGGGGACCCGAGGCTCATCTGTGAGCCACTGACCGGTACCTGTGGGGACCCGAGGCCCATCTGTGAGCCACTGACCGGTACCTGTGGGGACCCGAGGCCCATCCCCATCTCCAGGGCCTCCCTTGCCCCAAGCCCGAAGTGCATCCATCCGTGCACCACTCAGATCAAGTCTGGCTTGGAGCACAAAGTCTCTTCTGCCATAGTCACCACAGGCCGCAGTGTGCCACTCCCATGTCCCACTACCACACATGGGTGACAGGGGACACAGAGTTCTTCCTTAGGAAGAACTCACATGGAGTGAGGACTTGAGCATGGGTTAGGACATGAGCTAAGGGGTTAGAGATGGTAGGCAGCGAGGCGAGTGGGGCTAACCTGTCCTCTCTGAGCTCCTGCCAACATGGCTGCCACCTCCCCGGTCCCATGTGCCTCAGGCCCAACTCCAGCAGGTGCCACCTTGACCAGCCTTGCCTGGTGTTCGCCCTTGCTCAGTGCTCCACATCACCACTTTACAAATAAGGAAACTGAGGCCCAAGGAGGGCCAGAGAACCAGAAAGGGACTAGTAAGGCACAGGAAGGAGCGTCCAGCCCCAGCAGGCAGTGGCCCCATGGCAGCCTGAAGCTGCGGCTCCTCCAGGGAGAGCCCTGGTGAAGCCACTCCACAGCACTCCTACGCCACTGTTGCTGGTGCCGGGGACTGAGCCAGGCCCTGGCAACCACCCTGACAGAGGTCTGAGCCCACTTAGCTTCTTCAGTGTGCCTGGCACAGGGAGACAGACAAAAGATCAGCCCCTTGCCTCAGCGCACTTGAGGTGACGAGCACCCTCTCAAGGTCATCTGCTTCAACACCTTCCCTCCAGCCGCTCTGTTCTCCAAGAAGCCACACCAGATCCCTTTATTTCTTAGCTTCTGTGCTCTGCCTACCTGGTTTAGAGAGGGTGAGGTTTAACCTGTGGAGAGTAAGTTCAGAGAGGTTGAGGAACTCGCCCGAGAGTACACAGCACAGAGGTCACCGGGCCACGTTTACCAAGAAATCTTCCTTGGTCACCCATATCCTGGGTGCCAGGGAGAAGGGGGGAAGAGCCAGACTTCACAGGAGACCATCTGGGTGTTAACCTGGCCAGGCCACACTACCCTAGGAGTGTAATTCAGCCCCAGGCCCCAGCACTGTCCACTATGGTTCTGCTGGCATGGGACTTCTACCTCTAACTCAGCCCCTTCTCTTCCAGTCCAGGCCACCCCTGCCAGTCCTGTGATGCTTGAAGACCCTTCATGGGAAGGGCATGTCCTGGGAACTGTCGGGGGGCCACTGAGCCTCCCACGAACACACTCTACAAACACGTCAATGACAAACCTCCCCTCCGAAATGTGACCATCTCTCCACTTCAGGGAGGAAGAAAAGCCACCCAGCCACTATGGCTGCGGGGGTCTCAAGCACTAGTGTGCCCACCTCTTCCTGTCCCCTGCAAATGGCTCACCAACCACCTCCCTCAACCCAGACCGGGTCACAGACATGGACATCCCGTTTCACAGATGGGGAACCAGGCCTAAAGAGACAAAGGGACAGAGGGGGTTTGATGGGGAGAGCGAGCTTTGAGCATGCGGGGTTTGCTGGGAAGAACAACGGATCTCCTCTCCAGCACACACAGGGCCGGGGCCCTGTTACTTCATCACCGCCCCTTCCCCCATCACCCCTCCTGCAGTAAAGGCACAGGGCCCATAAGCACACAGTTCTCAACAGACCTCCCGTTGCCTATGACGCTTCCCCCTCTCAGGTCATTAAAACAACAACTGTAATTACACTGATCGACTACGCAAACGTGCAAGAGCCCAAACGACAAATCACTGCTCTTCCTCTAAGGTGGGGGAAGGGTGCCCTGCCCTAGACACCCCGGAGGAGGGAGCGGTAGTAAGACACCAGGGCAGGTCTGTGCCCAGCAGAGTGTACAGCAGACAGAGGGGAGGGGACAGGCTGTCTCCCCGTGTGCGGTCAGCCAAGGCCCCAAGCATACCCTAACAGCTCCAGTGCCACCTGCCTACGGTCTGGAGCAGCCTCCCCAAGGAAGGACCAAGTGCTGGGCAATTAATGCTCGCCATGAGGACTTGGGGCCAATGCTGCCCCCTGGATGTCTGTCCCTAGACCTGGTCTGGGCTTGGGGCTACTCCACAAAGCCACCTCCATTCCTGCCCTAAACTTGGCAGGTCACTGACTGAGCTGCTCAATTCTGGGCCTTGGCTGCATGGTGAAACCGTGACCTCCAACCCCCCCACCCCCCCCACCCCCGTTACCCAGGAAGTCGTTTCTGAGTAAGGGACACCTACAGCCCGACGCCAGCAGACAGCCCCCACCAGCTCCCTTCTCCGGGAGCAAATGCCTTCAGACCCTGCCCAGGGGACTTTGCGCATCACCCACACACGCTGGCCCCAGTCCAGGAGGAGACCCAGGAGAGCCATCACATGTGAGCCTGGCTTTGTTTGGGCTGTGCAGCCCAAGCCAGAGCCCCGGGGACATGTGGGTGGGACTTTAGGCCCCTGGGCAGGGGTTCTTCTCCCTCCCACTCAGGAGGAACAGAATGGGGGTTGGAAACACATGGGGTTTACAGCTGCCCTACCCCCCCCACCGTCCACCCCAGCTGCCCATCCCAGCTGCCCATCAGGGCCAGGCAGTCATGGTAAACATGTTACTGCGGTGTCCACTGGCTGAGTGGAGTAAGAGGCCCAGCCCCAGGTCCGGTGCAGCCAACATGTCTGCACATCCTCTCCTGGTGGGCTTGTGGGTGGGCTGATGCTAGGGTCTCCCATCGGGCCCTCTTCTCCCACAGGCTGGTAGAGGGTGGCTGGATGGGGATCCCGGGATCCAGCTCTGGGCCTGGGAAGGGGCCTACCACACAGACCAGTAAGCAAGCACCCACAGCAGGCCCGGACCCCTGCCCTGCCTGGCAAACACCCCTCACATCCCCAGGGCCCTGAGTCCTGGCAACCTCTCTCCGGGACACCTGGGGCCAGCACAGGCCCTCCTGTCCCAGTTACCTGTGCCAGGGAGGCATCCACAGAGACACAGGGGCTGATGCTGCCAGCCAGCGCTGAAGGGGCCGGCTGCGCGGGGTCTGGCCCCCAGGCCTGCCCACCTCCGGAGACCTGTGTTGGGTCCGCTGGTCCCTGTTCTTCTGCGGGGACTCGGGGTGCAGAAGGGGTTAATTTCCAGGCAAAGTGGGAAACCGCGGCTCCAGCAGCATCATGTCGGCAGTGGGGAGACAGGTGGGGGGGCGGCCACAGCCGGCCAGGCGGCCTCCGAGAGGCGCCGCGCGGACTCACCGGGGTCGAAGTGGGAGCTGAAGGCAAAGCTGGGGTTGAAGAAAGACGACGACATGGCCAGGGCCAGCAGCGAGACGGGCATCCCCGGGCGGGCGCCGCGCTCAGGACACCCGCAGCCCGGGCCCCCGCATCGCTCAGCGGCCGCCGCAGGTGCGGAGCGCTCGGCCCCCCGCGCCCAGCGCCCCCGGCCTCCGCCGCAGCGCGCACCGCGCGGCCGACAGACCCGGCGCCTCCGCCCGCCGCCGCGGCGCCGCGGGGCTCCACTGGTGCAGTCCGAAAACACGCGGGAGCGCGCGCGAGGGGGGGGGCGGAGCGGGAGGAGGGAAGGAGGGACGGGGGACGGTCGGGGACGGGGCGGGGGACAGGGGGCTGGGGACGCAGGGGGGACGGGGCAGGGGGATGAAGGCTGGGGGACGCAGTGGGGATGGGATGGGGAACCCGGGTGGGGGAATAAGTGGGGAAGAAGGCTGGGGTAAGGGGGGGAAGTGGTAGGGCTGGGGAACCCGGGGGGGTGGTGAAGGCTGGGGAAGGGGAGAATGAGGCTGGGGAACCCGGGGGGGGTGAAAGGCTGGGGAAGGGGGGGGGAATGAGGCTGGGGAACCCGGGAGGGGGATGAAGCTGGGGAACGGGGGGGGGAATGAAGGCTGGGGAAGCGGGGGGAATGAGGCTGGAGAACCCGGGTATGGGGATGAAGACTGGGGACGGGTGGGGGAGATGAAGGCTGGGAAGAGGGGGAATGAGGCTGGGAACCTGGGAGGGGGATTGAAGGCTGGGGAACGGGGGGGGGGATGAAGGCTGGCGAAGGGGGGGGATGAGGCTGCGAGAACCCGGGGGGGGGGTGAATGGCTGGGAAGGGGAATGAGGCTGGGGAACGCCGGGGAGGGGATGAAGGCTGGGAACGGGACGGGGGGGGATGAAGGGCTGGCGAAGGGGGGGGAATGGGCTGGAGAACCGGGAGGGGGATGAAGACTGGGAACGGGGTGGGGGGAGAATGAAGGCTGGGGAAGGGGGGAATGAGGCTGGGGAACCTGGGAGGGGGATGAAGGCTGGGGAACGGGGGGGGGGGATGAAGGCTGGGGAACGGGGGGGGGTGAGGCTGGGGAACGAGCGGGGGGTATGAGGCTGGGGAAGGGGGGGAATGAGGCTGAGGAATGGGGGGGTGCTGGGGAACGGGGGGGGGGACGGGGCAGGGGGATGAGCCGGGCGGTGGCGGGACACAGGGGCGCGGGGAGTGCAGGCTGGAGTCACGGAGGCTGAGGGCCAGGGAAGGGGCAGGGAGGCAGGGGCTGCGTGGGCACAGGGACGGGGCACCGAGGCCAGGCCAGGGGCTATGGAGAGATGAAGGGGGACACGAGGCTATGAGGGATAAAGCATGGGGGCACAAAAGAGAAACAGAGGCAGGGAGGGCACACAGGCCGTGGGAGCCTAAGGATGAGGCCCGGTGCCAGGCGCACGGGCACGGAGGCAGGACCACCGGGAGAGAGGAGGAACACTGAGGCCGCGGAACACGGGTGCTCTATGGAGACCGGACGCCTGGTCCCCTGGATGGATCGCGGTAGGGGCTGAGTCCAGAGACCCGTGAGGCAAGAGGGCGCGGAGGCCCAGGGGGCACGGAGGGGGCGGGGACCCGAGTGGATGTGAAGGCGGGAGCCTGGGACTGGGCCTGCGGGAGGCGGAGGGCGCGGGACAGGTGTGGGGACCGGCGCGCGCGGGGTGCCTCGCAGGTTCCAGAGGCGGCTGGGCCGGCGGAGATGGGGATGGGGGTGCTGTTTGCACAAACCGCCTGCGGCCGTGCCACGCGGCGACGACGACCGAGCCGGAGGCGCTCGGGGCGGCGCCGGGCACCAAGGCTATGCCCTGCGCCCCTCCCCCTCCGACGCTGCGCCATCTTACAGCGTTGCGGTTGCGGCGGAGCTGCGGGCCTGGCGGGGGTGGGGGAGGCACGAAAGGGGCTGTCACCTGCAGCACTCTTGTCCTGGCAGGGTTAACCGGTGGCTGTAACTCGGTTCGTTCATTCCTTCTTGGGCTAGTGGCAGACCCCCTTGGTTGGAGAGCAGTGGGATTGGCTGGCAACATGAAGAGGAAAGAGCAGGAGTTTCGCAAGGGGATCTGCAGGGACAAGGGCAGGGTGCTCAGGGCCAGCAGGGTGAGGGGTGCCAGGGTCTATTTGCTTTTTCCAAGTGGCCCTTGCAAAGAAAGTGTCTACTCAAATTCCTGATTGTCACTCCCATGTCCACGCACCCAGCCTTGTCTATCATGCCCCAAGGCCCTGGGCGCCCAGCCCCCTGCACCACCAATGCACATAGACAAGGGAAGAGACCCTTCCTCCCCTTATTTAGGAGTTCTATGTTTACACAGGCGGGGTGGCCGCCGGCCGGGTAGGGCTGCCTTCAGCAGCTGCCTGAAGACACCATGCACTTCATTCAGCCTGGCTCAGAGGCCATCAGATGGCAGAGATGGTTTGGGTCCTGAGACAGGCTGACAGAGACCCCAAAGGTACACAGTGCAAGGTACACTGTGTGAAGGACTGGCTAGGTTCCCAGAGCCAATAATGCCAGCCAGAGGGTCCCACCTTTGCCCACCTGGACCTGGGTGAGAAGACCAGCATCTCAAGCTGTCACTGGTTTGAAGCTACTAATGTAGCTTCAAAAAGTCTGTTTCAACCTGCTTCACTGACCAACACCCTAAGACAGCTCACCTGAAGGCCATGGGGGGGGGTTGGGGAGGGGGCTCCAGAGTTTTCCTGTGAGCACATGGTTGGCCAGATCTTGAAGGATTTCAACTTTCAGATCCTCTTGGGTACCCATGAAAAGGGTAGGCAGGGGCAGGTCTGCCAGTCTTATGGTGACCAATGGCCACGCACCTGAGAACTGCCTTCCACCCATCCCAGGTCCTCTAGGTAAAAGGACCATAAGCATGGTTCTCCCCTGTTGCCTACCTGGGGCAAGGCAAGGTTTTTCAGGCCCATCAGTGCCTGTAGGGTGGCCTTGCCTAACAGGGCATAGGGAGGGCAAGGGCTACCCACTTGAGTGTCTATGGCTGCCAGAAACCTATGGTCCACAGTGTGAGGGCCACAGAGGCATCAGCAGATGGTATTGGAGGACACCTTAGTCCTACACCTATCCAAGGTGTGACAGGGTACCAGAAGTACCTTCCCTAGACGCAGTTGATCTCAGGGTACGGCCTGGCAGGAGCTGTGTGCTGATGGAGGAAGTGGCTGGTCCAGTGATGGGAAGAGGAAACAGAACAGGCTAGCAGCATTCAGGGTGATAGAGGGTGAGGAGGCTAGACCCTGAAGGTTAGATCCTGAAGGCTAGACCCTAAGGGGAGCAAAGCACCGCTGTTAAGTCCGTCTGTAAAATAACAGATAAGGGTTGTGTTGTACAGTGAGGACCGTTGTTCACTGAAATGCTGACACCAGAAACCAAAACCAGACTGCTCAGGGGAAGTGGCCAGTCAGTCACGGCCATAGAGGTTGATTCGTTTACATGAGTGTCCAGAGCAGCTTAGTCCACAGACACTATAGTAGACAGGGGTTGAAGGAATCCCTGGAGAATCGAGGGCTGACCATGAGGCTTCTTTTTCAGGTGATGAAAAATATTCTGGAATTGGATAAAAGTGATGGCTTCAAGCCCGGTGACGACAGCACCGAACTGCCTGGAGGGGACAAGAGAGAATCCCGCCGAACTGTGAACTTTAAAGAACAGCTTATGGCATTTATTTGCTCCGTGTATGCCCACCGTGATCTGCAGATGCTGGCACATGTAAAGGCAGGCAACAGCTTTCCGGAGTTAGTTCTCTCCTTCTACCTTCTGAGTCTCTGGGATTGAACTCAAGCGATCAGGCCTGATAGCAAGTGTTTTTACTGCCTGAGCTATCCATCGTGCCAGCCCTGAACTGTAAACATCAAAATGGTCTCAGCTGACTGTGGTGGCACATGCCTTTAATCCCAACACTCGAGAGGAAGAGGAAGATCTCTGTGAGTTCAAATCCAGTCTGGCCTACATAGTGAGCTCCAGGCCATGGAGGGCTACAG
Organism: Rhizomys pruinosus; assembly: GCA_009823505.1. Taxonomy (NCBI): domain Eukaryota; kingdom Metazoa; phylum Chordata; class Mammalia; order Rodentia; family Spalacidae; genus Rhizomys; species Rhizomys pruinosus. The sequence continues at coordinate 54,230 of VZQC01014630.1, read as the reverse complement.
GGAGACCCCGTCCAAAAACAAAAAAAAAGCAAGTCTTTTTGTTATTTTTTGAAACAAGAGTCTCTCGCATGTAACCAGGCTGGTCTCAAGCTCACTGTGTAGCTGAGGATGACCTTGAACTTGTGATCCACCTGCCTTGACTTCCAAGTGCTGGGAATATAGGCCTGTGTTTTTATTTTTGTTTTTTTTTTTATTTCTTGTTTGCTTGTTTGTTTGTTTTGGCCTGTGTTTTTAAAAAATATTTATTATTGGGCTGGAGAGATGGCCTAGCGGTTAAGAGCACCGACCGCTCTTACAGAGGACCCGGGTTCGATCCCCAGCACCCACATGGCGGCTGAGAACCGTCTGAAACTCCAATTCCAGGAGAACTCCAGTTCCAGGGGAATCTGACACCCTCTTCTGACCTCCGCGGCATTGCACGACACGGGGCACAAACTTGCATGCAGACAGTACGATTGTATACACATACGAAATAATACAATGCCAGGCATGGTGGCCCACGCCTTTCTAAACCTACCTAAAGCACTTGGATGGCTACGAGGACGCGGATCTCTGTGAGTTGGGCCCAGCCTGGGTCTACAGAAGATGAGTTCCAGGACAGCAGACTGGCTACAGGGAGCCCTGTCATCAAAAAGACAAAAAAAAAAAAATTAATTATTAAATATAGAATAGTGCCAGGGTGGTGGTCCACGCCTTTATTTTAATTTTATTTATTTGTTATTGTCTTTGTCGAGACGGGTCTGTAAGCCCCCAGCTGTCCTGGAACTCCACTCTGTAGACCAGGTTGCCTGAACGCACAACGACCTGCCTGGCCTCTCTCCGCAATTGCTAGGATTAATAGGCGGGCGTCACCATGCACTGGCTGAGTGCCACGCCTTTAATCTCAACACTCGGGAGGCAGAGGCAGGCAGATCTCTGTGAGTTCAAGTTCAGCCTGGTCTACACAGCAAGTTCCAGGCCAGCTGGGGCTACAGGGAGACCCTGCCTCAAAAATACCCCCAAAATGTATTATTATTTTTATTTTATATGTAGGAGTGTACTGTCTGTATGTATAAGTGCATCCATGTTGGGCTGGAGAGATGGCCTAGGGGTTAAGAGCACTGACTGCTCTTGCAGAGGACCCAGGGCTGCTGAGAACTGTCTCTGACTCCAGTTCCAGGGGAATCCAACGCCCTCTTCTGACCTCCTCGGCACTGCATGACACAGGTGCACAAACCTACATGCAGCCAGTACACTCATACACATAAAAAATAAATAAAAAATTAAAAAAAAATAAGTGCACCCATGTCATGCAATGCCCACAGAAGTCAGAAGAGGGCATTGGATACCTTGGAATTGGAGTTATGGACGGTTGTTAGCTGCCATGTAGGTGCTGGGAATCAAACCTGGGTCCCCTGCAAGAGCAAGCCAGTGCTCTTAATCAGTGAGCCATCTCTCCAGCCAGTTATTTATTTTTATTTTTATTATTTTTTTTTATTTCTGTATGTGTATGAATGTACTGTCTGCGTGCAAGTTTGTGCACCCGTGTCATGCAATGCCGCAGAGGTCAGAAGGGGGCGTCGGATTCCCCTGGAATTGAAGTTCTCCTGGAATTGGAGTTTCAGACGGTTCTCGGCCGTCATGTGGGTGCTGGGGATCGAACCCAGGTCCTCTGTAAAAGCAGCCGGCGCTCTTAACTTCTAGGCCATCTCTCCAGCCCCCTATTTTTATTTTTATGTGTATGAATACTTCACCTGCATGTAAGTGCACTCATGACATGCAATGCCCAGAAGAGGGTGCTGTGTGTGAGTGTGCATGTGTGTATTTGTGTTGCTGGATATCAAACCCAGGGCTTTTTAGCTGCTAGGCAAGTGCTCCACCAGTGAGTTGCATTCTCAAACACCCCATAAACATTTTTTTTTGGTCTTTTCAAGACGGGGTCTCCCTATAGCTCCAGCTGGCCTGGAACTCACTCTGTAGACCAGGCTGGCCTTGAACTCACAAAGATCCGCCTGCCTCTGCCTCCCAAGTGCTAGGATTAAAGGCATGCGCCACAATGCCTGGCGACACCCCATAAACATTTTAACCCCAACATTGGCTGGGACCCCTAGCACCAGCAGACTAACCTGGTAGATGCATACTCAACCATGGGCACCCCCAGACATATCCCAGCTCCACCTTCCCAGCCTCCAGTCAAAGCCCTTATTCATCCCCAGTGTTGAACCTCCTGGGAACACAGAGGGAAACTGAGGCACTGCAATATGTACACAGCAAGATGATTCCAGGCTTGAGATCCCAGCCCACTCCGTGATGCTATCACCATGGGTCTCATGGCAGTTATGGAGAGTGAGTGGGATGCTGGGGTGACCCTTATACTCACATCGCCTCGACTTCTGGTGTGGGGGAGGGCCTGTCCTTTCCCGACATGCTCAGGTACAAACCCTCAGCCTTGGAAGATGCCCCACCCACCTACCGCAGCTCTGCAAGCTGGTGGGTTGGCCATGCACTGGTGTTCGCCAAAGAGATACCAGACGGCAGGGGCAGCTTGCCAAAGGTACCCAGCTTCCTCAGGAAGATGAGGCTCTTGCTTAGAGCTCAGAGTTGGCCAGGAGTCGCCCTGCCCACCTCGGAGGCCATGACAGTCAGAGAGGCTGGGACTTGAGGGATTTTTCTTTCCATAAAAATGGTTCTCTGGGGGCTGGAGAGATGACCTAGTGGTTAAGAGCACCGACTGCTCTTGCAGAGGACCCAGGTTTGATTCCCAGCACCCACATGGCAGCTAAGAACCGTCTGTAACTCCAATTCCAGGAGAACTCCAGTTCCAGGGGAATCCGACACCCTCTTCTGACCTCCGCGGCATTGCACGACACGGGTGCACAAACTTGCATGCAGACAGTACATTGATACACATACAGAAATAAATAAATGCCAGGCGTGGTGGCGCACGCCTTTAATCCTAGCACTTGGGAGGCAGAGGCAAGCGGATCTATGTGAGTTCAAGGCCAGCCTGGTCTACAGAGTGAGTTCCAGGACAGCTGGGGCTACAGGGAGACCCTGTCTCGAAAAGATAAAAAAAAAAAATGCTCTCTGAGAAAGAAGAGTTTGTTCCCTTTCCATCTCTAATATTGCTGGGCAGGGCAAGGCGACTAGGGATACTTGGGGGGGGGGGAGCTGTACCTATTGCTGCTTCAGGCAGGAGAGTGGAACACGTCAGTCCCACAACAGCCTCCCCAAAGGGACAAGAAAAGTGTCCCCAGAGCTGTGAGGTGGTCCCTGCAGGCCAGCTCCACCCATATGGAGGCCAGAACTGAAGCGGAGGGGCAGTTCCAATGGAAGGGAGACTGAAGGGGCCCAGGGGGGACAGGCCCTCTGTCAGCTTTGGGGAGGAGCTGGTTCTAAGCCTTGGCGCATGATGCTTCCTGCCTCTTGCTTCCCTGCCCTGAGCCGGCCCCGGTGGGGAGGCTCCCGCACCTACGGTTCTCCTGGGTCTCTTGGTTTCTTTGGCTTTTGTTTTACTGAAAATATCAGCCTGGTTTGTTGTTAAACACCTGCAGTCCCGACCAGGAACGCAGAAGCAGGTGGTTATTTGCTACGAGTACGAGTTCAAGGCCAGCCTGTTTTACATATTGAGTTCCAGGCCAGCCAGAACTAGATGGCAAGACCCTGTCTCAAATAAACAAAAGTAAAAACATAAGGATTTGGGGCTGTAGTCCAGTGGGGAGAGGACGTACCCTGCACACACGAAACCCTTGCTTTCATCCCCTGGGCATAGTGTTTCCTGTGAGCCAGCCTGTATTCAAATAAAAAATAAGAAAATAAAATCATCCCTTCAAAGCCTATGTATTATGTGGTGAAATCCACATAACATAAAATCAACCATCTTAAGGAGGATGAGCCAGTAGCATCTACACATTCCACTGCCGTGTGGCCATCACCACTGTCCGCTGCAAAACTGTCTCATCCCAGAAAGAAACTGCCCCCAGGAAACACTCACTGCCCATCCCCCTCCAGAGTCCCAGGCAGCCATGATCCCGGTGGATTTGCCTATTCTGGACAGTACTTAAAAATAGAATCCTACAGTATGTCCTGTTTCCTGCCCAGCTTCTTTGTTCAGCACAAAGTTCCCAAGGCCCTTTCGTGTGACGGCCTGTGGAAGACTCATTCCTCCTCAAGACAAGAGAAATTCCACTGTTGGGCTGGGCTGCCTGTGTCAATGCAGATGCTGCTGCTGGTGGGAAGACTGCAGCCTTGAGGACTCTGCCAGGGTTGGAAAAGCCCTCAGGAGGGTGGTTTGCTCCTGTGAATGTGACCAAGGCAAGGGACATGCTTTGGAGACTGGAGCAAGCCTTTAATCCTAGCACTTGGGAGGCAGAAGCAGGCGGATCTTTGTGAGTTCAAGGCCAGCCTGCTCTACAGAGTGAGTTCCAGGACAGCTGGGGCTACAGGGAGACCCTGTCTCGAAAAGACCAAAAAAAAAAAAAAAAAAAGTGATATTTCTTTTCTTTCTTTTCTTTAATTTTTAATTTTTTTCTTTTGGACTTTTCGAGACATGGTCTCCCTGTAGCCCCAGTTGTCCTGGAACTCACTCTGTAGACCAGGCTGGCCTTGAACTCACAAAGATCCGCCTGCCTCTGCCTCCCAAGTGCTAGGATTAAAGGCGTGCGCCACCATGACCCGCTGTGTGTGTGTGTGTGTGTGTGTGTGTGTGAATGTACTGTCTGCATGTGGGTTGGTGCACCCGTGTTGTGCAATACCAAGGAGGTAAGAGGGCATCAGATTCACCTGGAACTGGAGTTAAAGACAGTTCTTAGCTGCCATGTGAGTGCTGGGAATTGAACCGAGGTCCTCTGCAAGAGCAGTTGGCGCTCTTAACCTCTGAGTCCTCTCTCCAGCTCCAAGTGATATTTTTTTTGTATGTGTATGCATGTACTGTCTGCATGCAGGTTTGTGCACCCGTGTTGTGCAATGCCCCAGAGGTCAGGAGAGAGCATCAGATTCCCCTGGAACTGGAGTTAAAGATGGTTCTCAGCCGCCATATGGGTGCTGGGTATCGAACCCGGGTCCTCGGTGCTCTTAACTGCTAGGCCATCTCTCCAGCTCCGTGATATTATTTCTATACACAGTGTTAGAACCATCCTGAGGTCCACAGAGGTGGAGAATCAAGGAAGCTTCTGGAACACCTTTAGCCAGCTGATAGGAATGGGTGTGGTCTCTCCTCTTAATTGTCGTAATTGTGTAGAATACAGTGAGTGGTGATGAAATGTGTCAGAGAGCAATCTTGAAGGTGTCCCAGCTCCTCACAATGACCAGCAAGCCAGAGGCCTGCACTGTAGAAAACTCCTGATTTGGGGTTGTCATTACTGGGGCACAATACTATTTTGCAAATTTAAAGGGTGAAGATCTTGGGTCCAAATCCAGGGAGACAAACATTCAGTGGGTGAAAGCATTTGCCAGGTAGCCTTGAGTTCCATACATGGAGCTCACAGAGAACTGACTCCACATAGATGTTCTCTGTACACAAGCATGTGCCTTTCCATGCCCTGCCCCCACACATATAAATTTAAGAAGATAAGTCTTAGCCAAGCATGGTAGTTCGTATCCAAGAGCATAGGGCAGAAGGATCACTGCAAATTCAAGCTCAGCCTAGGCTTACAAGATGCATTAGAAACAAAGAAGAAATTAAAACACACACACACACACACACACAAACACGAAGAAGGAGGAGGAGGAGGAGAAGGAGGAGGAGGAGGAGGAGGAGGAGGAGGAGGAGGAGGAGAAGAAGAAGAAGAAGAAGAAGAAGAAGAAGAAAAGACAGTAAGTGCACAGTGAAGTGTCTCCCTCTAACAGAGCACACCTAGGAGGGGGTTTTGGTGGGGAGCCCTAGCTCCAGTCCCCAAGGTCTCATTGGATAACAATCCCCCAAACTATACTGTGGTGGCTAAATTGCCTATCCTCCAGAAAACAAAACAAAACAAAACAAAACAAAACAAAACAACAACAAAATGCCCTGCTCATGCAAGCAACTCTATATAGAGTTCCAGACCAGCCTGGATTACATAGTCTCAAAGAAGGAAATAAAATTCCTGAGAAGAGACAAATTCCAGAAAGCACAGGAAAGATGCCTGACACGAACAGTCATGAGGGAAATACAAACCAAACCCACAAGACCCCACCTCCGGCCCACTCGGTAGCTGCTCACAAACCCCAGAAAATAGTGTCGGCAAGCCTGCTGAAAGCTGGAGCCCTTGGGCACTGCACGTGACAGTGTGAAATGATCCAGCCACTACAGAAGACAGTGTGGCCAACCCCCAAACACTAAGTTATTATTAAACCATCAGCATGCCCATCTCTGGGTATATATTTCAAGAAGACTTGAAAACTGGACTCCAGAAAAGAGCAGTGCTATTCACAGGAGTGGACAGCAGGTGGGGAAAGTCTTGACGGTCCATCCTGTAAGGTCCTAGCCCACCTAAGTCAGAGATTCCAGGAAGCCAGGTGAGGCAGAAGTTCTGAGAAATAATTACCTTGGACTATGCTCCTGCAATCCGAGAAAAAGCTGCAACATCCTGTAATCATGCCTCACCGGGGACCAGACCCAGGCCTCAGTGTCTTTTGAGATGCTCCGACTGATACCAGCCACAGACCCACCCACCTATGCCCATTCCCCCATCTCCCTGCCCCTACCTCCTTGTAAGCTCACTTCCCTGTGTGCCTGGGTATAAAAGTGCCATTTTGAGGACATTCTTTTTTTTTTTTAATTTCTGTATGTGTATGAATGTACTGTCTGCATGCAAGTTTGTGCACCTGTGTCGTGCAATGCCGCGGAGGTCAGAAGAGGGTCTCAGATTCCCTTGGAGCTGGAGTTCTCCTGGAACTGGAGTTTCAGACGGTTCTGGGCCGCCATGTGGGTGCTGGGGATCGAACCCGGGTCCTCTGCAAGAGCGGTCGGCGCTCTTAACCGCTAGGCCATCTCTCCAGAGGACATTCTAACACTGGTCATCTTACTGGGTTTGATAGGCCAGCCGCCATGCCTGAAATAAACCCAACTTCCTTCTCATCCAAGTCCTGACATTTTTCTCCTTTTGGCGTGCTGGGTCCCCTCAACGTGAACCCAACACGTCCTGCAGTGGAATTTTGTTCATTCTAAAAAAATCTGGGGGGCTGGAGAAATGGCTCAGAGGTTAAACAGCACTTGCTGTTCTTACAGATGACCTGGACTCAGTTCCCAGCACCCACATGGCAGCTAACAATCTGTAACTCCAGTTCCAGGGACTCTAACATCCTCTTCTGACCTCTGGGGGCATTGCTTGACATGGACACAGTTACATACATACAGGCAAAACACTCATACACATAAATAAGAAAAATAAAAAAATATTCAGGGAGTTTAGGTGAGTGGCGGAACGATTACTCAGCAAGTCCAAGGCCCTGGGTTTGGTCCTCAGCTCAAAAAAAAAAAAAAATCACAATTTAATTATGGAGTATTGTTTGGGGTAAGAAAGATGGGTCCAGGGGCTGGAGAGATGGCCTAGCAGTTAGAGCGCCAACTGCTCTGGCAGAGGACCCGGGTTCGATCCCCAGCACCCACATGGCGGCTGAGAACCGTCTGTAACTCCAATTCCAGGAGAACTCCAGTTCCAGGGGAATCTGACACCCTCTTCTGACCTCCGCGGCATTGCACGACATGGGTGCACAGACCTACATGCAGACAGTACATTCAAATAAATAAATAAATAAATAAAATATAAAAAGAAAGAAAGAAAGATGGGTCCGTGGCTAAGAGCACAGGCTGCTCTTCTAGAGGACCCAGATTTGGTTTGCAGCACCTACAGCAAGCAGCTCACATCTGCCTGTAACTCCATCCAGGGGACCCAATACCTTCTTCTGGCCTCCACAGGCACCATACATACACACACCTATAAATAAATAAATAAATAAATAAATAAATAAATAAATAAATAACTTAAAATTCTGACACATACTACAAGATAACTCCTGAGTATATTGTGATAAATGAAAAAAGCCCATGACAAAAGTGCCACGCATGGTCCCCCAAATCACAGCCCTACCTGTGAGTGGTCCCTGAATCATAACTTCCACCAGAGAGTAGAAGGGGTCTTTTCTGGTGAAGAACATATAGTATGTAATGGGGGCAAAATGGGAAGATGAGAACGTTCTGGAATAGGTGAAGGTGGTGGCTCAGCACTGTGTATGTACTTGAAGCCATGGAGCTGGCGCTTCACCATGGTGAGTCTGGGGCTGGACAGATGGTTCAGAGGTTAAGAGCACTTGCTGCTTTGCAGAGGACCTGGGTTCAGTTCCCAGCACCCACACAGCAGCTAACAACCATCCACAACTCCAGTTCCAAGGGATCTGACACTCTCTTCTGACTTCTACGGGAATTGTACATGCATGGTATACTTACATACATGCAGGTAAAACATTCATACACATGAAATAAACAAAACCAAAAATTTTACTTTTATTTATTTATTTATTTATTTATTTATTTATTTTTGGTCTTTTCCAGACAGGGTCTCCCTGTAGCCCCAGCTGTCCTGGAACTCACTCTGTAGACCAGGCTGGCCTTGAACTCACAAAGATCCGCCTGCCTCTGCCTCCTGAGTGCTAGGATTAAAGGCGTGCACCACCACGCCCGGGAAACCAAAAATTTTAAAATGGCAAGGACAGTATGTTAGTTACTTTTATTATTCCTGTGATCAAATACCTAACAATAGGGAACTTAAGGGAGGAAATGTTTATTGTGGCTTTCAGTTTGGGGGGGCTACAGTCCATCAAGGCTGTGGGAACCAGCCGGTAGGGATGAAGATATCCTAAGAGGCACTAGTGTCCCTCCCTTTAGCTAATGTACTGTGAATCAAGGCATTGTAGGGAACTGGAATCTCCCCCAGGAATCTCACACCGGGAAAAGAAAAAGGCTGAAGCCCTGGGTGTGTGTGTGTGGGGGGGGTTGTCAGGGAAAGTTGTCAGAGACTGGAGCACACTGGGGTACTGCTTAGCCATGCAGAACTCTAGATCTCTATACAAACCTAAACCTCATGTTCCTGCTATGACAGAGATGGCTCAACCCTTTGGGAAAAGTGAGCTACAGTACAGGGACAGACTGGGGTCCCCTGCCCTGCTCTGGGCTGTGTGTGTCCTTGGGGTCTTTCTTGAGGCTCCAGTAGCTCCCTGCTCCGCTTACACAAGATTGGACTGCGCCTCTGACTCCTCCACAGGAAACAGAGATGGAGTTTGTTTTCTCTGTCCTGAGGCATCCTGAAAATGAAGCCTGTTTGAGGGCTGCTGTGAGGGTCATCGTGGCCCCCAGGGCAGGGCGTACCCAATGGGAGGTACACTCCAAATTGTGGGAAAAGTAAAAGAAATGTGCTGTCTTTTTTATCGAAAGGTTAAATAAGACAAAATTTTATTTAAAAATAAATTGTAGAGAAGCCACTTGGCAGAAATTCAAATTCCTTCAAGGTCAGCACTTCTTGAAATCAAAATATGCACTCAAGGCTGCATTCTGAGCTGAAAATTGTGTTCTGCTTATCAACTGCGTCACCTTAAATTAGCCAAACGTGAGGATGTGAGGCGGAGTGCTGACCGCTCAGAGGGTAAGGCATGGGGCCCCTTGCATTAGGAATTAAAAAAAACAAAACAAACCCCAGCAGGGCCCCACCTGGGTGTGCTTGCTTGCTTAAGTGCAGCTGTGCACCTAGCCTTCTACAAAAGAAAATCTTTTTGCCTGGTCAAAACAGTATTGATCGGATGGTCACAAAGATGCGCCTGCCTCTGTCTCCCAAGTGCTAGGATTTAAGGCATGTGCCACCACACCCGGCCGGATGGTCATATTCTTGAGACCCACCTCTACACCTGTCACATTCATTGTCACAGGTGATGATCACATCAGAATGAGTGTTAGTAAGGCGATCCCTCTTCCACAGCGGGTGCAGGTCATCCATGAACCAGGCACCTCTGAGAGAAAGACCACCCCTCCAAGGACACAGCCCCACCTCCCTGGCCTATCAGTTCAGCTGACCACCCACAGGGCCAGGCTGGGCTCCCTCTGTTCCCTACTCCTATCCACAGGAACTGGACGAGGAGGGGCTTGGACAAACTTTGTCCTGAGTAATGCCGTGGTCTTAGCCTCCCTCCAGGCCCAAATCAGGACCTGGATATGGCAACCAGCTCCATACAGTGCCTGCCTCCCCACCACGCTGACAAGCCGCGCGCTGGAGTCCTGTCCGCTGCTGTTGGCAAAGGCGACTGCATCTGCCTGGTCTTAGGTGTGCTCTCACAAACTCTGTGGGCTTGTGTGCGGTGGCCAGGGTCTCTGAAGGCTCAGGGAGGCTGAGACCCGCTTACCACCCTCAGGGCCTGGGCACTGGGTGGGCACAGGTTGGGGCTTACATGGTAGTGGGCCCAGGATCTCCCAATCCCAGTCACTAACCCATTGGGCCTCACTATCCTGTTGCCCGTTCCTGAGAAGCCTCTCATTTCAGCTTGTGACCTCAGTGGTCCTTGGTTAGTGCTGGACACAGAGACAGCGTCTCCCCCAGAGGAGAGCCATGTGGGTGGCTGGAGTAGGGAAGGGCATTCAGGACGTTACAATGCTGGGAACTCGCCTGTGGCTGGCACCCTGTGAAGCTCTGGGCAGTTCTGGTGGTGGAGGGCTGGCAGGTGGGAGAGAGGTGTGTGGGAAGGCCTTTGCAAAGGAAGGGCTTCCCAGGAGCAGAAAGGGATGGGCCTGGGGGCGATCTGGGGCTATTTGGAGGAGCCTTGTAGCCTTCATCCATAGTGGACATCACAGCCTCACTGGGGACCCAGTGAAAGTTCATCCAGGTTGGGATGCTGGAGCCCCCACCCCCATCTATCTCCAGAACTGTAGAGGGAGGGGACCCAGACGGCAGTCAGCGGACAGAGGGAGAACAGGCATGGCCTGGGAGTACCTGGTGTTCTGCAGACAGTGAAGACATCAACTGCTCATCTGGTCACTTTCTTTTTTTTTTTTTTTTAATTTTTTTAAAATTAGTTTTATTTATTTATGTATGTGTATGAATGTACTGTCTGCATGCAAGTTTGTGCACCCATGTTGTGCAATGCCGCGGAGGTCAGAAGAGGGTGTCGGATTCCCCTGGAACTGGAGTTCTGGAATTGGAGTTTCGGACGGTTCTCGGCCGCCATGTGGGTGCTGGGGATCGAACCCCGGTCCTCTGCAAGAGCGGTCGGCGCTCTTAACCGCTAGACCATCTCTCCAGCCCCTGGTCACTTTCATAACATGTGACATGGTCCGTGGCAGGACCGGAAGTGGCACACAAGCATCCCACCTGCAGAAGAGACCCCAAGTCCTCCCTGACCACAGGGGATGAGAACCTATCCTGTGATCCTCAAAGCATGGTCTGACTCTGAGCAGCTGAGCACCACCTTGCTCCCCGGCGCAATTCCAGGCCTGAATTAGGGAGCAGAGCTCAGTTTCCACGCCCTCCTTCCCAGGCCATGCTGCTGATGAGCCCAGGCTTAGGAAGCAGGACCCACTTCCGGGGTTCTATCAGAAGAGCTGGCGATGACCCAGCTACTGTCCAGCCCTACTCAGGACCACAGGCCATCAAACTGCCTCTTCTGGTAGAACTTTCCGGAAGGCAAAGAAGCCAGCCAGCCTTGCACCCTGGGAGCTCAGAAATACTTGCTCCAAGCCAGGCGTGGTGGCGCACGCCTTTAATCCTAGCAGTCAGGAGGCAGAGGCAGGTGGATCTTTGTGAGTTCAAGGCCAGCCTGGTCTACAGAGTGAGTTCCAGGCCAGCTAGGGCTACAGGAAGACCCCGTCTCAAAAAAGACCAAAAACAAACAAGAAAATAAAGAAATACTTGCTCCATTTGGAGCCCAGACCCCAACACCTCCTGAGGTTGCAACTCGAGAACCTGGCAGGTCATAGGTACAGCTGAGAGGGAGACAGGACAGCCAGTCCTTACCTGCTGGCCCTTCAGTGTGTGCCCAGTCTCCCCCAGCCTACTGGAGGCCTGGCCGGCTTTGATGGCCCTGGCATGACATGGTTTCCCTGTGAAGGCTAGGCAGTAGCATCTGCACTGTCCTCCTGACAGATGCCCTGTGATCATCTCCCCTTTGTCAAAGGGGAGACCAAGGCAAGAGGTGGCTGAGGGCCTGAGTCCTAAGCAACCCTAGGTCACCTGCCTGTCTTTGGCCTGAGGTTTGTGAGCCTGCAAGCCCAGGTAGGCAGGGTCAGCTACGGCTTGACGGGAATGCAGTCCTCAGCCTGTCACTCTAACCCCTAGGACCAGGGTGAGCAATGGGTTATCGCTGTCAGGACATTGAACTGCGCCCTCAGACATGAGACACCATGATGCAGTGCCCCAGCCCAATCCTGGCCGGTGGGAAGGGGGTAGGACTGGCCTTCTCTACCCCCGGATCAGGCCGTCCGCCAGGTTGCCCTGCTGCAGGTGAGATCAGCCCTATGCAACCAGAGCCTGTTGGTACCAGAGTCTTTCAACTACCTCAAATTCTGTGGACATGTACAAAAGTTCCAGGCTCCTGGGCAGCTGGAGAATGTTATCCTCAAGGCCTTCCAGACCCTGGACAAGGACAAGAGTGGCTTCACTGAGTACAATGAGATCAAGTAACAATGCTGGTACGGGAGGCAGTGGCAGAGCCCCAAATCTGGCACAGTGTACAACTGCCCTATCTGCCCTTTCAATGCCCAGCTGTCCTCTAGCTGCTGGCCTAGAGGAGAGCAAGCCAAGCCAGCTTCAGGCTGATGGCCACAGACACAACCCCAGAAGCCCAGGCTCTGAGCACATGGCGCTCTCTCTAGCGCTGTCCCTCCACCTGTAAACTGGGGAGTGAGGATACTATAGACTTTGGGTATTGTCCTAAACCTGAACTCAGCTCCTCGGGGTCCAGGTGTATGTGGGATGATCCAGTTTGAATTAGGGGCTAGTTTTCAGCTAGCATCCCTCAGGACACCATGTGGAAATCATGGGATAGACGCATGATGCTAGGCAGAGCAGCAGTATACAGTGGCATGAGACTAGGGGTCTGTGATTGGCTTTGGGAGATATCATTTTGCTTGTAAAAGTGACTTGCAGCAGGCAATAAACTGAATTCTCCATTACCATTACCCAGAATTCCCAGGTCTGTTATTTTGCATAGATTCAGGCCAAAGCAGGCCTGGATTTTGAATATTGGTTAGACGGGGATCTATCAGATCATCAACCTGAGCTGGGCGAGGTGGTGCACGCCTTTAGTCCTAGCACTTGGGAGGCAGAGGCAGGTGGATCTTTGTGAGTTCAAGGCCAGTCTGGTCTACAAAGTGAGTTTCAGGACAGCTGGGGCTACAGGGAGACCCTGTCTAGAAAAGACCAAAACAAACAAACAAACAAACAAACAAACAAAAAACAGATCACCAACCTGGTAAGCTAGCTTGGGGTTGAATGAAGACCAATCAAGTCACCAATCTGTGGAGTGAATTGTGTGAGTGGGTGTAGGCTGAAGATAGGCCATCAGCTATCAGCCATCAATTCCTGTCCAGAGACCAGCAGTCCTCGGGACCAGCCGTCCTCGGGACCAGCCGTCCTCGGGACCAGCCGTCCTCGGGACCAGCGGTCCTCGGGACCAGCCGTCCTCGGGACCAGCCGTCCTCGGGACCAGCGGTCCTCGGGACCAGCAGTCCTCGGGCAGGTGGGAAAGCACAGCCAGAGGGGAGGTGTTCTGCTGCCCAGGCTAAGGACCTGAGTTAGAAGTACTTCTCAGGTTGGGTTACGAAAATGACCAACTGACCTCTGCCCCGAGAGGTCAGTTCCCCACAGTGACCACAGGTGGCCTCTGTGCTCCCCTTCCCTTAGCAGGACTGCACTGTACCTGTTGATAGCAAGAGAAGCTTCCTACAGGTATATCTTGTCCGCCACCTGCAGCAGTGGGCCCACCACTCCCCTGAATGACAGGAGGCCATGACCCAGGGTGCCCATGGACACCAACAGGGATGGGAGGACTGACTATGAAGGTGGTGTAGCACAAGCAGGGTCAGGATGGCCCTCCACCCGGTGGGCAGTTTGCAGCGGACCTCTCTAGCTGCCAGCCCACATCTTGAGCCCCACAGCAGCTAACAAAAGGGGAAACTAAACCTCAGAGATGCTGAGTGGGGCAGAGGTCAGCAGGGCAGAGCAGGCATGGCAGTCTCAGGGCCTGAGGCCTAGCTCATTTTGTAATGAACTGGCTTCCAGGGGCTGGCTGTAGGCCTGGGGAGCTGCAAGAACCCAGCACAGCAGCATATGAAGTGGCCACCAGGAAAACGTCCACAGCTGCCCCTGCCCAGATGTAGGCCTGTCCCTGCCCAGTCATAGCTCATCTCTGACTAACTGGTTCAGTAAATGCCACAGCCTCAGTTTGCAGGGTTAAAAAGGCAGCTGATCAAAGGGCTTGCTCAGACATGCACTGCCAGCTACTCTGTGCCTGTTTCCCTACTAAGGTGGGTTAAAAAAAAATCTGTGTGGTGGTGCACACCTTTAATCCTAGCACTCAGGAGGCAGGTGGATCTTTGTGAGTTCAAGGCCAGCTTGGTCTACAGAGTGAGTTCCAGGACAGCTGGGGCTATAGGGAGACCCTGTCTTGAAAAGACCAAAAAAAAGGGGCTACAGAGATAGCTCAGTGGTTGAGAGCACTGACTGCTTTTGCAGAGGACCCGGGTTCGATTCCCAGCACCCACATGACTGCTAAGAAGTCTTTAAACTCCAGTTCCAGGGGAATACAACACCCTCTGACTCTGTGGGCATTGCACAACACAGGTGCTCTTACACACATGCAGGCAATAATACATTCACACACACACACACACACACACACACACACACACACACACACAATTACTATTAAAAAAAAAAGACACCCCCCCAAAAAGGTGGGTCGATTATAGGGCACTTGTTCAGAACAGTCTGGTAGGAATTCTTGGGGATCTCTCCAGACTGGAGAGGTAGTCACTCATGAGCGCCAAGGACGTTTGGGACAAAGAACAGAAGCTTAGGCCCCACTGAGCCCTGGCCTTCCTGCCCTGGTCCAGGGCTGCATCTGTGTTTGGGCCTGTCACGGAAGAGACACTCCAACCACCTCTGGGTAATAAAGGGTCTGTGTCACAAAACTGAGGTATTTACTATGGGTTGGATTTACTGCTCTAGAATTTTCTGAATTGATCAATGAGAAAGTTCCAAAGAGGAAGAATTAATACCATGGTAAGCCCCTTCTTGATAAGGGGTCTGTGGAGCTGTGTGGGGCAAGTGTGTGCTGGAGTGAACATTGCCAAGGCCATTTTTGGGAGGCAGCCGGAAGGTGGATGTGATGTGTGTCCAGAAAATGAAAGAAAAAGTTTTTTTAATTAAAAAAAATTTTAATGTTTTTATTTATGTGTATGAATGTACTGTCTGCATGTAGGTTTGTGCACCCATGTCGTGCAAATGCTGCAGAGGTCAGAAGAGGGTGTCGGATTCCCCTGGAACTGGAGTTCTCCTGGAATTGGAGTTACAGACGGTTCTCAGCCGCCATGTGGGTGCTGGGGATTGAACCCAGGTCCTCTGCAAGAGCAGTTGGTGCTCTTAACTGCTAGGCCATCTCTCCAGCCCCTAAATATTTTTTTAATTAATTTATTTTTTATGTCTATGAGTACACTGTCTGCATGTAGGTATATGCACCCATGTCATGTAATGCCGTGGAGGTTGGAAGAGGGTGTCGGATTCCCCTAGAACTAGAGTTAAAGATGGTTCTCAGTCTCCATGTGGGTGCTAGGGATCAAACCCAGGTCCTCTGCAAGAGCAGTTGGTGCTCTTAACTGCTAGACCTTCTCTCCAGCCCCGAAGAAAAAGTTTTAAATGGACATCTCTCTTTGTGTGTTTGTGGGGGTAATGTGGGTGTGAGCAGGTACGGCAAGCAGGAGGGAGGTGAGCCTGCAAGTGGGTGTGTCCACCTGTCTTCTCCATCCCTTTGTCCCCACTTCACTGTGGGCACCCTGGGAGGATGGGCTCACCTCTGGCTCTGGGACACTGGCCCTGCTCTCCTTTGGCCTGGTGCTCAACTCCTGTGGTTAGAGCCATGGCTCTGGCATGGTGGGTGGAGACAGGTCGGCCACATGTGAGGCCAAGCAGTGCCCAGCAAGTGCGCTGTGGGGTAAAGGACCTGCAGGGGCTGGCTCTGTCAGCTCCTTTCCTCCTGGGCTCCTAGGCCTGGCTCTCACCTCTCCCTCCCCTCCCCCATGTTCATCTCCATATCTTTCCCCCTCCCAAGCTCTGCTGGGAAGCCCTGGGCCCCTGTCCACCCACACTCATCCACCTGGTGGGCTCTCATAGTGAGACCAGGGGTGAGGGACACCTGGGCACTGTTCGTGGCAAGTGGGTAGCCTCTTTCAATGCTCTGCCAGACACAATTTACCCCGGGGCCCCTGCAGAACTGCCCCAGTTTGCAGACTGTGGCAAGCAGCTGTGGTGGGTAGCTCCCAATCCCCTGGGTGTTAGTGCCTGTCAAGGAGGAAGGGCTTTGGCTGCAGCTCCTCTGGGATAAACAAAAATTAGGATAGAGAACTAGCCAGTGCTCAGACTGGTGCCCACCCACACATATCAGCCCCTACCCTACCCACCCATAGGAGGAAAGCAAACCGGCCAGGACCTGTTGTGGTGGAATGCACTTGAGACCCCAGCTCTTGGGAAACACAGTTAGGAGGATCAAGAATTCAGGACACCCTGAGTTACATAGTGAGATCTATCTCAAAAACAAGGGGGGGGGGAGTAGGCTAGAGAGACGGCTTCTTCTAGAGGACCCAGGCATGGTTCCCAGCACCCCCGTGGCCGCTAATAACCCTCCATAACTCCAGTTTCTAGGGAATATGGCGCTTTTTTCTGACCTCCACGGGCACTGCACAACTTGGCCACCATGTCCAGCTATAAAAATTTTTTAAAAAAGTAGAGTAGGGGCTGGAGGGATGGCCTAGCAGGTAAGAGCGCCTACTGCTCTTGCGGAGGACCCAGGTTCAATCCCCAGCACCCACATGGCGGCTAAGAACCGTCTGTAACTCCAATTCCAGGAGAACTCCAGTTCCAGGGGAATCCGACACCCTCTCTGACCTCCACAGCATTGCACGACATGGGTGCACAAACCCACATGCAGACAGTTAATTCATACACATACAAAAATAAATAAAATTAAAAAAAAAACAAGAAATTCATCCTTTAAATTCTGTTTCTCTAGAATAACTTCTGGTACCAAAATCTGTATTAGTCAGAGTTCTCTAAAGAAACAGAAGCAACAGGAGGAATATATAGCTATATACAATTTATTGATTTGCTCATGTGACAGAGTTCAAGGAGTCCGACAGTAGCCATGCCACACTGCAGAGGCTGAGAATCCAGGGAACTGCTCAGTCTGCAAGGCTGGATGTCTCAGTAGTCCCAATCTGGTGCTGAAGACCCGATGGATTCCAGGAGTTCTGCCAGTCTTAGTACACGCTGGGATCTGAAGGGTTGATCACAGCAGCAAGACAAACTCACCAGTGAGAGAGGCAAGCCGCAGGGGAAAAAAAAGGGACCAGCTCCCTCTGCCATGGCCTTTAATACTGCCTGCCAGCAGAAGGTAATGCCCACATTTGGGGTGGACCATCCAGGTTGAGGTGGTCCAATCTGAAGATCCTTTTTCTCTTATTTGTTCCTTAGTCCAGTCAAGTTGACACCCAGGATTAACCATCACAGAGATCTTTCTATCTTTTGATGTCATTTTCAATCTCCT
>VZQC01014630.1:11579-36234 GCA_009823505.1 Rhizomys pruinosus | reverse complement strand
AAAAAAAAAAAAAAAAAAAAAAAAAGTGACAGGGTTCACAATGACTGAGGGTCAAGTGACAAGTTACCAGCTGTTCTAAATCTGTATGTAAATAATAAAATTGTCTCAAAATCAAGCAAATTGAAAGGAAAAACAGATGATGCATAAATACGGTGGGAGATGTGTGCACTCTGTCCCTAGAACTGACAAGTAGGATGGAAATAGGGAAGGCATCAGCTGACCCAGGAGAGACAATGAGTTCTCTAGGCTTTGTGGATAGACAACACTCAGTCCAAAAACTACATTCTCCTTGTTCTGCATGTATTTATGTGCAGTGCATGTATGCATTCTTTGTTCTGCATGTATTTCTGTGTACAGTGCATATGCATGCATGTATTCTCTTTGTCTTGCATGTATTTCTGTATGCGGTGCATGCATTCTTTGTCCTGCATGTATTTCTGTGTGCAGTGCATGCATTCTTTGTTCTGCATGTATTTCTGTGTGCAGTGCATGCATTCTTTGTCCTGCATCTATTTATTTGTGTGCAGTGCATACATTCTTTGTCCTGCATGTATTTCTGGGTGCAGTGCATGCGTTCTTTGTTCTGCATGTATGTCTATGTGCAATGCATGTGCATGCATTCTTTGTCCTGCATGTATTTCTTTGTGCAGTGCATGTATACTTTGTTCTGCATGTATTTCTGTGTGCAGCACACATACATGCATTTTTTTTTTTTGTCTTTTCGAGACAAGGTCTCCCTGTAGCCCCAGCTGTCCTGGAACTCACTCTGTAGACCAGGCTGGCCTTGATTAAAGGCAAGCGCCACCACACCCAGCGTGTATGCATTCTTTGTTCTGCATGTATTTCTGTGTGCCGTGCATGCATTTTGTTCTGCATGTATTTGTGTAGCACATGTGTGTATTTCACAGGTGTGTGGGTGCACAAGTGTATGGAGGCACCAGGCTAAATGAGTCTTCTCCACCTGCTCTCCACACTGTTCACTGAGGCAGGGTCTCGGTGAAACCAGAGTTCACCGACATGGCTAGTCTAGTGAGCCCGCCTGCTCTGGAGATCCTACCTCTCCCTGCTGAGCATTGGAATCACAGGTGGCACCATGCCCACTGGCATCTGACGAGTGCTGGCAGTTGGAACTCCAGCCCTCATGCTTGAATGGCAAGAGCTTTACCTGATGAGCTGCCTCCCCAAGTCCCAATGCATTCTCTATACATGAATAAGTAAATGTATGCAGCACGTTTGACCAAATGCTGGTCATAAAGCAATCTCAGTTGACTTGACTGGAAGACAGAGATAATACAGAGCACATTCTCTGACCTCTGACCAAAAAGCTTGGAATGGGAGATGAAGCAATGCAGTCCTAAAAGCCCTGTGCTTTAAAGAAACCACCATGGACATTACAAAGTGTTTGTAGCATGAGAACTATGAAAACAACATCCAGAACCTTGTGGGTGTAGCTCAGGCTGTAATTTGAGGGTCAATCATAGTTTTTATTTTGTATTTTGAGACAGACTCTTACTGTGTGGCCTTGGCTGGCCTCAAACTCACATAGATCCACCTGGCCCTGCCTTCCAAGTGCTGGGATTAAAGGTGTGAAGCACCACGCCTGGCCCATAGTTGTTTTTTTCAATGTCTTCCCCCCCCTCCCTTAAAGGTCTTCCTTTTTAAAAGCTGTGTTATTGTGTCTACATGGGTACATGCTACAGCACACGTGAAGGTCAAAGGACATTTCCGTGCAGCTGGTTCTCTCCTTCCACCCCTGCATGGATTCCAGGGAGTGAGCTCGGGCTGCTAGGCTTACATGGCAAGGTCTCTACACGCTGAGCTGTCTCTCCGGCCTGTTTTGTTGCCCGGGCTGAATGAGCAAGAGATCCTCCTGCTGATGTCTTCTAAGCAGTGCTGCTGCAGACCTACCTCATGTTACCATGCCCAGTAGTTTCAAATGCATAGATTTTGAAGCAAAAAGACTGTAAAGAATGGTCTAAATATCATGAAATTAGAAAAATAACCTAAAATTAAACTCAGAGAAGAGAGGGAAACAAAGGCAGAGTTGCATGACCCGTGCTCTGCCTTCTGTCCACTTTCCCTACTGGAACCAGAGGTCTGCTCCTTGTTGTTATAGGGGGTTTGTGGGGGGCTGCTTGTTTTGGTCTTTTTGAGACAGGGTCTCCCTGTAGTCCCAGCTGGCCAGGAACTTATAATGTAGTGTACTACCATGCCTGGCTGTTGTTAAGAGTTTTTAAATGGTGGGCTGGAGAGATGGCCTAGCGGTTAAGAGCGCCAACTGCTCTTGCAGAGGACCCGGGTTCGATCCCCAGCACCCACATGGCAGCCGAGAACCGTCTGAAACTCCAATTCCAGGAGAACTCCAGTTCCAGGGGAATCCGACACCCTCTTCTGACCTCCGCGGCATTGCACAACACGGGTGCACAAACCTACATGCAGACAGTACATTCATACACATAAAAAATAAATATGGGGCTGGAGAGATGGCCTAACGGTTAAGAGCACCGACCGCTCTTGCAGAGGACCCAGGTTCGATCCCCAGCACCCACATGGCGGCTGACAACCGTCTGAAACTCCAATTCCAGGAGAACTCCAGTTCCAGGGGAATCCGACACCCTCTTCTGACCTCCGCGGCATTGCGCGACACGGGTGCACAGACTTGCATGCAGACAGTACATTCATAGACATACAGAAGTAAATAAAATTAAAAAAAAAAAAAAAGCGCGGACTGCTCTTTTAAAAAAAAAGAGTTTTTAAATGGTGTCAATTCTGAAGAACCTGGCTTAGAAGTAGGTTCTGTAGGGGAAAAGGAAGCCCGTGCGGGCAAAGTGGGTAGAGCTGGGCAGAGAGCCCTGTATGTGGTCTATATGCGCCACTCCTGGGAATCCTCCCTTCATCTGCCTCCACAGTCCACTGGCCTGGAAGAAAGGTTGGAGCTCCCAAGACAGCAGAAACTCTGGGAACCCAGCACCATCAAGCAGGAGCCATCCATGCCCACAAGGGAGGCCCCCACAGTGCTGCATCCTTCTAGGTGACAGCGTAGCCTCACTGGGCCCACCCTTTCGTCTACTGTGTGCTAGAACTACCTGCAGTAGAAGGGGCTCTTGCAAGGACCCAAGTTCAGCTCCTCTCCCAGAGAACCCAAGTTCAGTTCCTAGCACCCACACCAGGAGGCTCATAATTGCCTATCATTTTAGCTCCAGGGGGTGTGATGTCCTCTTCTGGTCTCTGAAGACACTGGCCCATAATGGGCTCACACACACATTAAATATAAATAAAAACCAAAGAGGGGCTGGAGAGATGGCTCAGAAGTTAAGAGCACTGGCTGCTCTTGGAGAAGACCCAGGTTTGGTTCCCAGCACCCACATGGCAGCTAACAACCATCTGTAACTCCAGTTCCAGAGGAACTGACACCCTTTTCTGGCCACTGCAGGCCTTGCACACAGTGTGCTTATGTCCATGCAATCCATGCGGGCAAACCACTAATATCAGCAGCTTCGCAGTGTGCGAGGGCGGCACACAGGCCTCACTGGGCAGTGAAGAGGAGAATGGAGGACAGCAGGGAAGGACTGAAGAAACATGTGCATGAGTTTAGGCTGAGAAGCACACGTGACATCAGCAACTGGAAGGGAAGTGGACAACCAAGTTGAGGGAAGAATGAGTGAGCAAGGCGCTGGAGGGTTGGCCTAGCGGTTAAGAGCGCCGACTGCTCTTGCAGAGGACCCGGGCTCATCCCTGGCACCCACATGGTGGCCGAGAACTGTTTTTAACTCCAGTTCCAGGGGAATCCAACACCCTCTTCTGACCTCTGCGGCATTGCACAACACGGGTGCACAAACCTACGTGCAGGCAGTACACTCATACACATTAAAAAAAAAAGCAAGTGAGCAAACCCAGAAATGGACAAAAGAATGAATGAACCCAGAATAAGCAAGTGAACTGTGCACTGGAGGAACACACAGGGAATGAGTGAATTTCAGAAGAAACCACATAGGAACAAATGAACTAAGGAATGGCAGAGTGATGAGTGAACTCCAGAATAAGGAACAAATGAATGAACCTAACAATGAACAACTGGAGACTTGGAGGACAGGAGCTGGAGTTCCAGCAGCCTCTCTTCAGGTCTGTACCTGTCCCCACTACCTCTCCACAGAAGTCATGCTCCATGCCTATCTACCTGCCCACCTGCTCAGCATCTCACCTGTGAAAATACCCGAGTTTAACAACTGTCACCTATCTTTCTCTAATGACATCTAAGATAAAAATGCTTTTCTTTTACGGAGAGGGGCACACAGTACTCCACTGTGAGCCATGACTGAGATTGCTCCTCTTAGTCTGTCCTCTTGCCATCCCTGGAAGCCAGCTGTTGCAGAGGTTAGGCCAAGCCCAGGGGCCGAGGATGCCTTCTGCCCATGAGAACCCCCCCCCCCAGCCTTTGCTCCGGGCCAGCCCCTCTGATCTGTCAGGCCTAGGACCAGTCCTGAGAACCACAGGGCCTGGGTTGACTACAGGTGGTGGGAAGTCTCAGAGCAAAGCTGCCCTGGGGCTGGGGACATGTGGGTAACTATGGTCACATGCTGACTTGCTCTGTGCTCTGAACTGGGCCCAGAACCCAATGTCAAGGCCAAGCTGCAATCTCTGATCCAAATCGAGCTGACCTCAGCCTCCCCCCATCCCCCAAGCCCTATAATCACCCTAAATCCACATTTCTCCCTCAGGCTGGGTCCTCATTAGGGACACTTGATGCTGGTGCAGCCTCACCCTGGCCATAGGCTCTCTCCTGATCTGAACCCCTGAACCTGTAAGTAGAGGGGACTGCAGCCTGCAAATTGAGCTACTGGGGGAAATGATAAGCTGTACTCAGCTTGGGACCAGCCTTCTCCAAAAAGCCCAGGCACAGAGCAGGACGGGGCCTCATGTCCAGAAGACAGGGTGGGGACTCAGTCAGCAGGTGACACTTCGCAGAGGAACGGGGAATGACTTGAGGTCTCACAGGAAGCAGCTTCCAGGAAGTAGCAGAGTGGACCAGGTCAGGCTCATGGCCTGTCTGGAAGACCCTGGGACAGTCAGGCCCGCTTACCAGACCTTGTCCACAGCCAGTGCTCCAAGACTGGGCTTTCCATGTGTGGGTTAGTCTCTTTGCCTTCCATCTATGTAGACAGCCTACCTGGGCCAGGTAAATGGTGTTAACAGATTCTGGGCTGACAGAGCCAAGTGCAGATATAACTTTATGCTTGCTAATGGAGAATTTGGGTTACATCTATTTTCATGAGGCCCTAGCTAGTCCCCCATTTCTAGAGGGCTCCAGGCTGTGACATCGCAATGGATGGTATCTCCCTATTGGGATGCCCACCCCCCCTGGAGTCTCCAGTTAAGGGACCTCAAAAGCATCCAGGACTTTAGCTCCCACAGAGTTGAGCTGGAGACGAAGCTCCTTCTGGGGTCTTTTGAGCTCCCAGAGGGACAAGGCTGGGAACAAGCAGCTACTATCTGCTGAGGACTGGATCTAAGTCTCAGGAGCTATAGGGCAAGACAGAGAATACAGATGGGATGGTACTGAGGGGCTACTGGCCACCAGTCACTTCCCTGTCAGCTGGGAGGAGGAGGAGGAGGAGGAGGAGGAGGAAGGAGGAGGAGGAGAAAGATGAAGAGGAGGGGGAGGGGGAGGAGGAGGGGGAGGAGGAGGAGGAGGAGAGAGCCAGAGCCTGTCTTATTACCATGGAAGCCACGCCTGGCCTCCAGTCACCTCTCCCCACATCCCAACTGTGCTGGATAGCTTTAGTGTCAACTTGACACACCTGGGTTGAGGGAGCCTCAATTGGGGAATTGGCTCCATTGGACTGGCCTGTGGATACGTCTGTGGAGTATTGTCTTGATTGTTGGGCAATGTGGGAGGGCCCAGCCCACTATGGGTAGTGCCGCCCCTGGGCAGGTGGTTGTGTACCGTGTAAGAGGGCAGGCTGGGCATGGGCCAGGGAAGCAAGCCAGTAAGCAGCATTCCTCCATGGCCTGTGCCTCAGCTCCTGCCTCCAGGTTCCTGCCCTAAGTTCCTGCCTTGGGTTCCCTGAGTGATGAACTGTGACCCAGGAGATGTAGCTGAATAAACCCTTTCCTCCCCAAGTTGGTGTTGGTCAGAGTGTTTTGTCACAGCAATGGAAGACAAACCAGAACACCAACCCAGTAGAGAAAGACAAGCCGGTGCCACAAAATATTAAAAGAAAAACAAAACAAAACAAAACAAAACAAAAACGATCTCTTTTACTATAAAGCAGCTGCAGGCGCTGACTGTTGCATCCTTGGCACTGGCATGAGGGTGCCCCTTCCACCAGCCGGTATCCTACCCTTAGCCCTGTGTCTGAGTGGGATGTGACCTGGGCTCAGCTGCGGTTCAGCATCTGTCTCAGGCTTGGTTTTCCGCCCAAGGCTGACGTCACTTGATGTGTACAGAAGGCCGCCTGTGCTGCTCCAGCAGCTCCTCTAGGTGGTCAGCCCGCTTCACAGCAGCCTGCAACGCAGTACAAGTCAGGTAGGCCCTGAGTGCCACTACTCCAGATGGGACGACCACAAGACCTCGGCAGGGACCCACCTCGTGCTGTTTCCGGAGACTGCTCACGGCCTCCTCCTTCCTTGCCAGGGCCATCTTTACCCTGCAGTGACACACAGTGGGCTTCTGTGCAACTCCCACCCTCAGGCCCAGCTCTGCCTGCAGGGCACCTTCCCATCATTTGGTGCCAACCCTGCTGACCTTGACCTGGGTAGCCAGCCCTGGTCCACTGGCTCCATGGGAGCCAAACGCTAAAATGTTCTTCAGGCAGTGAAGCCAGGTACTGCACTGAGAAGGGTGGGAAGCCACCCCATGCCTGTCTCTCGGAGCCATGTCAGTGAGACACATGGGCAGGTAGCCAATGGAAAGACAATTGGGTTTCGTGGGTCCATTGTCAGCATCCCCGAAGCTGGCCCCTTGCTGCACAACACTTGCTACTGCCAGGTCCCCAGCACACCCTAGGACTGCCTCCTTGGAGAAGCACAAGGGGAAGAGCCTTGCCTGACCTGCCCTGCTTGGGTGCTCCTGGAACCAGGTCAGACTCCGGCCCTGCTGGAACACCCAATGCTCTAGTCTAAGTGTCACCCAGGGGAGTGGGCCCAGACTTCCTAGGCACAAAGCTGGAACCACGCCAGCACTGCCCATGGGCTCCTCTGCATCGCTCTGGAGGAGGAGAATGTCTGCTGCTCCCTGCCCACCACCTGAAGCCCGGGCCACCCACCTTTCATGGACCTCGTCCAGCTCCAGCTGCTGGTGGGCCCGGAGCTCAGCCAGCTCTGCCTCCACTCTCTGATTCTCCTCCTGAGCAGCTGCCAGCCTGTCTGCAAACTCCTGGCGGACCACCTGGGCCAGGTTGCCTTGCTTGCTGCACAGTTGTGCATTCACCTGGACATTGAGACAGGAGGTGAGCAGGCCTGGAAGAGTGGAAGGCTCTGGATGCAGACAGGGCCTAGGGCCACTCACCACCCGCACATCCTCCAGTTCCTTCTCCTTCTGGCGCACCAGGGACTGCAAACGCTCTTTCTCCCCCTCTGCCTCCCCAAGGCGTCCTTTCAGCTCTGTGCAGCGCTCCTGTAGCCTCCGCTCTGACTGCTCCAGCTCAGAGAGCTCCACCTCATACTTGTCCCGAATGCGCTTCACACTGTGGGCAGAGGCAAGTGGCAGAGTCAAGACAAGGGCTGCTCCCTTGCCCTCTGCTCCTGGCCCTCCCTCATCCGGGGAGCCTGGAGGCAGGAGGTGGCACACCGGCTCTCAGCTGCCCTCTCGCTCTCCTCCTTGGCCAGAGTCATGTCGGCTTCCAGCCGGTGGATGACCAGCTCGATCTCCTGGTCCCGTCCTTTGCGAATCTCCTCCTTCAGCTCACGTTCCCTGTTCAGCAGCCATGCTTCCTGCAGGAACACAGATCATAGGCCAGGACAAGCTGGAGACAACAGCAGAGTCACCCTCATTGGCTCCTGGGAATGGTCCTTGCTCTGAGCCACAGGGAGATGTTCCGACGTAAGGTAAAGGGGTCCTGTCCTGCCCAGGCCCTCAGGTCCTTGGGGGACCACATCTTGTCTTCAGGACCTACTGTGGGCACAGGGGCCTAACATGAGCCCTGGGCAGGATGGGCCCTTGGTCAAGGAAGCTACCAGCACAGCACAATGTTCCAGCCCATGACAATCCACCACTGTTAGACAGGCCACGCCAAAAAGGCAAACTTGCCCTGTGACCAAGAGGCCTGGGCAGCCCCCAGGCTGGGTCACACCAGGGTAAATAGGGCGTGGCGGTAAGAAATTTGGAAATTCCTAAAAAACAAAGCACCAGGGGTAGGGGCTTCAGAGTCTGGGCATCAGCGACGCTGAAGGACACAGCGGAGGGGCTACTGGGGAGGGAGGCACATCTCAGCTCTCCATGATGCACCCCGCTCCGTTTTCTCTTGTTCTGACTCTAACCTTCCTGGATCCACATGAGGGCAGCAGAGGGGAGCACACAGCTGGGAATGAACCACCAAGCACCGAAGCAGCCAGGAGCGATGGCAGAAGCAAGTCCCGGGGGAGCCCTGCCGTGGAGCCCGCCCACTGGCCAGTCTACCTCCTTCTTGGCGCGGCTGGCCACCCACGCCTGTCTCTCGGCTTCCAGCTGGTCCTTCAAGGCCTTCAGCTCCATCTGGAGAAGGACAGGCTGTGAGCAACCTGCGGGACTCTCCCCAGGCCCTGGCCGCCCTGGCCCTCCGAGGTGGGCGACCTGGTGTCTCCGCTCCTGCTCCTCCCGGCTCCTCTCAAACTCCGCTCTCAGGGCTCGGGTCAGAGATGCACTGCTCTCCTCTAGCTGCTGCCTTAGCTCCTCCAGCTCCGCCCGCTGCCTGTAGGCCAGCAAGGGTTAAGGAGAAAGGGGTCACTGTGTGAGGAGTTGGGGCAGGCGAAGGGTCACTCTGGAAAGGCACCTGGCTGCCTGCTGACGCAGACGCCCCTTCTCCTCGGCCACCTCGCTGTACAGCCGCCTCCGCTGCTGCTCCAGAGCCTGCTGCTCCTGCTCCACATGCTGCTCGAACCTGCGGGACGGCAGGGATGCTATCACGGCGGGTGGCCAGAGCGGCCAGGTCAGAGCACAAGGACCTCTGCTGTCCATGGGCTGCCAGCTTCCTTTAGCTGCAGACCCTTGCAACGCTATGAAGTGGCCTCAGCTCAGCTGAATTTCTGGCTTACTCGGTCTCCCATGGGCCTCCTCACATGGACCTACTTGGCCACTGTGGGCCTAGTGGGCCTTATCCTGCCAGCCCCAATTTCTGGCATGAGAGTCAGCACCTAGCTCTTTGATCAGAACATGCTTCCACCAGGGCTTGTGGCCTTGCTCCTCCTCAGGGTGGGAGAGAGCACTGCTCTGCCAGCTGTGCTGCAGAGGGCTAGTGGGCCACAGGGGAAGAAAAGACATCCTGGGGGGCTGGAGAGATGGGCTAGTGGTTAAGAGCACTGACTGCTCTTGCAGAGGACCTGGGTTGGATCCCCAGCACCCACATGGCAGCTAAGAACCGTCTGTAACTCCAATTCCAGGAGAACTCCAGTTCCAGGGGAATCTGACACCCTCTTCTGACCTCTGCAGCATTGCATGACACAGGTGCACAGACCTACATGCAGACAGTACATTCATACACATACAAAAATAAATAAAATAAAAAAAAAGACATCCTGGGGCACAGCCCGTGAACAAGGGGCTGCCATCGGTCACTGGTGCCTGGGTATACTGACCATCTCCCAGCATGTCCCCTGGCAACCAAGTACCAGGGACTGAGGGCACCGTTGGTCATTTCTCAGAATGGTGAGCTCCGGGGATGACTAGATGACTGGGGCTGTCCTCTGCAGCGGAGGCGCCTATGTGCCACTTAAGGCTGGGCACTTTGGGAAAACATGGTAGGAAAGTTTGGACACTGAGGGTTATAAACTCATCCCCACATGAATCCACGAGGAAACCTGCACAGCAGTGGACCTGGCAGGTGGGGCTGTAGTCACAAGCCCCACGTTCCAGTAAAGATAGGCAGCTGGGGCAGATGGCCTAGCGGTTAAGAGCGCCAAATGCTCTTGCAGAGGACCTGGGTTCGATTCCCAGCACCCACATGGAGGCTGAGAACCGTCTGTAACTCCAGTTCCAGGGGAATCCGAGACCCTCTTCTGACCTCCGCGGCATTGCACAACACGGGTGCACAGACCTGCATGCAGACAGTGCACTCGTACACATAGATAGGCTGCAGACCTACCGCTGCTGGGCCCGCTCACGCTCCAGCTGCCCCAGAGCTTCCTTCTCCCGTTCCAGGTGCTCCCGCAGCTCCTCTGCCTGGCGCAGGTGGCGCTGTGCAGCCTGCTCATCACGCTGCTGTAGCTCAGCCTCGTGAAGGCCCCTGAGCCTCCTTACCTCTTGCTTGTGCTTAGCAATGAGCTTCTGGATCTCGGGCTCCAGGCCTGGGGGGCACCAGTGACAGAGCTACAAGACCCCACCCACAAGGCACAAGGGGCACCAGCTCAAAGCACAGCTATCCTGATGTGGCACAGGTAGAGACCCAGCTCCAGTAGGAGTGCCCTTCAAGCCACCCTTGGGGCCACAGTGGTTTTCCTAGCCTGATACACATGGGCTGTCCAACTCCCTCTGTATTCTAATCATTGGGTCTCGCAGCAGAGATGCCTAGGACCCTGAAGGAAGATGACAACTCAGGGAAAGAGGCCAGGCTCAGGGGTGCCCACCACAACCTCTCAGGGTCCCACAGCTTCTTCACACAGCATCTCTGTCAGGCTAAGGGGCCCTGGAACCTCCTTCCAATGGCTGAGTCTGGTTCCCATGGTGTGACCTATGTGCCAGTCACTCTCTGACTTGATTTTTCCATATTAACTTCCAAGGGCTGGGATCCCCTGCCCATTCCCTGTGGCTCAGAGTCTGAGTCCACCTGCCCCAGGCAGCCATCACCAGGGCCTTGCCAGGAAGGACCAGGCTCAGTGCCACCATACGCAGACCCCCATGCCAGAGCAGGGTTCCCACCTCTAACGGTGATCTCCTTGATCTTTTTCGTTTTTTCATTGATCCACTTCTCTCGGCGGACCTTCTCAGTGGCACTCATGAGCTCTTTGAGTTTCTTAATCTCCTAGGACAGGAACACAGGAATGCAAAGGTGAAAACTGCATCCTCTACCCCTTTGCCACCTGTCCCCCCCAGCTCCTTCCTCCCCCCTCATGAGCAGGGACCACACCCTGTCACAAGTGGGGTGGTGGCAGCCGTTAGCCTATAGAGTGCCCACCCCAGGATGCCAGCACCTGTCGGGGCTGAGGCAGGAGAGAGAAAGAGGCAGAAAACTAAGGGTCATGGGAAGAAAACCCAGGAGGGAAAGGCCCTGTCCAGGAGGCTGCTCTGCCTTTCCTGTAACAGTGCAGACACCACTGACCACAGGACAACGTGTGTTTTCCTAAAGACATCTCTAACCAAAATGTTCAAGACAACAAACTGCTTACTTTGAGCTTAAATGATTCATAACCTTACATTTTTAACTCTTTCCTCTCATTCCCAAATCTAACCAAAACCTTCATAAATCCACCTGACAATTTACAGGGACTGGAAAGCTGGCTTAGCGATTAAGAGCACTGGGTGAGCTTGCAGAGGACTCAGGTTTGATTCCCAGGACCTACATGGCACCTAAAACTGTCCATTAACTCCAGGTCCAGGGGGAATTCAATGCACTCTTCTGATCTCCAAGGGCACTGCATGATGTAGGTGCACTTAACAAACAGACAAAATACATTCATCCACACAAAGTAAAAAAATAAAGCCGGGCGTGGTGGCGCACACCTTTAATCCTAGCACTTGGGAGGCAGAGACAGGCAGATCTTTGTGAGTTCAAGGCCAGCCTGGTCTACAGAGAGAGTTCCAGGACAGCTGGGACTACAGGGAGACCCTGTCTCAAAAAGACCAAAAAACATTAAAAAAAAATTAATAAAATAAAAAACCTTCATTTACAGAAGGAAATCTTAAACGTTTATACCTTGGACAGCATACTCTCTGAACAATCTAACTTAGGCCACAGGACCTTATACTTACACAGGGGCTGGAGAGATGGCTCAGCAGTTAAGAGTACCAACAGCTCTTGCAGATGACCCGGGTTCAATTCCCAGCACCCACATAGCGGCTAAGAACCGTCTTTAAACTGGGCATGGTGGTGCGCGCCTTTAATCCTAGCACTTGGGAGGCAGAAGCAGGCGGATCTCTGTGAGTTCAAGGTCAGCCTGGTCTACAGAGTGAGTTCCAGGACAGCTGGGGCTACAAGGAGACCCTGTCTCAAAAAAAAGCCCACATCTACATTTGGGAATGTCTCCTTTCCTTAAGTACCTCTTTCTGTTAAGCCCTGTGCTTTAAGATCTGTTAAAAATGTCTTCTAATAAACTCCAATTTTGCTTCATACTGGCTTGTCCTAAAATTCTTTTCTACAGTGAAGCCAGGAATCCTAAAGGGGAAGGGATCCTCAAGGTAGGGCGGTGGTGTGGCGCCTCCATCCCTGAGACTTCAGTCTCCGACCCTGGCTGTGGTATGGACGCCGGGTCTCCTTAGTGTCAGCACATGCTCACTTCAAGTCTGGGCTCCAGTCTAGGTGGCTTTATGGATGACAGGTCCATTCTGGGGGAAGCAGTCAGGAGTCAGGTCAGTCTTTTAACCAGCTCCTGCTAGCCCAGCAGGTAGGAGCTGGAAGTGCAGCCTGGACTGGCACAGCTGAGAGGGAGCATATCCCACTGTTAGGGACCTCCATGGACAGGCCAGGCTTGGACTCCTAGGTCCACCACCCTCAGGAGGAGCCTAGTGAGCCCAAGCAACCTCACCTGGAACATGGTGGGCCCCATCTCAGGGCCTGCCCCCCCACCAAGTATAGCTCAAGTAGATAAAGGAAGGAGGGCATGGTTCTGGAAGTGTGTGTCTCTTCTCTACCTCCCTAGACCTGCATCCTCAGCTGTGCTGCAAGGACACTCTGGGAACTTGTGCACAGCCGGGATCAGCCGGGATCAGCCGGGATCAGCCGGGATCAGCCGGGATCAGCCGGGATCAGCCGCAGCTCACCAGTTCATGCTGCTCCTGCATCTGGGCCACACGCTCCCGGCACCGCAGGTCACCCTGCTTCAGCTCGGTGACGACTGCCTCACACTTCTCACTTAGAACTTTCTTGTCTTCGATTAGCTGTGAAGTGTGGGGGCAGGGGAGGCTCTGAATTAAGGTGCCTGCCCCAGGTACTTAGGCCTTGGCTGGTACCATCCTGCAGCCAACACTGCGTCCCACTGGAGGTAGTGACCCCAATGCTAGATCTGTGGACTGAGTCCCTCATCCCACGTGGTCCCCAGGGCTGCATCACCTGGTCAATGAATGACAAGTGTCGCTGGATGGTGGCCTCGTAATGCTCCTTCTGCTGCCGCAGTTGTCGACTCAGCTCCTTTTCTGTCTCCTTGACCCGCCGGACGGTGAGGTCTCGCTGCTGTGCCTACAGGGGAGTGGACAGGAAGTATTGACACTGGGTCTTCGGAGACCCAGGGCTATGTGAGAGAGAAGGCCTTGGGGATAATGGTGGCCCAGGCAGGGTGCCGGCAGGCCCCACCCTGGCTGGAGCCCGAGGACAGTGGTACTAATGGGCTCACCAATGCTCTCTGAAGGAGCGCCATGGCCTGCTTCTTCTCCTCCACCTCCAGCTTCATGCGCATCATGGATGTGCTCCCCTCAGACCCCAACTCCAAGGGCCTCCGACCCACCTCCAGCATCAGGTCCTAAGGACACAGCAAGTCTTAGGGAAGCAGCCCATCACCTACTGCCCAGCCTGTGCCTACCCTCCACGGGAGCCTCCTGCCCGGCCGGTACCTACCCTCGCCCTGGCACCCCTACTGGTCTACTCTGAGAGAGAAGCAGACACACAGATATCTGTCTGGTCAAGGGACAGTGGGTGTCAAACCATGGAGACTATTTCACTATTCAGTGAAGGAGGGTTGTGACCCTAATGATCAAACATGGGTCATCGGAAACAGTCTGTCCACTTCTGACCTTCCTGCCCCATCAATAGCAAAACTTATGACCATTCCACTAAGCCTGTTTCCTCATGGAAAGACTCAGCCCAGGGTGATAGGACTCTACCTGGACAAGGCTTATAGAGGCAGCCAGTGGTGACCCATTTAGAGAGGGGCCCAGGGAAGGACAAGCAGCCCCTGTCAGCCTCCACCTCTGTTCAGAACCAGAGTAGGACTGCTGGATAGGGGCCTTGTGAGTGACCACTTCCCACTGGGAGCCACATGGGAGCTTGGTGTGATCACCTCCCGCTGGGGTGCTGGCTGGTCCTGCCCTGACTTCTCCATCTCATCCAGGAAGCTCATGATGCTCTGCAGCTTGGCCTCTGACAGCAGAGTCCCATCGTCAGTGGGTCCAGGGGGTGCGATGAGCTTCCCAAATTTCTCCAGGTTGTCAGCTGTTAGGGAGTTGGCATCATCCTCCTGTGGGAGTCCCAGCATGGGGGGCTGTCAGGGCGGCCTAAGAATTTGGGGTCCTTGAAGGACGGGGGGCCAGTGAGATGGAGAGGCAGTGGGGCTGGAGAGAGGTGGGGGTGTGGCCCACTCACTGCACTGGTCCAGGCATATCTGTCCTTGTGATAGGCCTTGGGGTGGGGCAGCGGCTCGGGCGCCTCCTCTAGCAGCCTTAGTGTGTCCAGTAGCTCATCCAGAGTCACTCTGGCCCTGACCCTGCTCCTGGTGGGGCCCAGTATGTCTCTGTCTTCTCTGGCCATATCCTGGGAACAGATGTCCTAGAGCAGACAGGCAGGAGAGAGGCCAGCAGGGCTGCTGGGGCTGGGAGCCACCCCACGTACAAGACCAACCCAGTGGTGCTGGGCAGGGGCCTTGGCGCCTGTCCCGGTGAGTCAGAGCATATATCACCCAGGGCACACGCTCCACTGCCCAGCCTCACACTGAGCAGCTTTGTGGCCCTGCTGTCCCCTGGCCTCTCTGGGTTTCCAGCTCCAATTCAGTGCACAGGGGCACAAGGCCCCGCCCTTCGGCAAATGTGAAAACCCAGTGGGACTCCAGAGCAGTTCTGAGACCTCACCCCAGAGAGGCCACCAGGCTGCTGTCCTGTGTCAGAACAGGAGCCCTCTGGGCATCCTTTCAGGGCAGAAGGGACTCCACAGCTGAAGAGAGGGCAGGGAAAGCTCAGCTACGGCTACCCAGACATAGATACACCCCCAAAGCCAGTGGGGGACATTGTCCAGACCTGCGGCTTGTCCTCTGGAGGCTGCTGGGGCTCTGGGAAGGATTCAGAGGCTGAGGGGCAGGAGTGTCCAGGGCCCATGGGGTGCGTGCTGGCACCTGCACACAGAACACGGTGTCAACACACCCAGGACCTGAACTTGGAGGAGCCCTGGGAAGGAGCCAAATATAGGGGAGGCAAGTAAAATATGGGGCTTTCTAGGGTGTGAGGTTTGGGGGTGCAGGTGCCCCTAGAGTGCTGGGCTTCTGCTTCACAGGTCCCATGACCAGGATTGTTTGGCAAAGCATGGGCATCCTCAAGCCCAGCCCTACAAGTGAGCCAGACGGAGGCAGAGGTGGGGGCAGGGAGCCAGGGCTGAGACCTGGCAGAGCTTACAGTTTTTTATTTTGTTTTGGTTTTTGGTATTTTTTAGACAAGGTCTCCCTTTTGTCCCAGCTGGCCTGGAGCCACTCTGTAGACCAGGCTGGCCTTGAACTCACAGAGATCCTCCTGCCTCTGCCTCCCAAGTGCTAGGGTTAAAGGCGTGCGCCACCACGCCCGGCAGAGCTTACAGTTCTTTCCTAGCCATAGGCCTCCCAGTCAGATGGGTTCAAGCCACTCACCAGCATTGTTGGCCTTGAGGGCCTGGAGAGGGACACTGCCTGGCATCAAGAGCGGCTCCTGGATGAGCAGAGGCTGCTGTGGTGCTCTGGGCTGTGGGGTATCCTTGGGCAGCCTGTGCTTTGCCTCACTTGCCTTCTGGGCACGTTTTTGCTGCAATTCCTGTTGGAGAGCGTCTCTGAGCAGCCGTAGAGCAGGTCATCCCCTTATCCTTCTTATCCTAGTGTGGCTAGTCTGGGCCTCAGGGTCCCCAAGTACCGATGTCACAGTGAGACTGGGAACTGAACAGCACTCTGGCTATGGCTGCAGGGCCTTGTCTAGGGAACCAGGTACCTGAATGGCTGCCTGCCTGGCTTGACGAGCTTTCTCCTCCCGGGCCTTCTTCCTTGCCACCTCCTCTTGCCGGTACAGATCCAGAAGGTTCCCACTGCCCAGCTGCTGCCGCTGATCCTGCCAGAAGTCAAAGCCATGAACTTTACAGAACTGGAAGATGGGCAGAGCCCTCAAACTGGCTGGGACATCTCCACAGGGCCCTGGAGTCCACTAGTAGAGAAGAGGTGAGACTCACAGGACACTGAGCCTGCCATCTAGTTTTTTTTTTTTAATTATTTATGTATTTATTTTTAAATTTTATTTATTTTTGTATGTGTATGAGTGTACTGTCTGCATGTAGGTTTGTGCACCCATGTCGTGCAATGCCTCGGAGGTCAGAAGAGGGTCTCAGATTCCCCTGGAACTGGAGTTCTCCTGGAATTGGAGTTACAGTGGTTCTTAGCAGCCATGTGGGTGCTGGGGATCGAACCCGGGTCCTCTGCAAGAGCAGTCGGTGCTCTTAACTGCTAGGCTATCTCTCCAGCCCGCTGCCATCTAGTTTTGATAGAAGGTGAGCCCCACCCCAGGTGAGGGAGGTACAGCAGGGGAGACAGCACTGTAGCACTCAGAATGGAGTCTGCTTACAGAGCCTCCTGGTTTAGACTGATATCTTCTGACACCCTAACCCCAACAACAGCCACAAGGACCAAGCAGGAGCCACAGACAGGTGTGCACCTATGGGTAGTTCCAGATCTGAAATACATTCGATATGTCTTAAGAACTCCACTGTCTGCAGTCAAGCCCTGGGAACTCTAGACCAGTGCCTGGGTGAACTCGGTGGCTTGTACAACCACACTGACCTCTCGCTTGGATGCAAGCAGGTGCTGGAGGCTTGCTGCTCCTGCTTGGTGCCTCTGTGCCTGGCGGCGATACCAGCGTTGGATGGTGATTGCTGCCTGGTTTACCTGGTGGATAAACCTGTCCAGAGAGCAGGACTCAGGACCAAGGGGACCCAGCATAGATACTGTTCCCCTAGTAACTACAAGAACTTGTTGGTCAAGTGTCCAGATGGAAAGAGAAGTTGGTAGCTACACACAGCCCCTCCCAGGCTATGGTGCAGTGAGGCCAGTCCTTTCAGACTCCCTCCATTAAAACCCAAACCCATCTTCTTCCTGGGAAGCTACCCAGCAAGTGTCAGTCTGTGCAGACCTGATGGCTTTGTGAATAGCCACCAGAAAGTAGAATGACCCAGTGCTCACAGCTGGATACAGTGTGAACACTGGTGCTTCCAGGCAAGAGAGTGCTACTGGGGAGCAAAGAACAAGTGCTTGTGCTAATTACCAGAACAGACAAAGAGACTAAGCAAGCAGGTGGGTGGGTGCTGGGGTCAGGATAGGAGAGGAGATGGACAAAAGGACCTGATGGAATTGGGGGGAACTGGAATAGTGTAGTTATTTGGGGTGGGTTTTTTTTGGGGGGGAGGGGCAGGGACTGGAACTCACTAAGTAAAGTAGGTGGCTTCAATCTTATGGAGATCCATATGCTTCTACCTCCCGATTGCTGGGGTTAAAGGTGTGAGCCCCACCCAGTTGCTATTTGTTTCTGAAACTTGTATCCCTGGCTGGCCTCAAACTTGCTAGGCAGTGAGAATGACCTTGACCTCCTGACTCTCCGGTCCTACCACCCAAGTGCCAGGATTATGACAGGCAACACCACACCCAGCTAACAGTGCTCTACAGACACGGCTACAAACACCTCTCAGGTGCGTACATTTTATACTCAATGCGCTGGGGACACAGCTCAGTCATGGAGTTTTGCTGAGCATGTGCAAGGCCCTGGGTTCTATCCCAGAACTGTTAGGAAACAAAACAACAGAAATCCACTAAATGAAACTAAACAAAAACTGTCCAACCCTAGCTGGAAGGACTCAGAGTGGACCCCTTCGGAAAAGTCGTTAACACCCACAGAGGGATCTCACAATGGAGCTCTGGGGAGCTGCTGGCCTGGCCCCGCTGGCTTCCAGGACCCTCTCTCCAGCTGTTCGCTTCCAGGACCCTCCCTCCAGCTGTTCGCTTCCAGGGCCCTCCCTCCAGCTGTTCGCTTCCAGGGCCCTCCCTCCAGCTGTTCGCTTCCAGGACCCTCCCTCCAGCTGTTCGCTTCCAGGGCCCTCCCTCCAGCTGTTCGCTTCCAGGGCCCTCCCTCCAGCTGTTCGCTTCCAGGACCCTCCCTCCAGCTGTTCGCTTCCAGGGCCCTCCCTCCAGCTGTTCGCTTCCAGGACCCTCCCTCCAGCTGTTCACTTCCAGGACCCTCCCTCCAGCTGTTCACTTCCAGGGCCCTCCCTCCAGCTGTTCACTTCCAGGACCCTCCCTCCAGCTGTTCACTTCCAGGACCCTCCCTCCAGCTGTTCACTTCCAGGGCCCTCCCTCCAGCTGTTCACTTCCAGGGCCCTCCCTCCAGCTGTTCACTTCCAGGGCCCTCCCTCCAGCTGTTCACTTCCAGGGCCCTCCCTCCAGCTGTTCACTTCCAGGGCCCTCCCTCCAGCTGTTCACTTCCAGGGCCCTCCCTCCAGCTGTTCACTTCCAGGGCCCTCCCTCCAGCTGTTCACTTCCAGGGCCCTCCCTCCAGCTGTTCACTTCCAGGGCCCTCCCTCCAGCTGTTCACTTCCAGGGCCCTCCCTCCAGCTGTTCACTTCCAGGGCCCTCCCTCCAGCTGTTCACTTCCAGGGCCCTCCCTCCAGCTGTTCACTTCCAGGGCCCTCCCTCCAGCTGTTCACTTCCAGGGCCCTCCCTCCAGCTGTTCACTTCCAGGGCCCTCCCTCCAGCTGTTCACTTCCAGGGCCCTCCCTCCAGCTGTTCACTTCCAGGGCCCTCCCTCCAGCTGTTCACTTCCAGGGCCCTCCCTCCAGCTGTTCACTTCCAGGGCCCTCCCTCCAGCTGTTCACTTCCAGGGCCCTCCCTCCAGCTGTTCACTTCCAGGACCCTCCCTCCAGCTGTTCACTTCCAGGGCCCTCCCTCCAGCTGTTCACCTGCAGGGCCCTCCCTCCCTCTGTTCAACTGCAGGGCTGTTCTCCTAGGCTCAGCCCTGGGGCACAGGCTGGGCAGGTGGGCTCGGGAGAGAGACCAATTGGGCACAGGCCAATTGGTCCGTACTACCACAGCTGTTTGGCTACTAAGGGGCCTGGCCAGGAGCCACTGTCTTGACCGCAACCTGTGTAGACTATCTAGCCCCAGAGGGCACACTTCAAGGACACAGCCCCACAGACAGGTGTTTTTGTTGTTCTCCATTTTTTTTAATCTTCTTTCTTCTAAATGTGATTTTAATTACCAGTTTTACTGGGGTATAATTACCATACTATAAAATCCACCCATTTGCAGCAGACAATTCAATGGTTTTTTAGAAAATTTACAGGGCTGTGCACTAATCAGCACAATCCAGTTCTAGAACATTCCCATCACCTTTAAAGAATACTCACTGTGGTATCCTGGTTCCCACCCAGCCCTAAGTAGCCATGGCTCCTTCTGCCCTCTAATCTGTAATCTGTTATTTTTTTTTTTTAATTTTTTATGTGTTTGAATGTACTGTCTGCATGCGGGTTTGTGCACCTGTGTCGTGCAATGCAGAGGTCAGAGAGGGTGTTGGATTCCCCTGGAACTGGAGCCGAAGACGGTTCTCAGCTGCCATGTGGGTGCTGGGAATTGAACCCGGGTCCTCTGCAAGAGCAGTTGGCGCTCTTAACCGCTAGGCCATCTCTCCAGCCCCATCTTTTCTTGACATTACACATAGTCCCACCACATGGGGTCTTTCCACCTGTGCTGTTTAAAAACAACTATTAAGCCTTTAATCCTAGCACCTGGGAAGCAGAGGCAGGCAGATCTCTGTGAGTTCAAGGCTGACTGATCTACATAGTGAGTTCCAGGACAGCTGGGGCTACAGGGAGACCCTGTCTCAAAAAAAAAGACCCAAAACAAAATAAAACAAAACAACCCAAACTAACAACAAAAACAACTATTAAGTAGAAATTCCTACCACTGGAGTCATAGGGGCCCCTAGATCCTTGCCCCCCACGTCCGTGTGAGTAGTCACCTTTCAGCTTCCTCCTCAGTCACCTCCTTTCGCTGAAGTAGGCCAGGGGTGCTCCCCTCAGTGGTGACCTGAGCCGAGTGGTTGCCACTAGAGTTCTTCCCGGGCTTCCCCAAGGCGCGGCCCTCACTTCCCTCGCAGGCTGCTGCCTTGATGATGTTGCTGACGGGAGGAAGAGCTTAGCTCTGCCCGGGCTCGATCCCAGGACAACAGCCCTGTCCACAGCCCCAGGTGGAGTCCCTGAATCATCCCATGGCTCTGAGCTTGAAGGAGAAGCCCACAGGGCAGGATGCAAAGCTGGCCCTTCTGCTCCGCTTTGCTGGTCCCCAGAACTACCTGTATCAGGAGATCCTATCAACTACCACATGAGCAAGTAAATGTACTTTATGGTTTTTTTTTTGTCTTTTTGAGACAGGTCTCCCTTTAGTCCCAGCTGGCCTGGAGCTCACTTTGTAGACCAGGCTGGCCTTGAACTCACAGAGATCCACCTGCCTCTGCCTCCCAAGTGCTGGGATTAAAGGCGTGCACCACCACGCCCGACTGTACTTTATGTTTGAAAGCAGCAGGAGAGTCTTAAGACAGAGTCTAGAGCTGGATGGACTCAAGACCCTTAGGGCCACTGACTCTGACCAAAGCCCTGTGCATGATGGGGAAGAGCACAGGGCACCTCAGTTCTGTTTAGTTACCCCCAGGTGTGACACCCTTTTGGCTCTGGATGTGGCCAGCAGCTTCCTTCCAAGGTTCCGCCTCTGCAGAGTCCAGAGCTTACCCAGTCAGCTGTCTGATCTTCCTGGGAAGCTGCCTTAGCCCAGATGGGACTGGTAACAGCATTGAGGGTCAACAGCCTCTCCACAGGGCCAACTTCCTCAGAGGCAGATGCTCTGCACCAAACCCAGGCCCACCCTAGGCCCCTCCCTGTGGGCACACAGGCAGGCCTTACTTGAGGGAGGGGGCTGTCTGGTTGGAGCTCTTGGGAGGTGGCACCTTCTTTGAGGAGGCATAGTGGTTATGCACCATGGTGGTGACACAGTTCCCCACGGCTCCTTTGTTGCTCCTGCCAACAAGAAAGGGTCAGGCTAGAGATTAGAATCACATTTGGTTTGCAGTACAGTTCCTAGCACAAGGGACCCTCGAGTGTACACTATGGTAATGATCAAGCACCCGGCTGCTGCCTACACTCTGAGCCCTTTTCGGGTTAGGAGGGCTCTTTTCTGTGCCCAGAGGAGGTGAATGATCTCTCTTGACTCCTGAGGCCCAGGGATCTATGTCCACTTTGGAGCCAGCCCAGAGCGTGCTGCTCCAGCAACTTTTCGAGGGCCTTCGGTCACAGCACCAGGCCCTCCCCAGGCCCTGCCATCGTGGCCATCACTCCCAGATATGCTCATCTCTGATAAGCAAGAGCGACCAGCACTCCAGACACAGGCTCACCTTTGGCAAGCAGGCTGAGCACAATGAGGCCACAGAGTCCTGCTCCACAGACAGGGAACCTCAAAACGGAGCCTCCAAGTCAGGCATGGCTGACCCTGAAGGAGCCTCCTGGCCCTGAAACCTCTGGAAAGCACGGCTGGGTGACTCAAGCCTCTATAGCAAGAGGGTGCCCCAAGGGAGGAGAGCTCTCAAGGCAGAGGGCATGCCAGTGGGCCCTCTGGACCAGAGCACAGTTTCTTCCCCTTAAATGGTGACTAAAGGTCCATCTGTACAAAATACCACCTTGTAGCCTCTTGCCTTTGCTTGGGGTGGTGGTGGTGGGGTTTATTCATTACAAAGCAGCTTGATCTAGCCATGTACAAGACAAAAAGGACCAGAAGCCTCTGGTGGGCAGGTCTGGCACTGTAAGGATCAAACCTGTTGTTGGCGGTGAAGCTGGGTGCCAGGGCACACTCCTTCCTTCGTGGGCCCAAGGCAGAGTCCAGGGCACTGGGACTCTGGACACTGGCTGGCAAGGCCAAGCCCCTTGGCTGATCATCCTGTGGGTTACATGGACACTCCTTAGCCTGGGACCCTTGGGTGCACCCAACACCAACACTAGGCCCTTATGTGCTGTGGCTCCCTACATGGGCAGCAGATGCAATTTCCCAAAGGGCCACAGTGTCAGGATCAACTCGATGACCCCCAGATGTGGCCCCTCTCTGCAAAGGCAGGAAGGACAGGAAGGGACTGGATGGTGAACCTAGCATGGAGACCAGGTTGTGGCTGCCTCACACCTGCCCTTACCAGGACATTCCATGTGGCCCCCTTCTCGCTGGACGCCTTGCTCAGACTGGAGACCCTCCTTCTCCCACTGGTGCTGCCTTCAAAAAGCATCAGGAAGTCAGTGGGCTCTGCTGGCCTGTGTCCAAGAGAGGTTGGCACAACAAGTCAACTGTTAAAGAAGCCAACTCCAGGAAGGAAGACAGGCCCATGTCTCACAGGAAGACAGGAGGGGCTTACCACTAGTGGGAGATTCTGGTCCCAAGCCCAGTTTCTTAACCTTGACCCACAACCCTACATGGCAGAGACACCTCAGTGAGATGAGGTCTGGAGTTCTGGGGAGTTCCCATCAGGGCCTCGAGGAATCTGGGTAGCTACAGTGAGCCTAGGGACCAAAGGGCTTAAAATATGTGGCCACCAGCTGCTGCTACCACCTCCTCTCCCTACAGACAGCCACATAGCAGTCAACTCAGAGAATCAGAGGGGACAGGAAGATCATCCAGATGACAGAGACTATGCCAGGTGGCCATGAGTGTGTCTTGCCCCAAGGTCTGAACGTGATGAGCCACACTATGGGAGGCTACAGTGGCTCTGATCACAAGTGTGGTCTGTGCAGGGCAGCACGCTGTCCAGAAAAATGCAGGAGTGACACATTTGTAAGCTGCCATCATGGTGCGCTTCGAACACACAGCATTCAGTGGAAGAACCAGACACACAATACCACATCTGGTTCGATTCCAGGAATAAGCAGCTGTAGCAGGGACAGAACACAGGCTGGGCTGGTAGAAGCCAGGGGCCGGGCACGGAGAGGCTTAGTGGATATGGGTGACGAAAGCTCTAAATGTACCATGGCACTGGGTGCACTGAAAAAATAAATCAGTGAATCGGGCAGGTGTGGCACAGTGCTTACTCTAGCATGTGTAAGGCCCTGGTTCTATCCCTAGCACCAACAAGTAAGTCTTGAAAGTGTATCTTTGAAATAGGTGAGTCCTATGGCATGTGGCTTCTACCTCAACAAACCAGGTAATGAACAGCAGCTGAGTTGGCAGTGCCTGGCTCTAGACAGCCATTACCATGCTCTGTAGGTGAAAAGGCAAAGACAGGTGGGCAGCCAGCTGCTCAGGAATACTGAGGAGACTCTGCCTCTTTTTGGCCCAAACAGACCATTGACAAGACTGCCACACTGATGGCTCCAGACTCTGTGACAGGCTTCATATATCAGCACCACCAGCCATGCTGCCAGGTCACAGAAGGCAGACCCTCACAGTACCACAAAACCCATCTTTACCTACAACAGGACACTTCCTTCATGAGAGGGAGAAGGGCATCAGCCCCAAACAAACACACTTTGTACACAAATGCAAGGCAAGGGCATAAAGAGAGGGACAACTTATCCTTACAGGTGGACACTACAGGAAAGACACTACAATGCTGAACCCCAGCAAGAGTGCTGGATACTAGCTCAACACTGCACCCACAAGCACTGCAACCCAGGAGAACACAGACAAGGCAGGCCCAGCCCCCAGCAGCAGGGACACCCTGGACACTCTGATAAAACACATGCAAACCCTTCGTGGAGCCATCTGGTCACAGGACGAAGTTCAAGATAGGGTGGATCCACAGGAGAGGGAGAGCCACTCGGCTTCCAAGTCTGAACCCTGAGTGTGAATTCAACCCCTACTCAAAATCACAGCAGTTTGCCCCCCAAATTATAAAGGCCTTTAGCCTATAAGTGGGATATATGCAAGGAGAAAGGCAGTGAGTCCCTGTTGTCGAAGACCTGGTATGAGCATGAAAAAATGTTTTGAGACGTCACTTGTTAATGTACAGTTGGCCTCTGAAATGCCAGAGAGTGTTACCAAAGGCCACTAAAGCAATAGAGCAAAATATTGGTCTCCTTGAGTCAAGCAAGACTCCTCCGTCAGTATCAGCTACACCTCAACTGCCTGGAGATACTGTGCAACAGTGGCAGCCATGTGTCTCTATATATATCCCAAATCTAATTGGCTATTAGCTCTCTCCTTGGAGGAATAACTCACAGCTGATGCCACAAGCTTATGTCCTCTAGTGGTTAGGAGATGTTATAAGCCACAATAAGAACTTGTCACCCTTTATAGAGAAACCACAGTTTGTGGATTAGCATACCATCCAAGCATCTGTGTCTATGCTCACAGCTTAGCTTGCCAT
>VZQC01014627.1:1876541-1936873 GCA_009823505.1 Rhizomys pruinosus | reverse complement strand
GTTTCATCAAACTAATGAAAGTGATCCTTCCTAAATCACAGATTGAAGAGATACATCGAAAGCTAATTAAAATACAAAAACGAGAGGATGGATTATATCACGAGGCTTAATTTACAGGAATGTCTAATTAGATTCAACAGTTTGGTAGTGGATCTCTTTGGATTAAGTGTAATCGAGTTCACTGATATTTTTACAAGTACCGCATAAGTTTTAAATAAGTCATATTAACAATAACAGTCTCTGTCACAAGTACTCAGTTCTAATTTTACAGTACAAAAGCAGACAGGGACAACATTCAAAGGAAAAAAAAAAGGAGATGGCTATATTCCATTAAGATTTTAAGTTACAAAAACAGGTGGCCTGTTGTTTTTGTAACTAAATAAACAATAAATGCAAATTTTATACCTAGTTCATATCTGCAGACTTGTGCATAAAGCTTGAGTTTAGAAAATGCTTCATTGTTACCATCAGCTGTCTGAGAAAACCAATCTGCTACCATCTTTTCTGAAAGATTTTTTGATGCAGTAGATCCCACTCTCATGATCCCATCGGCCAACAGTCGAGAAATAGGTCTGTGTTGCCCTAATCGGCAGGACTACAAATATATGTACAGAAAGCAGAATTAGTGAAGTTCATAATGGAGCAGAGGTTATAAATTAAAGCACTAAAGTAT
This sequence comes from Rhizomys pruinosus, assembly GCA_009823505.1. NCBI lineage: Eukaryota > Metazoa > Chordata > Mammalia > Rodentia > Spalacidae > Rhizomys > Rhizomys pruinosus. The sequence goes on along the minus strand of VZQC01014627.1, from coordinate 1,936,200 downwards.
TTACTAAAAAATAAATTTACTCATAACTAACTTTTTTGTCTTTTGAAAAAGGGTCTCCCTATAAGACCACTGGCCTCAATCTCACAAAGATCTGCCTGCTTCTGCCTTCTGAGTGAGTACCGAGATCAAAGGCATGTTCCAATCCACCATCCCCTGCGGTAATTAACATTTGAGGCAAACGTAATGAGTGAAAATAGGACCATAGGTCATTTTCCTTTAGAAATTTATAGTTTCTTCTTTCTTTGTTAATAGGGTCTCAGGTAGCCCAGGCTGGCCTCAGACTTGGAATGTAGCTGAGCATGATCATGAATTCCTGATCTGAATGTTCCTCATGTGCTGGGATTATAAGAATGCACCCCTTACATTTTATTTCAAGACAGGTCTCACTATGTAGCCCAAGATGGCATGGAACTCAAGATTCTGCTGCCTCCACTACAAGATTAACAGGTATGCACCACCATACCCCAAACAAGGGTTACTTGTCCTTGATACTTCCTTCCAACATTGTATTTTCTCTGTGACCCATGGCACACATACCTAACTAAAACTGGCTCAAACATGAAGGGTATAACTGGCTAGTAGGCAACTAACCACCTGTCCTACCATCACTTTTTATCTACAACTTCAATTTCCCAGTATATTTTATACATGAAACTATAAATCAAAGTTTTAAAATGCCATCATCACTTTTAAAAAATACCTACCTCATATACTTCCGTAAGATCTCTAAAAAAGTTTTTGGCTCCATTTAACAAGGCTTCATTCTCTGGACATAGTACAACATAGGCTATATCTCTTTGAGATCCATAAGGTTCCAGCATAAGTCTCTCCCAGTAAGGAAGAGCAAATGGAGAAAGCACCAGACAATCATAATCACAACCCAACAAAAATGTGGGGATTGGCAGTGGTTCTGGAGACTCATCAGTTCCTAAATAATAAAAGATGAAATTTAAGAAAGCAAAGCAAGACACATCTTTAAATTTCCAAAGTTAGCTGGGTATGGTGGCAAATCCCAGAATTCTGGATGCTCTGGTGGATCTCTGTGAGTTCAAGGCCAGCCTGGTCTACATAGTGAATTCCAGGACAGCTGGGGCTACAGGGAGACCCTGTCTCAAACACACAAAAAATTAAAATAATATATTAATTTCCAAAGTTAATTAGGACAATATTTCATTCAACACAGAAATATTTTAAAGCTACTGATGATATAGTGTCAAGAGTTAAAAATCTCCTAAATGGTCTTTAAATAATATTTAAGCTGGGCGAAATGGCGCATGCCTTTAATCCCAACACTAGAGAGGCAGAGGCAGGCAGATATCTGAGTTCAAGGCCAGCCTGGTCTACAGAGTGAGCTCCAGGCCAGCTTCAGCTGGGACTAAAGGGAGACCCTATCTCAAAAATACTAAAAAAGGTAAAAAAAATTATAATGTGGGGGATGGAAAGATGGCTTAGCAGTTAAGAGAACTGACAGCTCTTAATAAAGACTCAGGTTTGATTCCCAGCACCCACATGGCACCTAACAACTATCTGTAACTCCAGTTCCAATGTACCCAACACCTTCTTTTGACCTCCACAGGCATTGCAGGACATGGCTGCACTTACAAACATGCAGATGTAACACTCATATACACAGAAAATAAAAATATTAAATATTATAATGAATATGATTAATTTCTTTATCATAGAAACAATACAAATAAAGAACATCTACTGTACAACACTGTACAGAAATCAACAATATTGTGGTTGAACATTTAAATGTGGTTAAGAGGGGTTAGGGATATGGCTCAGTGGTTAAAGCATTGGCTGCATTTGCAGAGGACCCAGATTCAAAAAAAAATTTGGTTAAGAGGGCAGATCACAGTTTAAGTGTTCTTATCACAAAATATTTCTAGAAAAAGAAAACGAACAATCACCTTATTTAAAAATGAGTAAAGGACATTAACAAAGACAAAACAAAATATATATCTTGCCAGGCGTGGTGGTGCACACCTTTAATCCTAGCACTTGGGAGGCAGAGGCAGGCAGATCTTTATGAGTTCAAGGCCAGCCTGGTCTACAGAGTGAGTTCCAGGACAGCTGGAGTTACAGAAAGACCCTGTCTCGAAAAGACCATAAAAAAAAAAAAAAAATATATATCTTATATATGTAAAGGTGTGTTCTCTCTCCCTAGGCGCCCCCCCTTCCCTCCCTCTCCCTCTCCCTCTCCCCCTCTCTGCCTGCCAAGTGCTGGGATTAAAGGCATGTGCCACCATGCCCAGGTCAGGTGCTTTATCTTTTAAGAGAAAGTAAATTATCAGAAAATAATTATAACACTATCTTCTAGGTAGTATTCAAAGCACTTTTCTCTTTTTTGGTCTTTTCAAGACAGGGTCTCCCTGTAGCTCTAGCTGTCCTGGAACTCACTCTGTAGATCAGGCTGGCCTTGAACTCACAAACATCCACCTGCCTTTGCTGCCCAGGTGCTAGGATTAAAGGCGTGCGCCACCACGCCAAGCTCAAAGCACTTTATAAGCACTATATTAACTAATCCTGACAAAACCATATACTAAGTACTATATTAACTAATCCTCACAAAACCATATACCAGGCAGATACTATTATCAAACTCATTTTAACTACAAGAAAAGAGGAAACATCCTGAAAAAAGTGAACAACTTGTCTAGTATCATAGAAATGAAAAAAGCAAAGATCTTAAGCCAAGAAAACTAACTTCTGAATCTGTACTATTCGATCTCTCAAACTAGTGAAATAATTTTTTATCTAACTGCTTAACCCACTGGCAAGGGTAGTAGACACTTAACTAATGAAATATAAATTGCTATGCAGAGTGTAATTCAGCAATATGTAATTTAAAATATACATATGCTTTAAGCCAATTATATATATATATATGTAGCTAAAAATAGTTGAAATGAAGCATATAATATATATATATATACACACACACACACACCAATAAATAGTATGCTGGCAAAATACACTTTCATATAGTTTTAAATTATGGAATATATACAACCATTTAAAAAAAGAAGGATCTACATGGTAGCTAACAACTGTCTCAAACTCCAGTTTGGGAGCATCCAATGCCCTCTTCTGGCCTCTGCAAGCATTGCATGAACATGGTATGCTTACATTCATGTTTGCTGTTTGTTGAGAAAGGGTCTAATTATGTAGCTTTAGGTGGCCTGGAACTTGCTAAAGCAAGTTCTATATAGACCAGACTGGCCCTGAACTCAAGAGAAATCCATCTGCCTCTGTCTCAAGTTCTGGGATTAAAAGTATGTACCATCATGCCTGGCTTTTTTTTTTTCCTTTTAAATTAAATAGCACTATGTATTTTACTTTTGTCTTTTGCGAGACAGGGTCTCCCTGTAGCCCCAGCTGTCCTGGAACTTGCTCTGTAGACCAGGCTGGCCTTGAACTCACAAAGATCCGCCTGCCTCTGCCTCCCAAGTGCTAGGATTAAAGGCGTGCACCACCTCACCTGGCTTTTACTTTTTTTTTAATGTGTCACATTTTTTAATTTTTTGATTGATTTTTGATTGATTTTTATTTTATGTGTGAATGTACTGTCTGTATATAGGTTTGTGCACCCGTGTTGTGTAATGCCTCGGGGGTCAGAAGATGGTAAAGACAACTCTCAGCCGCCACGGGGGTGCTGGGAATCGAACCCAGGTCCTCTGCAATAGCAGTTGGTGCTTTTTAAATTTTATGTGTACAAGTATACTGTCTGCATGTAGGTTAGTGCACCTGTGTCAGGCAATGCTGCAGAGGTCACAAGAGGGCGTCCGATCCCCGTTCTTAGCCACTGTTGGGAATTGAACCTGGGTCCTCTGTAAGAGCAGTCGGCCCTCTTAACTGCCAGGCCATCTCTCCAACCCCATTCATCCTGCCTTTTTTTTTTTTTTATTTTTGTATGTGTATGAATGTACTGTCTGCATGTAGGTTTGTGCACCCATGTCGAGCAATGCCGCGGAGGTCAGAAGAGGGTCTCTGATTCCCCTGGAACTGGAGTTCTCCTGGAATTGAAGTTACAGACGGTTCTTTGCCGCCATGTGGGTGCTGGGGATTGAACCCGGGTCCTCTGCAAGAGCAGTCAGTGCTCTTAACCGCTAGGCTATCTCTCCAGCCCTCATCCTGGCTTTAAAAAAAAAAAAAAAAGAAAGAAATGTAGCGTCGGGGTGTGGTGGTGCCTTTAATCCTAGCTGTGAAAATAAACTATTAGAATGGTCTACACATTTTGAATAGCTACATGGATTTGAAATTATGACAATTCAAATCACCAGGAAGGGCTGGAGAGATAGCCTAGCGGTTAAGAGCACCGACTGCTCTTTTTGGTTTGATCCCCAGCACTGCAAAAACAAAAAATGTATTTTATAATCTCTAATTCAAGAGAATTGAAAATTCAAATATTCTGAATAGCCTACAATATCCCTACTGAGAGTATTCATTTGCTACTTTTGTCATAACTAGCAAGTTTCTACTGCCTTAACTTTATTTTGTTAGTGGTGTTGGTTTTGGGATTTGTTCAGTGGAGAGACACAGGATGGATCTCACTATGTAGCCCCAGCCAGTCTGAAATTGCTATGTAGGTCATTCCAGGCCGGGCTCATCTCATAGAGATCTGGACACTTTGAATGCTGGAATTGAAGGTGTGTATGTACCACCACACCCACTTGTCCTAACCTTTTTCTTGGGGTGGGTATTTTTGAGATTGGGTCTCCTTGCAGCCCCTGATGGTCAGGAACTCACATTGTAAAACAGACTAGCCTTGATCTCAGAGATCCACCTGCCTGTCTCCCAAGTGTTGAGATTAAAGGCGTGAGCCACCTCACCCAGCTCTGTCCAAACTTGTTATAAAGAAAAACTTGAGCTGGGTGTGGTGGTGCATGCCTTTAATCCTAGCACTTGGGAGGCAGAGGCAGGGGATCTTTGTGCGTTCAAGGCCAGCCTGGTCTACAGAGTGAGTTCCAGGACAGCTGGGGATACAGGGAGACCCTGTCTCAAGAAGACCAAAAAAGAAAAAAAAAAAAAAAAAAAAAAAAAAAAAAAAGGAGAACTTGAAGGTTTTTTTTTTTTTTTGGGGGGGGGGAATCTCCCTGTATTCCAACCTGGCCTAGAACTCACAGGAGACAAGACTGGCCTTTATTTTATTTCAGAGATCCCCATGCACCTGCCTTCTAAATGCAGGGATTAAAGGTATAATACCACCATGCCTGGCTAATCTTGGGAGTTTATTAATAGTACTGCCCCCTACTATTTGACCCCAACCTCTTCATCTCATTCAGTTTTGTTAAAAAACAAAAAATGTGAAAACGTCATCAGATTAAAAAAAAAATCATCTTAACAGTATGATCCTTTCTTCAGATAAAATGATACCAGGGTTCAGAAACACATTAAAATAGCCCTGGGGCTGGAGAGATGGCCTAGCAGTTAAGAGCGCCGACCGCTCTTGCAGAGGACCCTGGTTCGATCCCAAGCCACCACATGGGGGCTGAAGACCGCCTGTAACTCCATTCAGGAGAACTCCAGTTCCAGGCGAATCCGACACCCTCTTCGGACCTCCAAGTCATTGCACAACACAGGTGCACAAACCTACATGCAGACAGTACAATCAACACATAGAAAAATAAATAAATAGGGCTATTAAAATAGCCATAAGTAACATTACTGCTATTGAAATAAGATTACAGAATGCAGGAAAGCTAAAAATGTTGGAAATGTAAAAAGAAAGGATAGTCTTAGTTAGATTTGGACCACAGTGCATTCCATAAAAAAATTTAAGGAGAAAAATGTGCTTATTTTAGTTGGGCACCTATTTCAGAATAGATATAAGATCAGTTATTATGTACCACCACATATTATTACTTACATAAGAGCCTCGGCCAGCCATTTTATGAAACTGTTGCCAAGTGAGAGGACCTTGAACCCCCCAAGGTCTTACTGTCCTTTTTTTCTGAATAGCATCTTGAAGAACTGGCTGAAGAGAGAGGAGCATTCGAAGTATATCCTGTGAACACTGCATACTGACATCTATAAGCAGTAAAAAAAAAAAAAGGTGAGTAGTAATTGCTATTGCTGATACAAATAAAATTTTAAGATAGTAAGAAGTACATCTGGGCGAGTTTTAGCTCTTCATTATTAACATTACGCATCTCCTTGCACAGAAAAATATATGAAATCCTTCAAGAGCCAGAGATCATGGGACACATCTGTAATCTCAACACTTATGAGGCCGAAACAGGATAATCCTGAGTTTGAGGCCAGCCTGATCCATTTAGCAAAACTCCATCAAGAAAGGGGGGGGGGGACAAGAGAGGAGAAAATAAAAGGCTCTTTGAGGTTGAGGACATACCTCAGTGATGTAACATATGATTAGCATGCATCAAGTGCCAGGTTCGATACCCAGCATACACAAAAAGATTCTTCCAGAGTCTTTTAAATCCAAGATGCTTTAAAAAATAACTTCATAAAATATCCAGTCAATCAATTTATAAACTGAAATAACTGCCTTTTTTTGCATTTATTTTGGTTGGTTTTAGTTCTTGTAGTTTACTATTACAAAGAATTCTGGCTCACACTGAAATGAGTCATAAATCAAGTCTTTTAAATTCCCACCACGATAGTAAAATAATTAAAGTAATGCCAGTTATAATAATTGGCCAATTTAAGAAATCCAGGCTGTAAGGACTCTGATGAAATACAGGGCTGGGAATATAACTCAATGCTACACAGATGCCCAGATGCACAAATGTTAGATTCACCCCCAGCATAGCAAACACAAAGCAATATTTGAACAGAATATGTATAGTAACAGGTAAAACATGTATACACTGTGCTCACTTCAGCAGCACATATACTAAGATTGGAATGATACAGAGATTAGCATGGCCCCTGCCCAAGGATGACACGCAAATTCGTGAAGCATTCCATAGTTAAAAAAAATAATAACTTGTAGACATTGTAAAAATATTATCCACAGCCAGGCATGGTGGCACACGCCTTTAATCCCAGCACTATGCGGTCAGAGGTAGGGAGATCTTTGTGAGTTCAAGGCCAGCCTGGTCTACATAGAGAGCTCTAGGACAGTTGGGGCTACAGGGAGACCCTCTCTCAAAAAGACAAACAAAAACAAAAACAAAAAAAACAAATTGGAGTGTTTCTTGGTTAGCTGTTCTTATCTTATGCATAAGTGTATTCTGCATATAAGTATGCCATATGTATACAAACCCTCAGAAGCCAAAAGATGGTATTGGATCCTCTGTACCTGGAGTTCCAAAAGGCTGTTAGCGGCCATGTGGGTGGTTGCTGGGAACTGAAGCTGGGAAGTGCTCTTACCTGCTGACTCTCCAGCCCTATCAATTTTTAACATGTATTATTTAATTATGTATTTATATTTTTAAAGTGTATGAGTATTATGCATGCATGGATGCATATATGCATTTATGTATGTATGTATGTATGTATGCATGTACACCCATGTTGTACAATGCCCATGGAGTCTAAAAGAGGGCATTAGATTCCCAAGAACTGGAGTTACTGACAGTTGGTAGGTGCCACATGGGTGCTGGGATTCAATCCCAGGACCTTTCCAAGAGTAACCAGTATGCTTTAACCACTGAGCCATCTCTTCAGCCCCTCATCAAATTGCTTTAAATGCATTTCTGACCAATTAACAGAATGGGCATGAAAGATGGTGCTCATAAATGTTAAGTGGCTAACTAAAAAACAAAAACAAAACAAAACAAAAAAACACTAAATGACAATATCATTAATCTGGCCCCTATTAAGGCATCTGAGCATACTATTACATTAAATCATTCATCTTTAATTATTATTGCCTAATTTATCATTTCTAGCTTTAATTTTCTATAACTTATAACTTAGGAATTTAATTTCAAATATGATTAATAAACAATTTTGAGCCAGGCATGGATGCACATCACACTAATCCTAGCATTTTGGAAGCTAAGGAAAGAGGATTAATCCAAGTTTCAGGGCAGCTTACACTACATATAGTTAAGACCCTGCCTCAAAAACAAATTATGAATAAGTTATTTTATACATAACAGTATTTAGTCATTATTAGTGATAACAGAGCTATCTGACATGGAATAGTGACTAATGGCATATGAACAACATACAACACAACTATTAAATATATTTTATCTTCTACAATTAGAAGTATGTATATTCATGTGTGAACAAAATGCCTAAAAAGATATCATGAGCTAAGGCTGGTCATTGTAATTATATGCAGCTTTTTAAAAATACATAGTAAGATGGTTTGGCAAGTTAAAGAACTTGCACACAAGACTGACACCCTGAGTTTGATGCCTGAACCCCAGAACTGACTCCAAAAGTTGTCTACTGAGCTTCATAAGTCTGTTGTGACATGCACTTGTTGTACTCATTCAGACAGATACAAACTTGTGAACAGCAATAGATTTAAAAATATGCACCCAGCTGAGCATGGTGGTGCATGCCTTTAATCCTAGAACTTGGGAGGCAGAGGCAGGCGGATCTCTCTGTGAGTTCAAGGCCAGCCTGGTCTACACAGTGAGATCTAGGACAGCTGGGGGTGGGGGGGGTAGGGGGAGGAGACCCTGACCAAAAAACAAAAACAAAAACAAAAACTACCAAATTGCATTCAATATTCAACTCCAATAAATCTTGGGCTAAGTGAAACCCACAATTCTAATTCAGAGAGTTTCACACAGATATATATACTTTTGTATTTTTTTTTTAATTGCTAAGGATCAATCCTTAGGGCCTCTTGTACACAAGGCAAGTGCTCAGCCTTGACAAACTCTTTTTAAAAAATTAAAGTTAGCTGGGCGTGGTGGCACACACCTTTACTCCTAGCACTTAGGAGGCAGAGGCAGTTGGATCTCTGTGAGTTCAAGGCAAGGCTGGTCTTGAACTCAAGAGAGTTCCAGGACAGCTGGGACTACAGGGAAACCCTGTCTTAAAAAGACCAAATAATAAATAAACTAAATAAATAAAATTAAAGTTATTAAAGACCTACTAATTCAAAAGTTATATAAGAAATACAAGTTTTGGGTCTGGAGAGGTAGCTCAGTGGTTAAGAGCACTGACTGCTCTTACAGAGGACCCAGGTTTGATTCCCACCACCCACAAGGCAGCTAAGAACTGTCTTTAAGCCAGGTGTAGTGGCGCACACCTTTAAACCCAGCATTTAGAAGGCTGTATTAGTCAGTTTTCTGTTGCTGTGATAAAGCACATGACCAAGGAACTTATAAAAGGAAGAGTTTATTTGAGCTTACGATTGGTGGTTCCAGGGAATTAGAGTCCATTGTGGCGGGAGGCATGGCGGCTGGATCTGGAGCAGCAAACCCAGGGTCACATCTCGCAAAGAGCACAGGAAACAGAGTAGACCACTAGGCTTGCCAAACTCTCTAAGCCCTGCCCCCAGTGACACACTTCCCCCAGCATGGCCACACCTTCTAAGACCTCCAAAAACAGTGCCACCAACTGGAGACAAAAGTCTGAACACCTACAGCCTATGGGGGACACTCATTCAAACCAGTCTGGTCTACATAGCAAGCTCCAGGCCAGCTGGAACTAAAGGGAGATCCTGTCTCAAAAAGACCAAAAAAAAAAAAAAAAACCCAAAAAAACCCTAAAAAGTATTAAAAAATAAATAAATACAAGTTTTAAGAAAAAGTTAAAAGAAATAAAAAACATTTTGCAGAACATGCTGACACACGCCTTTAATGCCAGCACTTGGGAGGCAGAGGCAGGTAGATCTCTGTAGTTCAAGGCCAGCCTGGTCTGTAGAGAGAGCTCCAGGCCAACTGGGACTAAAGGGAGACCCTGCCTCAAAAATACAAAAAAAAAAAAGCGAAGAAAAGAAATGCAAGTTAAGAGCCAAAGTATAATGGTCAGGCAAACACTAATAAAATGGGCTAGATAAAGCCTTTTTAGATATGACATCCATGTACCAGAAGAAATTAGACTTTATGAAAATTAAAAGTATTTCTCAAAGGATACCATCAAGAAACTGAAAAAGGGCCCGCAATATGGCTTAGTGTGGAAGGGTACTTGCCTCCAAGCCTGATGACCTGAATTTAATCCCCAGAACTCATGTGATAAAAGCAGAGAACTAACTTCAAGCATGCATTCACATACCTACACACACACACACACACACACACACACACAGGCAGAGACAGACAAAGAACCAAAGGTCAGGAGAAAATATTTCTAAATCATACATCCAATAAGACTTTTTATCCATAGTACATAAAAAAAAACCTTACAGATCAATAATAAAAAGGCAAAAATTAAAACAAACAAACAAGACAGATCAAGATGGTGGCTCCCACGGTGGTGGATGCATTCTGAGCAGCTAAGGAAAAGTTGGGGGAGGGGGAATTAGGGGGCCCCAAGAGCACTGGGAAGTGCCGGAGGTGGTCTGAGGGTGTCAGGAGACAGCAGGGATAACCCTGGTGTCTGCTAAGCCTCCCTCCCACTGGACCCAGGTACAGACCTTGACAGCTGGCCCTGGGGATCGATGGGCAGACCACGGGTGGTGTGCAGTGGTTCTGTGACTCCAGCTGCACAGCAGTGGAGGTGTTGTGACCTTCCAGCCAACAGGGTTGGGGTGTGGGTTATTGAGACCTGGGGACTTCGGGCTGGCTTGGGCGTCTCCTGGCTCCAGCCATTGGATGAGCTATTTACTCTGTTGGGTGAGGAGTGCTGGTCTATCCACTGCTAGGACAGGGGTGAGATTTTGGAGCCTAACTATCCACACCTGTACACCAATTAAGACATCAACAAAAACACATGAAGAATATAGCCAAAATCAGTCTTAAACTCAAACACCTAAGCTTTACATTAGAACCACAACAAACAAAAGCAACCCAAATGCCCAGCTCAACAAGAAAACAGTGATATAAAAACTCAAAAGGACCTCCACCAAATACTAATAGCCCTATTGAAGAACCCTATAGTGAAGACTCCTTAGAGATAATGCAGGATACAGATCCTAAAAGAGCCAGGCATGGTGGCTCACTTGGGTGGCAGAGGCAGGCAGATCTCTATGAGTTCAAGGCCAGCCTGGTCTACATAGCCAGTTCCAGGCCAGCTGGGACTAAAGGGATACCCTGTCTCAAAAACTCTAATTAATTAATTAATTAATTAAAGAAACAAACAAACATGATTAGAAAACTTGAGGAGAGAAATTAAGGAGTTGAACGAATTTAAAGAGCAGATAAGCAACGAAGTCAGGAACCTAAAAGAAGACAGGGATAAATTCAAAAAGGACAGAAACACTGAAGAAAATTCAAGTTGAATTGGAAAAAGAAATGCAACAATCCACAAACCATTTGGAAAGGATGGAAGGAACTCTCAATAACAGAATGGATGAAGTAGAAAACAGAATATCGTCAGGGCTGGAGAGATGGCTCAGCAGTTAAGAGCACTGACTACTCTTGTAGAGGACACAGGTTCGATCCCCAGCACCCACAAGGCAGCTGAGAACCGTCTTTAACTCAAGTTCCGGGGAAATACAACACCCTCTTCTGACCTCCACGGCATTGCACGACATGGGTGCACAAACCTACATACAGACAGTACATTCATGTACATACAAAAAATAAAAATAAATAAATTAATTAAAAAAAGAGGTCAAGTCCAAGTTTCGGTGTCCCTGTTAGGTCTGTGGGGAGTTGCTGTTGCTATCTTCCTCAAAGAAAGACAAGGGACAGTCATATACTTAATGAAAAATAAGCAAAGAAAAAGCAAAAAAAATTTCATCAACAAACTTACCATTTTGTTTGGCCCAGGGGTGTAAGCATGAACTTCTGACAAGCGCTTTGTCAACCTTTCCTCCTGACATTATCCATGAACTGACGCCCATGTTCCAATGCAAGATAACAGCCACTGCAACAGTCCCGTTCTTCTACACGTACGCAACTGCTAATTACACCAGTTTTAGGAAAAGGATCTTGGTCTGCTGCTCCAAAAGGTGAAAATAAACTAGTGCACTGATCTTGTAGCAGTAATATCAACTCATCAGGCAACTTTTCAGATTCCTTTAGACCTCCATTAGTATGTTCTGCAGAGGTAGCCCTGAGAGCTTCAAAACGCTTTTCTGCCTCTTTGCCACAGTCTGTGTTGCATCCTATGATATCTAGCTCATCTTCAAGAAATAATCCTGAATTATTTCCAAATTTTTGGTTCATGACAGCACTGAAACCACAGGTACACCTGTACTGTGCTTCGTGGGTCGGGTCTAGAATGTAAACTCCAACATCGGCACCCTTGATATTCATGTTGCAGACACAAATACAACAACTATCAAAATTACAGTCTTTAAACAAATTCATAACTGATTCTGAAAGGATGAGGTTTACATAAAGACTGTGTGCTTCCGGGATAGAAGGGATAGTTGCAGGCTCAACAGAATTAAGGGGTCTGCACGTAGATGGGGTGGAAGCTGGTGAGTACAAGTCTGAATTTTCATATTTCACTGAACCTTGAGCGCTAGCAGGTCCACCAGCTCCACGAGGAGTCCTTGGAGTCCTTGGAGTCCTTGGAGTTGGAAACCTAGGGGTAGACGGAGAAGGAAGAATTCCGGCTCCACTGTTACTAGGGGGTGCGCTGCTCGAAGGCATTCCAAAAGAAGTATGGGTTTGAGGTGTATAAGCAGGGCCGTATTCCTGATCCATCGCACTTCCATCACTGTTGTCACAGGAGAAAAAGAAAATTAAATAGATAAAAGAACACATTAGGGGCTGGAGAGATGGCCTAGCGGTTAAGAGCGCCGACGGCTCTTACAGAGGACCCGGGTTCGATCCTCAGCACCCACATGGCGGCCGAGAACAGTCTGAAACTCCAATTCCAGGAGAACTCCAGTTCCAGGGGAATCCGAGAGACCCTCTTCTGACCTCCGCGGCTTTGTACGACACGGGTGCACAATTTGCATGCAGACAGTACATTCATACACATACGGAAATAAATAAAAAAAAAAAAAAAAAGAACACATTAGGGATATGCAATACTAATGAAAATGCTCCAGGTGGAGTGTGGAGCGGGATTGCGTCGCGCTAAGGTGGGCCATTCGAGGGGTGGTACGAGCTGCTGTGTTGGATGTTTGGACACAGGCTCACACTGTAGCTCAGCAAGCAATCCTTGGTTGGACTCACAAGTTCAGTCTTGCATTAGACCCCTGCATGCAATACCTGAGCCTTAACTTAGAATTCTCAAAGACTCCAGTTGCCCTAGTTTGGCTTCATGTGCAGCACAGATCCAATATTGGCCAGATCTTCCCGAAGCTCTTAGAGACCAACCTCAGCCCTGCATCATGTGGCCCTCAGAAAACATGGAGCTGGGGCTGGAGGGATGGCCTAGCGGTTAAGAGCACCGACTGCTCTTGCAGAGGACCCAGGTTCGATCCCCAGCACCCACATAATGGCTGAGAACCGTCTGTAACTCCAGTTCCAGGAGAACTCCAGTTCCAGGGGAATCCGAGACCCTCTTCTGACCTCTGCAGCATTGCATGACACGGGTGCACAAACCTGCATGCAGACAGTACACTCATACACACACAAAAATAAATAAATAATTTAAAAAAACAAAACGGGCTGGAGAGATAGCCTAGCGGTTAAGAGCACCGACGCTCTTGCAGAGGACCCGGGTTCGATCCCCAGCACCCACATGGTGGCTAAAAACCGTCTGTAACTCCAATTCCAGAACTCCAGTTCCAGGGGAATCCGAGACCCTCTTCTGACCTCCGAGGCATTGCACAACACGGGTGCACAGACCTGCATGCAGACAGTACATCCATACACATACAAAAATAAAATAAATAAATTAATTAAAAAAAAGAAAACATGGAGCTGACTGCTACGATGCCAACAGGAGAGCTGCTCCCTGTTCTGCTGCTGCAGCTGCTTACGACTGCCATCGTTGTGGCCAGAGTATTCTATTCATTGTAATGATTAGAGATGATTCCACATGTGCTATACACCCCATCCTAACAAAAGCAGGGGGCGTCCCATCATAGTTACAAGCCTTGTCTATACTTAGGGAGAGAGTATGACACACTGGGTCAGGAATATTAGGGGCCATCTTCAAGAGTTGCCAATTATGCCTCTTGAATTGGTCACTGCTGCCTACAAGAATTCCCTCATCAAAAAAAAAAAACAAGAATTCCCTCATCAACTGATGGTCCACCTTTTTCTTCTTTCTTTTGAGAACAGTCCACTAGTTTATTACTGTGCATACAGTAAGTCTACTTAGACACTCAAGACTCATACTTCAAATACACATCTCAGAATATTTTGTAAAATTGTTTTCCTTACAATTTAAATAAATGGGATGCAAAAAAAAAAAAAAAGCTCCAAATGCTTATCTGTAACACTGAAAATTCCCTGAAGAAAATTAGTGCAAGATTAGCAGTATTAAGATGTATTTCTCGTTTGATTGTTCACTACAGGGATTTTTTTTAATTTGTTTATTTTTATGTGTATGAATGTAATGTCTGCATGTAGGTTTGTGCACCCGAGTCGTGCAATGTCACGGAGGTCAGAAGAGGGAGTTGGATTCCCCTGGAGCTGGAGTTAAATACGGTTCTCAGTCGCCATGTGGATGCTGGGGAATTGAACCCAGGTCCCTCTGCAAGAGCGGTCGGCACTCTTAACCACTAGGCCATCTCTCCAGCCCCCACTACAGGGATTTTTGTGAGCTAATCCATCAACTAGGTTCAAAATAATGAAGAATGTATATGGTTTCCACACCCAGACAACTATAAACTTCTTATAGCACAAATATTCAGATTTCATTGACTGGAACTGCTGATTAAAATATTATGACTTTAGAGATGTTAATTTTACAACACAAATGTTCAGATGTTATAATGTGGTAAGTGTATGGAAAGTGGTGATGTACGAATGGGAGTGACTCAATTGTAGATGAAAGGAAAAAGTCATTTCAAAGGCAAATGATCAAAGAAAAATAGTTGACCAATATGCATTAACCATTATAATCAACAAGAAAACAAACTTTACAGTTTTCAAAGCCATGGTCCTGTCCCCCACAGCATACCAGGTACTTCTATGAAAAACATATACCTGGGACATCACTGCTCTGAGTTCATATGAACAGGATCCCTGGAGCTTGTGTGGTCCTATTTCCATATGGTCATATACCACCTCCCTGGCTCCTACAGTCTTTCCATTCCCTCTTTGCAATGGTCCTTGAGCCCAGGGTGAGCAAAGCTTAATATAGGAGTCCTGTCTAAGCACCCTAGAACCTGAAGATTTTAAGTTGAGCTATTAAGAAACTTGTCATGAAGGGGGTGGATATAATTAAAACGAATTAGTTATATGTATGAAATTCTCCAAGAATAAAGGTATTATAAAAAGTAAAAACAAAAACAAACAAAAATAAACATACACCTGGGTGAGTAGGATGGCTCAGTGGTTAAGAGCACTTTCTGTCCAACCATAAAGACAGGAGTTCAAATTTCCAGAACCTACATAAAAGAGCTAGGCATGGCTATAATTCCAAAACTGGGAAGCAAAGACAAGTGGATCACAAAAGTTTGCTGGCCAGTCAGCCTAGCCAAAACAGCAAGTTTCAGAGGAAGAGAGAGAGAGAGAGAGAGAGAGAGAGAGAGAGAGAGAGAGAGAGAGAGAGCAACAGAGAAAGAAAGCAAATGTTTTGTGAGCTCCAAACAAAGGCTCACAGGTATGCACACCACACATACCATTCAGACATGTACAGCAACACAAATTACATACCCCTCCTTGATGAATGGCATTGAAGGCCCTGAAGGAAGCAACTCCAATTTTCCAACACTCCAACTCTGACGGTAAATACACTCTTCAGGTAATTTGATAGGAGGCAGACAATGGCTTGGTAGAATTTTTAAAGGTGCAAACATGGAACATCCTACTAGAACTTAACAATTTTCCGGCTTATAGACATAAGAAAAATCCTATAATATAAAGAATGTGGACTTTCAGTGCTTTATCTTCCAGGGGCAAATAAAACCCCAAACAAACCAGTTTTTTTTTTTTTTTTGAGACAGGGTCTCCCTTTAGTCCCAGCTGGCCTGGAGCTCACTCTGTAGACCAGGCTGGCCTTGAACTCACAGAGATCTGCCTGCCTCTGCCTCCCAAGGGCTGGGATTACAGACGTGCAACATCACCATGCCCAGCCTTTTTCCTATTCTGTAAACAGAAGGAAATGTAAATATTTTCAGTTCTATTCTAAAATTTATTCTATGTGTCAGCACAATTTAGTACTCATACTTGTAAATGTTTTCAACTCTAGTCTATATAGTATCAGAAGTCCTCATATTTGTTAGTCAGAAAACGAAAATCCAACTATGGAAAGACTTTTTTTAAGCAGAGCAACAAACTAGTTCTGTAAGAAAACAAAGTAATTTTTTTTTCTTGAAACATACTTTAATTTCTGAAGGTTTTGGACTACAGAATCCCTCATCAACCTCAATTTTTTTGTTTTTTTTTTGTTTTTTTTTTGTTTTTTTAATTTTTATTTATTTCTGTATGTGTATGAATGTACTGTCTGCATGCAAGTTTGTGCACCTGTGTCGTGCAATGCCGCAGAGGTCAGAAGAGGGTGTCGGATTCCCCTAGAACTGGAGTTCACCTGGAATTGGAGTTTCAGATGGTTCTTGGCCGCCATGTGGGTGCTGGGGATCGAACCTGGGTCCTCTGCAAGAGCAGTCGGCACTCTTAACTGCTAGGCCATCTCTCCAGCCCCCTCAACCTCAATTTTGAACTGCACTCCTATACTAGAACTATTTCCTTCTAATACAGTTCCTCCAGGTGTTGTATCCATACTACCATATTCTTTATTATTCATATTCATTGGGGAAAATCCCATAATATGTTGTTCCAATGATGGTGGTGTAGGATACATCTTGTGAAGATCTGCAGAGCCTATATTTAATAAAACACACATTTTAATATAAGACTAAAAAGACGTGAATCTATGTTTAAAACAAAGGGAATTCTGTCAAGTTTTCAAATTGGTCTAGAACTCAGATTTGGGAAGCTTACTTATGCAAGATAACGGATCCAGATTTCCAGTCTTTGATTCTTTGCAGCTGCCTTTTTCATCTGATCCAATCGCTGATTTTTTAGACCCAGGCTATTGAAAAAAAGCACATATTTATCTGAAAGCCAATGTGATCACAAAGTAGTAATCATTCCGATATAACTTAAAGGCAAATACCAGTCATCAAAAGTAGTATTCTAAATCTGACAAAGCCAACTCTATACTAGATATAGTTTAAAAATACACCCATCAGCCAGGCGTGGTGAAGCAACGCCTTTAACTCCAGCGCTTGGGAGGCAGAGGCAGGTGGATCTGTGAGTTCAAGGCTAGTCTGGTCTATAGAGCGAGCTCCAGGCCAGCTGGGACTAAAGGGAGACACTGTCTCAAAAATACTAAAAAATGAAATGAAATAAAAAGCAAAAGATACTGATAAAGCATTTGTTCTTTTATGTAGAAGGCATTAAGTTTCTTATATAATCAATCGCCTATTTTGAGGCTTATTTATATCATCTTCTTTTAATAAATTTACAGGTAAAACTAAGCACAAACTTCTGAGAGATATAACAAAGCAACAAACTTCCTTAACTGAAAATAAGTTTCAGTATCTGAACAAACCCAAGTTTTAACATCTCCAGTCTATCACCAATGTTTTTGTTTGCTTTTGTTTGTTTTTTGA
The DNA here is from genome assembly GCA_009823505.1 of Rhizomys pruinosus. Classification (NCBI taxonomy): domain Eukaryota; kingdom Metazoa; phylum Chordata; class Mammalia; order Rodentia; family Spalacidae; genus Rhizomys; species Rhizomys pruinosus. Next base: position 1,918,466 of record VZQC01014627.1, on the reverse strand, counting down.
GATAGGGTCTCATGTAACCCAAGTTGGCTTCAAAATCATTGAGGCCAAGGATGTGTCTGGACTCCAAATTCTCCAGTCTTTACCTCCCCTCAAGTGCTAGGACTACAGACATTCACCACATCCAGTTCTCACCAGTCTTTAGAACTGACATACCCATTCCATATCTTAAGTTAGGCGTTTTGCAACTGTGATACATATTGTGGTGGTTTGAATGAGTGTCCCCCATTGGCTTTAAGTAGTCAGACATTTTGTCTCCAGTTGGTGGCACTGTTCTTGGAGGTCTTAAAAGGTGTGGCTGTGCTGGAGGAAGTACATTATTGGGGGCAGGCTTAGTGAGTTTAACAAGCCTTGAGGTCTCCAGTCGCTCTCTCTCTTCTTCCTGTGCTCATTGCAAGATGTGACCCTTGGCTTCCTGCTCCAGCCCCAGCCACCATGCTTCACGCCACAATGGACTGATTCCCTGGAACCGTCAATCGTAAGCTCAAATAACCTCTTCCTTTTATAAGTTCCCTTGCTCACGGTGGTTTTACCACAGCAACAGAAAAGTGACTAATACAGTTATTTGGTACCAGAGAGTGGGGTGTTGGCTGTGAAGAACCTGACCATGTGGATGTTTGGAGAAATGTGGAAGACTTTGGAACTTTGGGCTAGAAAAGCTGTTGACTACTGTAAGCAGAGCTTATCGGGCCATTCTAGTAGAAGACTGGAAGAAAGCATGGCTGCAAAAAATATAGTTCCTGAGGAAAATAAAGACTTGGGCAGCAACTGGGTTATTTTGATAAAGAGTCTGGCAGCAGTTTGCCCACAGCCCAAATGCTTGCCTGGACTAATGTCTTTGGAGGAGGATATTTCAAGACAGCCTAATGTGGAAATGGTGGTGTGGCTATTGATGGTGAATATTGTGCAGATCTACAGTGAAGAAAAGCAGATGGGGCAGAAAGAAATGCAGAATGTACAGTTTGGATCTGAAAACTGCACTAGGAAGATAAAAGGTGGGGCCAAGGCATGTGAAGGAGAGGATCCTTTTGATAAGGAGACTAAAGTAATTAAGGACAGGCCTGGAGATTTACCAGTAAACTACAGAAACTGTACCTTCAGGGCAAGACCACACCCAGCTAAGCCTCCAAGTTTTGAAAGGAAAATACTGAAAGCGTTTTTTACTCCAACAAGTCCAGGGCGGAGAAAATTTGCAAATGTGGTTAAAGTAGAGAGTGCATCCCTTTGGAAATAAATTCCCAGAAGTCGCACATGGAGCTACTGGACTTGGTGTTTGCCCTGCTGGTTTTCGGTCTTGTTTTGGTCCAGTATTTCCTCACTATGCCTCTATTCCTTTTGGAATGGATGTATTCAGCTCCACTGTATGTTGGGAGAATGTAATTTGCCTTTTGATTTTACAGGAGTTTACAGTTAAGAGATTGGCCTGTGTCTCAAAAGAGATTTTGGACTATACTTTTGAATAGAATTGAGACTGATAAAGACTATGGGGACTTTTAAGGTTGGACTAAATGCATTTTGCATTTTATATGGCCTATGGGGTCCAGGGAGTGGAATGTGGTGATTTGAATGACAGTGTGCCCCCATAAGCTTTAGGTATTCAGACATTTTTGTCTCCAGTTGGTGGCACTGTTCTTGGAGGTCTTAGAAGGTGTGGCCGTGCTGGAGGAAGTATGTCACTGGGGGTGGGCTTAGTGAGTTTAACAAGCCTTGCCGTCTCCAGTCTCTCTCTCTCTCTTCACTTCCTGTGCTCATTGCGAGATGTGACCCTTGGCTTGCTGCTCCAGCCCTGGCCACCATGCTTCCTGCCACAATGGACTCGGATTCGTAAACTCAAATAAACTCTTCCTTTGATAAGTTCCCTTGGTCCTGGTGTTTTATCACAGCAACAGAAAAGTGATTAATACACATATATACAGAACTTTTTATTTACCTCATAGAAGCTACAGCTGTTGTCTGGGTAATAGCAGGGGAAAAAAATGTGCCAGCCAGTTTCCAAGCTACCTTTTCTTTTTTTGTCTTTTTTGAGAAAGGGTCTCCATATAGCCCCAGCTAGCCTGGAACTCACTCTGTAGACCAGGCTGGCTTTGAACTCAGAGATCCACCTGCCTCTGCCTCCTGAGCTCTAGGATTAAAGACATGCGCCACCATGCCTGGCTTAAAGACGGTTCTTAGCTGCCATGTGGGTGGTGGGAATTGAATCAGGGTTCTCTGCAAGTGAATCTGGTGCTCTTAACAGCTGAGCCATCTCTCCAGCACCCCCAGGTACCACCAAAGCTATTTTTTTTTATTTTTAATATTTTTTATTTCTTTATTTATTTATGTGTATGAATGTATTGTCTGCATGTAAGTTTGTGCGCCTGTGTCGTAAAATGCCGCACAAGTGAGAAGAGGGCGTCAGACTCCCCTGGAGCTGGAGTTCCCTGGAATTGGAGTTATAGCTGGTTCTCAGCCGCCATGTGGGTCTGGGGATCGAACCTGGGTCCTCTGCAAGAGTAGTCAGTGCTCTTAACTGCTAGGCCATCTCTCCAGCCCCAAAGCTACTTTTAAACAGATGAAAAAAAGGTATTCCCAGGGCTAGAGATGGCTCAGCGGTTAAGAGCACCAACTGCTCTTGCAGAGGACCCAGGTTAGATTCCCATCACCCACATGGCTCTGAAGAACTGTCTTTCACTACAGTTCCAGGGGAATCCAACACCCTCTTCTGACCTCCATAGCATTGCACGACACGGGTGAACCAACCTACATGCACACAGTACATTCATGCACATAGAAATTTTTAAAAAACATCATTAAAAAAAAAAAAAAGGTATTCCCTTTCTACAATAATACAGCACCCAATTCATTGATTTGCCATGGAAATGACATTCCAGGAAATCTTATTTTAAGCTTTTTTCTTTTTTCTTCACATTTTTCTGAAAACAGGTGTGAAAGATTATAAATTACTTTTATCTTCCTCTTTTCCTCTTATCTGTCATACAGTAATAGAGATATCAGACAAATTCAGAAGTGGCATTCCTTAAACTGATAGCGCCTAAAACTCTTGTTTTTGTTTTTATTTAGACAGGTCTCCCTGTCTAAATATAGATAGGTAGTGTTCTCAAGAGATGTGCCTGCCTCTGCTCGGATTAAAGGTAAACACCACCATGCCCAGCTTTAAAACGCCAATGTTGCCGGGCGTGGTGGCGCACGCCTTTAGTCCTAGCACTTGGGAGGCAGAGGCAGGCGGATCTTTGTGAGTTCAAGGCCAGCCTGGTCTACAGAGCGAATTCCAGGACAGCTAGGGCTACAGGGAGACCCTGTCTCAAAAAGACCAAAAAAAATAAATAAATAAAAATAAAAAATAAAAAAATAAAATGCCAATGTTTATTATTTATATATTCTCTAATTCAATTCCAGAGTCATCTCTCAAATTAGAATATCAAAGAACAGGAAAATTATTCTTCTAAGCACTGATAGATGACACAGCAAAGCTCAATGAAACTTGATTATACATCCTTCAAATATATGAGAAAAAACCCGAATTATGGTTCATAGGAGACTATGCTATGGTAACTCAAACATGAGAGTAAAATAAACCTATAAACCTATTAATATTTTTATTATGAAATGTTTCTGATTGTTCAAAATTAAAGCATAGTGTTCAAATCACAAATCATTTCCAAAAATTGAACTTATATAAAATCAAGGAAGACTAATTTAATGATAATCATGAATAGGATACTCACTGTTAATTCCTCTTCATCAGAATTGAAGAGGTTATCAAGATCAGTGTAAGAGACAGCCAGGTCTGAGTCATAAATCAAACTGGTTGACGGAGGACGGGCATGATTAGTAGGGCGTGGAGCATCTACATATAATAATTAGAAAAATTAAAAACTAAAGTTTACCATGACAGCTATGCAACAAATGAAATTGTTGGTAGTTTATTTAAAAATCTAAACATTTTTTTCTTAGAAATATTATTGTAAATAAAACAGTACTTTCCCCAGGAAATTAAAAAAGTTATATAGTGGCGCACGCCTTTAATCCTAGCACTTGGGAGGCAGAGGCAGGGGGATCTTTGTGAGTTCAAGGCCAGCCTGGTCTACAGAGTGAGTTCCAGGACAGCTGGGGCTACAAGGAGACACTGTCTCGAAAGACCCAAAAAATAATAAATAAATAAATAAAAATAAATAAAAAAGCTATATAATCTATAGTTAATAATATGTAAGTCCATTAGAAAAATAGAATTATGGGCTGGAGAGATGGCCTAGGGATTAAGAGCGCCGACCCTCTTACAGAGGACCCGGGTTCGATCCCCAGCACCCACATGGGCGGCCGAGAACCGTCTGAAACTCCAGTTCCGGAGAACTCCAGTTCCAGGGGAGTCCGACCACCCTCTTCTGACCTCCGCGGCATTGCACGACACGGGTGCACAGACCTGCATGCAGAGCAGTACATTCATACACATACAGAAAAAATAAATAATTAAAAAAAAAAAAATTAAAAAAAAAAAAAAAAAGAAAAATAGAATTAAATTCATACTTTGTGTGCTGTGTGTGCATGTATGTGTCTTCAAAGGTGTGTGTGCACGTGTGGAGGCCGGAGGTTGACGTCAGGTATCTTCTTCAATTGCTCACCACCTTATACATTTAGGTGGGTTTCTCCCTCAAACCTAGAGCTCACTGATTGGGCTAGTCTAGTTAGCCAACTTGCTGTGGGGATTCCCTATCTCTTCTTTCACGTTTGGATTTCAGGAGGACTGCTGAGGATCTAAATACCAGTCTTTAAGCTATTAAGCAGTGGCAGCCAGTCTTCTATGTCACAACATTTTCAAATTTCTGGAAGGACTATTTCACTCTGAGTAGAAAAGCAAAGTCTTTATAATTCCCAAAGCAAACCTTTCCTGACCTGGCCCTTCCTCTCTAGTTCATCTGCTTCTACCTCACTCTCCCCCATTCATCATTTCTTTCTTTTTTTCTTTTTCTTTCTTTTTGTTTTGAAACAGGGTCTCCTTATAGCCCCAGCTGGCCTGGAGCTCTCTCTGTAGACCAGGCTGGCCCTGAACTCACAGAACTCTGCCTGCCTCTGCCTCCCGAGTGCTACGAATAAAAGCATGCACCACCGCACCCAGCTTAAAGAGGGTTCATAGCTGCCATGTGGGTGCTGGGAATTGAACCCAGGTCCTCTGCAAGAACAGCTGATGCACTTCATCACTCAGCCATTGCTCCAGCCCTCACATCATTTCTAAGGGTGTCCTTGATGTTCTTCAAATGAAAGCAAAATAAAAGCAATAAAAGAGTAGATAGAAGCTGGGCATGGTGGTGCACACTTTTAATCCCAGCACTTGGGAGGGAGGGGCAGACAGATCTCTGTGAGTTCAAGGCCAGCCAGGTCTACATAGAGAGTTCCAGGACAGCTGGGGCTGCAGGGAGACCCTGTCGCAAAATAAAATAATAAATAAATAAATAAATAAATAAATAAATAAATAAATAAATTTAGATAGAGAATTGGGGGGCGGGGCAGGACACTGATAATAAAACAGAATTATTAGAAGGAATAAGGTCTACTGTTTATAACAGTGGGATGACTATACTTCACAATCAACAGTTACGACCTATAATCATACACCTTAAAGAGAAAAATACCAAGGCCTGGGTGGTAGTGCATGTCTTTAATCCCAGCACTTGGGAGGCAGAGGCAGGAGGATCTCTTTGAGTTTAAGGCCAGCCTGATGTAAATACCAAGTTCCAGGCCAGCTGGGGCTATCATAAATGCACAGATTTACTTCTAGAATCTTTATTCTGTTCCAGTAGTCTATATGAATGAATGAATTAAATTTTATTTTATGTGTATGAGTATATTGCCTGCATGTATATAAGCGCACCCATCTTGTGCAATGCCTGAGGACAGGAGAGGGGGTCCCCTAGAACTAGAGTTACTAATGGTTTTTAGCTGCCATGTGGGTCCTAGGATTTGAACCTGGGTCTTCTACAAGAATAGCCAGTGCTAAATCATCTCACCAGCCCCACACATTTTTAGTGCCAGCACCATGATAGCACTATTATCAGCTTTATAGTATATTTTAGAGTGAGATTTGCCATAGGAAGCAGGTAAGAGCTCTCTCTATAAATCAGGCTGGCCTTTAACTCATGCCCCTCCTGGCTCAATGCTGGGATTACAGGCTGTGCCACAAAACCTGGCTCCAAGTTTGTTCTTTTTGCTATTAAGTCCTTTTGAAGTTCAACAGGAATTTTGGAGTTTTTTTCTTCCTATTTCTGTGAACCATGTCATTGGAATTTTGATTAGGATTGCTTTACCAAAGAATCTACAGTGTTAACTCACCAAATACTTAAAAGCAAATCATTAAATTTACATCAAGAGAGGCTGGAGAGAGCGCTGACTGCTCTTGCAGACGACCCAGGTTGGATCAGCACCCGGGGGGCTAAGAACCACCTTTAATCCTAGCAAAGGCAGGCGGATCTCTATGCCTTCAAGGCCAACCTAGTCTACAGAATGAGTTCCAGGTCAGTAGAAACTATAGGGAGACCCTGTCTCAAAAAAAATTTTTTTTTACTTGATGAAAGACTACCTACTCCTTGAGGTAGATCTTTTTTTATTATGTTTTCTTCTCAAAAGATTAAAATAAAACTCTGTCCTCAAAAACATACCAAAAGATAACTTTCATTTATTCAAAAGTTTGACTATTGTGGTGACTAAAGTTAATGGTGTATTTAATAACTGGTAATTGTTAAAAAAGTGCATGTTAGCCGGGCTTGGTGGCACACACCTTTAATCCTAGCATTGGGAGGCAGAGGTAGGAGGATCTTTGTGAGTTCAAAGTCAGCCTGGTCTACAGAGTGAGTTTCAGGACAGCTGGGGCTACAGGGAGACCCTGTCTCAAAAAAGAAAAAAAAAAAAAAAAGAATTTATTTGTAAAAAGTTGCGTGTTGTTGTTTCCATTAAAAAAAAAAAAGTGCCGGGCGTGGTGGCGCACGCTTTTAATCCTTGCACTTGGGAGGCAGAGACAGGCAGATCTGCGTGAGTTCAAGGCCAGCCTGGTCTACAGAGTGAGATCCAGGACAGCTAGGGCTACAGGAAGACACTGTCTCAAAAAAACCAAAAAAAATAAATAAATAAAAAATTAAAAATAAAGTAACTGTGTGAGGTAATACACATTAAATAGCTTAATTTAGCCATCCCACAATGGCCACATTAAGCAACAAACTGCTCACCGTCAATATGCATCACTTTCACTTGTCAGTTTAAGAAATTATTTAGGCTGGGCGTGGTGACTTTAATCCTAGCACTCAGGAGGCAGAGGCAGGTGGATCTTTGTGATTTCAAGGCCAGGCTGGTCTACAGAGTGACTTACAGAACAGCTGGGGCTACAGGGAGACCCTGTCTCAAAAAGACCAAAAAAAAAAAGAATTTAGAATTTTACAAATGGACTTATCTCGAGTCAGATACTTTTTTTTTTTTTTTATTTTTATTTATTTCTGTATGTGTATGAATGTACTGTCTGCATGCAAGTTTGTGCACCCGTGTCGAGCAATGCTGCGGAGGTCAGAAGAGGGTGTCGGATTCCCCTGGAACTGGAATTCTCCTGGAATTGGAGTTTCAGACAGTTCTCGGCCGCCATGTGGGTGCTGGGGATCGAACCCAGGTCCTCTGTAAGAGCGGTCAGCGCTCTTAACAGCTAGGCCATCTCTCCAGCCCCCGAGTCAGATACTTTCAAAGTAGAATCCTGACTCCTGTATTTTTGATGCCTAAAACATATAAAAATATCTTGAGTAGCCTCAGAAAAAGCACTGTTAGTTGGGCATAGTGGTGCATGATGGAATCCCAGCATGTAGGAATTAGACATAGGCGAAATTCAAACCTGCCTCCACTACATAGTGAAGTGAGTTTATACCAGCTTGGGCCCTATGAGATAATGTCTCAATAAAAGGTAAAAGAAAAGCATTATTGGGGCCAGGTGTGGTGGCATTTTACTATAATCCTAATATCACTCAGGAGGCTGAAGTGATAGGATCACATGAGCTCAGGAATGTCAAACCGGCCTGGAATACATAGCATAACACTGTCTTTAAAAAACATAACAGGGGGCTGGAGAGATGGCTCAGCAGTTAAGAGCACCAACTGTTCTTATAGAGGACTGTTCTATTCCCAGTACCAACATGGCAGCTAAGAACAGTCTTTAACTCCAGTTCAAGGGACCTCCATAGCATTGCATGACATGGGTGCACCTACCTTCATGCAGACAGTACACTCATATATATATTAAAAAACACAAACAATGGGCTGGAGGGATGGCCTAGCGGTTTAAGACGCGCGACCGCTCTTGCAGAGGACCCGGGTTCGATCCCCAGCACCCACATGGCGGCTGAGAACCGTCTATCACTCCAATTCCAGGAGAAACCCAGTTCCAGGGGAATCCAACCCTCTTCTGAATCCGCGGCATTGCACGACACGGGTGCACAGACCTCATGCAGACAGTACATTCGTACACATACAGAAATAAATAATAAAAAAAATTTAAAAAAAAAAAACAAAAAATCACAAACAAAAAAGAAAACCCCCAAAACAGGGACTGAAGAGATAGCTCAATGGTTACAAACACAGGCTGTTTATATGAAATGGTGGCTGACAACCGTTCTTTAGCTCTAGTTCCAGGGGACCTGACAGCCTCTTCTGGCCTGTATGAGCACTGCACTCACTCACATGGTACACTACATACATGGAGGCAAACACTCATACACATAAAAAAATAAAATAAAATAAAATTAAAAAACCCAAATTAGCAGGGCATGGTGGCAGATGCCTGTAATCCCAGTACTCAGGAGGCAGACAGATGGCANCCAAGCCTCCCTCCCCCCCCCCCCCTCCCCTCTAGTCCCCCCCCCCCCCCCCCTTACCTCCCCCTCCACACTTGCCCCCCCCCTTATCCATGCAGTTGTAGACTCAGAATTTTAGTTTTGGGAATGTCTGGAATAGTTAGAATAATATCTGAACATCTAATAACATGATGACAAATTAACTGTTTTTTTTTTTTTAAAGAAAATGCTAGTTTTTATTTCAATGGCCTCTCATTCTTTAAGGGATAATAAAGTGGAACCATTGCTAAGTATTAATAATAAACTCAGATATGATAGTTCCTGTCATTCATAGAACTTATAGTCTGGCTAGCATCTTCATTGCTCTTAATTATGTAATTTTGTCTGTACATACTGAGAACATATAATCAATGGCATTAGTACTTTCTCTTTTGTATGTGTTGGCCATGTGTACTGAGACAATGTCTCACTATGTCGCTCAGTCTGGCCCAAGTGCTGGTGTTACAGACCTGGGTAATTATGCCCATCTCAGTGCTTTCTAATGTAGAGGAATGGCTTCATTTTGTAGTATAAGATATTCTATTTAGGATTGTCTTATATAATCTTGTCTGTTTTTCACCTCTAGTTTGCTAACAAATATCGATTTATCAATGTGCTAGACACTTTGAGTATTTGAGATGATAGGATCTCAAATCTTGAGGGGGTTTTAACTCTAATGGGGATGATAGTGAGTTATGAAGGTAACGTAGTATGTTTAAAGATAGGTGCTATGGGTGGCAGGGGGTACAGAGCAGGGTAAGGAGGATTAGTGCTTAAGCTTTGGACAGCATAGTTTTAAATATGGTAGTTATAATAAGGTCTCAGAGAAGGTGAGATTTAAACAAAAAATTGAAAGGAGACAGAGGGGAAAATGTTGGAAACTCGGGTACTGATTGTGACTTTTCTCTTTGAAGAACATCCTGGAAGCCCTTGAACAGTGTGAGTGAGACAGCGAGGACTGGATAGAAGCAGATGGAGTTAGGAGGAATAGCTAGGTCACGGAAAGTTTTGTTTGCTTTTTTACTCAGAGCGAAATAGTCCTTGTAGAATGTTGAAAATGTTCTGACTGGAAGCCTGGCTGCCGCTGTTCTAATAGCTTTGAAAACTTCAGCTTTGTAAATCTGAGTTCAAGGCTTTTACAGTACTTTAGATAAAGCCAGAAATTGGTGATACTCTGTCCTTCAGGAACATAAAGCATGAGTATCTTGGTGCTCAGAGATAGGAAAGTCCTGGACTTCCAGTGCTTTGTGATACTGCCTTGCTTCTTTGGTATCCCTCTTTTGGCTTAGTTCCCTTTAAAAAAAAAAAAAAAAATTCAAGGCTTAGATTTCTTTTATTTTGCTGCTTTGTCTTCTGAATTTCACTGTTTATTTTGTTTGTCATTTGTAGTAGAAATATACTTTTTTTCATTCACTAGTTGAACCAGAAGACTGATAATATAAAATTGATCTTTCAGTATGATTAGCAAACTGAGGTATAGACCATGACTCCTTTTGTTTGTAATTCTTCTCAACCATTTAATAGTAATGTATTTCATGAAACACAAAGGAAACATTTAAAAATTCATGGCAGTAAGAAAAGGGTAATTAATCACTTCATGTTTTTTGTTTTTTTGGGTTTTTTTTTTTTTTTTTGGGTCTTTTGAGACAGGGTGTCCTTGCGCCCCAGCTGTCCTGGAACTCACTCTGTAGACAGGCCTGGCCTTGAACTCACAAAGATCCGCTTGCCTCTGCCTCCCAAGTGCTAGGATTAAAGGCGTGCACCACCACGCCCCGCTTCATTGTTCAAATTTAATTGTAGAAAAGTTTCTTGTCTTACTATGAAGCCCATACTTTTAGGAGTTACTTTTCTTGTGTAATGTGGATTTAAGATTCCTTTTCATTGACTGACTTTAGACAAATTAATGTGCTTGAAGACTTGAAAACAGTAAGTGGAAAGACTATATGGATCTTTCTATACCTTAGTTTCATTTGTCAAGTTGGAAATTATAGGAGAAATCCTTTGAGTACAAAGATCATGACACTTAAGTTTGGAATCTTAAAATGCTTTTTTGATAACAAATATTTTCTCATTTTATTTTTTTCTGCAGGTTAATGGTGCAGTGTAAGAAACCTTTAAAAGTTTCTGATGAATTAGTGCAGCAATATCAAATTAAAAATCAGTATCTTTCAGCAATAGCATCTGATGCAGAACAAGAACCTAAAATTGATCCCTATGCATTTGTTGAAGGAGATGAAGAATTCCTTTTTCCTGATAAAAAAGATAGACAAAATAGTGAGCGAGAAGCTGGGAAAAAACACAAGGTGAGTAGGAAAGCTCACAGTATACAAAGGATCGAATCACTTTATAGTACTATATATAGTAGTATACTTAGTACCACATTCATTTATTGTGTTAGAGTAGAAAGATAACCATTTTTATGTGGGTGTGTGTGCATGCATAGTGTATGCTATAATAGGTAAATCAAAGAAAGATTTTCAGATTGCATAAAGAAGATAATTAACTTTGGTCAGAACATTTAGGTACACTGTTTTGACAAATTTTAATTTTAAAATTTTAAATTTAAAATTTTAATTTAAAAATTTTTAATTTAAAATTTAAAAAAATTTAAATTTAAAAAATACAGTCTTGTTGGGTGTGGTGTTATACACCTGTAATCCCAGCACTCGGGAGGCAGAGGCAGGCGGATCTCTGAGTTCAAGGCCAGCCTGGTCTACATAGTGAGTTCCAGGATAGCTGGGGTTACAGGGATACCCTGTTTCAAAAAAGGACCCCCCCCCCAAATTACAGTCTTAGAGCTGGAGAGATGGCTCAATGGTTGAGTACTGACTGCTCTTTTTCCCAGCACCCACATGATGGCTAACAACTGTCTATAACTCCAGTTCCTGCGGATTCGACGCCCTCTTCTGCCCTCTGCAGGCATTGCACATGAGTGTACTTAGACACATACAGGCAATATGCTTGTATCATAAAATAATAGAATATTTTAAAAATAGTCTCAAATTGAAAAAATTTGAGTAATTTAGGTAAATTACCTTTAAAAAAAAGTAAAAACCTAATGATGTATAGGACATAGAAGTACTTACCTTCTACAGAAGTCAAGTGCTTGAGGATGTATTAGATAAAAATTTGCTTTAAATATAAAATGGTAATTTAAAACAAAAAATTACAAAAATGTCCCAGTAATGTGTAGTATAAAAACTATTTCAAGCCAGGTGTGGTGGCACACGCCTTTAATCCTAGCACTCGGGAGGCAGAGGCAGGCGGATCTTTGTGAGTTCAAGCCAGGCCTGGTCTACAGAATGAGTTCCAGGACAGCTGGGGCTACAGGAGAACCCTGTTCAAAAAAAACCCACACAAAAAAAAACAAAAAAAAAACTAATTTCATGCTAGGTGTGGTGGGGACGCCTTTACTCCCAGCACTCAGAGGCAAGGCAGCGGATGTCTGTGAGTCAAAGGCCACTTGATTACAGAGAGCTCGGCACTGTGTACATGGAACCGTCTCAAACATACAATTCATACGGTGCCAGGTGTTTTTTATATTGCCCTTTTGTAAATGTGAAACTAGTAGTATCTTGTAAGCATGCACCCATAATTGAAAGTTAACATAGACTGTTTAATTTTACAGTGTGTTAAAGTTCCAGCTCGTACTGTCAGCCACAATTCCCAGAGCAGATTCTTTAGCATCCCTGTGTTTTTAATCTATCCATAAGGTAAACACATTACCTGTTGGTTTATTCTAAGAATTAGTGGTAAGCCAGGTGTTTGTGCTTTCTAGTCCTAGCACTTGAAGGCTGAGACAGGAGAATTTAGAAATATGAGGCCAGCCTGATCTATGTAATCAGGCTTTGTCTCAAAAATAGAAATAACTCCCTGTCTCAAAACCTGTACTGAAATCAGAAATAATGTATATAGAATGTTTAGGAGTATGCTTGACAAATAGCCATGCAGGAATTGGTAGATTTTGTTGGTGGTAAAGTATATATTATAGCCTAATGTGTAATATTGTTTGCAGGTAGATGAAGGGACATCTACTGTTACAGTGTTATCACATGAAGAAGATGCTATGTCATTATTTAGTCCCTCTATTAAGCAAGGTAAAATTTAATTTCTTAATAAAAATTCTTCCTTTCCAGGATTGTTACTATAAACTGATGTATATTTATGGGTTCTTAGTGTTCCTTTTTGCATAATTTATGTATAGTTTCATAGGATGGATGGGCAGATTATTTGTCTCCTGTTAGAAGTAAGTCAGTTCAGGTGCTAGTAATTCTGTTATAAATTGGGATTTATCAATTCTTGGCCTTTTGGCCAAGATCAGGTGTAAATTGTTGGAACATTTACCTGTTTTTTTTGTTGTTTTTTTGCTTTTTGGGACAGAGTCTCGCTGTAGCTCCCGCTGGCCTGGAACTGGCTCTGTAGACCAGATTGGCCTTGAACTCACAGAGATCTGCATGCCTCTGCCTCCTGAGTACTGGGATTACAGGCATCTGCCACCATGCCCTGCTAATTTGGGGTTTTTATTTAATTTTATTTTTTTTGTGTATGAGTGTTTGCCTCCATGTATGTGTACCATTGAGTGAGTGCAGTGCTCATACAGGCCAGAAGAGGCTGTCATGTCCCCTGGAACTAGAGCTAAAGAACGGTTGTCAGCCACCATTTCATATAAACAGCCTGTGTTTGTAACCATTGAGCTTATCTCTTCAGTCCCTGTTTTGGGGGTTTTCTTTTTTTGTTTGTGTTTTTAATATATATATATATATATGATCTATATGTAGTATATATTCTAGGTGTCCTGTCTGGCATGAAGGTAGGTGCACCCCTGTCATGCAATGCTATGGAGGTCCCTTTAAACGGGATAAAGGACTGTTCTTAGCTGCCATGTTGTTCGGTACTGGGAATAAACCCAGCGTCCTCTATAGAGAACAGTTGGTGACTCTAACTGTTGAGCCACTCTCCAGCCCCTGTTCTGTTTTTTAAAGACAGTGTTATGCTATGTATTCCAGGCTGGTTTGACTTCCTGAGCTCATGTGATCCTATCACTTCAGCCTCCTGAGATGATATTGTGAATTAAGTAAAATGCCACCACACCTGGCCACCAATACGCTTTTCTTTTACCTTTATTGAGACATTATCTCCTAGGGCCCAGGCTGGTATAAACTCATTTCACTAATGTAGTGGAGGCAGGTTTGAATTTCGCTATGTACTACTTCGTACATGCTGGGATTCCATCATGCACCATATGCAGAATAACAGTGCTTTTCTGAGGCTACTCAAGATATTTTTATATGTTTTAGGCATCAAAAATACAGGAGTCAGGATTCTACTTTGAAAGTATCTGACTCAAGATAAGCCCATTTGTAAAATTCTAAATTTTTTTTTTTTTTTGGTCTTTTCTAGACAGGGTCTCTCCCTGTACCCAGCTGTTCTGGAATCATCTGTAGACCAGACCTGGCCTTGAAATCACAAAATCCACCTGCCTCTGCATCAGGAAAAAAAAAAAAAAAAAAACCCAAAAAAACAAAAAACAATGAAAGTAATTAATTACCCTTTTCTTACTGCCATGAATTTTTAGATGTTTCCTTTGTGTTTCATGAAAATAACATTACTATTAATGTTGAGAAGACATTACAAAGCAAAAGGAATCATTAGTCTCAGTACCTCCGTTTTCTAATCATACTGAAAGATCAATTTTTATATTATATCAGTCTTCTGGTTCAACTTAGTGAATGAAAAAAAGTATATTTCTACTACAAATGACAAACAAAATAAACAGTGAAATTCAGAAGACAAAGCAGCAAAATAAAAGAAATCTAAGCCTTGGATTTTTTTTTTTTTTAAGTCTTGGATTCTAAGGCTAAAAGAGGAATTCCACAAGAAGCAAGGCAGTATCACAAAGCACTGGAAGTTCAGGACTTTCCTATCTCTGAGCACCAAGATACTCATGCTTTATGTTCCTGAAGGACAGAGTGTCAATACAAAAATCACCAATTTCTGGCTTTATCTAAAGTACTGTAAAAGCCTCAAACTCAGATTTACAAAGCTGAAGTTTTCAAAGCTATTAGAACAGTGGCAGCCAGGCTTCCAGTCAGAAGATTTTCAACATTCTACAAGGACTATTTCGCTCTAGCTATTCCTCCTAACTCCATCTGCTTCTGCTCCAGTCCTCACTGTCTCACTCACTGTTCAAGGGCTTCCATGATGTTCTTCAAAGAGGAAAGTCACAATCATAACCCAAGTTTCCAACATTTTCCCCTCTGTCTCCTTTCAATTTTTTGTTTAAGTCTCACCTTCTCTGAGACCTTATTATAACTACCATATTTAAAACTATGCTATCCAAAGCTTAAGCACTAATCCTCCTTACCCTGCTCTGTACCCCCTGCCACCCATAGCACCTATCTTTAAACATATCATGTTACCTTCATAACTCACTATCATCCCCATTAGAGTTAAAACCCCCTCAAGATTTGAGATCCTATCATCTCAAATACTCAGTGTCTAGCACATTGATAATCAATATTTGTTAATAAACTAGAGGTGAAAAACAGACAAGATTAAGATAATTTTAAGACAATCCTAAATAGAATATCTTATACTACAAAATGAAGCCATTCCTCTACATTAGAAAGCACTGAGATGGGCATAATTACCCAAGTCTGTAACACCAGCACTTGGGCCAGACTGAGCGACATAGTGAGACATTGTCTCAGTACACATGGCCAACACATACAAAAGAGAAAGTACTAATGCCATTGATTATATGTTCTCAGTATGTACAGACAAAATTACATAATTAAGAGCAATGAAGATGCTAGCCAGACTATAAGTTCTATGAATGACAGGAACTATCATATCTGAGTTTATTATTAATACTTAGCAATGGTTCCACTTTATTATCCCTTAAAGAATGAGAGGNACAATGCACTGAAGAATGGGAAGGGGAAGTAGTGACCCATGCTGGGGAGGGGAGGTGGGGAGCCCTGCTGGGGAGGGGAGATGGGGAGCCTTGCTGGGGAGGGGAGCCAGTGAGCAGTATTGGAGAGGGACCCCAGTCACTAAGGTAGAAGGTTGAGTGCCTAAAGAAATGGGGAGTTTCTTTTCTGATTACAAAATTAGAGCCCAGCTGTCTTAGCAGATAAGCATTGCCTTTAAAAAGTAGCTTTTCCGGGGCTGGAGAGATAGCCTAGCGGTTAAGAGTGCCCTTGCAGAGGACCTGGGTTCGATCCCCAGCACCCACATGGTGGCTAAGAACCGTCTGAAACTCCAATTCCAGGAGAACTCCAGTTCCAGGGGAATCCGACACCCTCTTCTGAACTCCGCGGCAGACACGGGGTACACAAACCTACGTGCAGACACTACATGCAAAAATAAATAAAAAAAAAAAAAAAAGGTAGCTTTTCAGTGAAGGAATTATATAGAAATAAGTAGTAAAACTATTCATCTACAAATTACTCAAATGGAAAAGGTATAAAGAAATTCACCCGCCCCTTGACTGGTAGACACTACAACTCTGTGGAGGTGAACAGATCATGTCTTTGTCATATTAAGTTGTCCTCTGGCAGAAGCATAAAAGTTGCCACACTGTTTACATAGGTAGTTGGGGTTTTTTGTTTTGTTTTGTTTTTGTCTTTTCAAGACAGAGTTCTCCCTGTAGCCCCAGCTGTCCTGGAACTCTCTATGTAGACCAGGCTGGCCTTGAACTCACAGAGATCTGCCTGCCTCTGCCTCCCGAGTGCTAGGATTAAAGGCATGCACCACCACAACCGGCTAGAATATATGATTTTAAAGGTGAAAATTAACAGGATAACCTAAAATTTGGGGGGGGGGGTAGTGTTCTAAATTTCTTTTAAAGCAGTGAATCAAAATACAGTGTTTATATATAAATAATTAACTGTATAAGGTTATATCTTATTTAATTTTATAAATGTTATACTTGGTATTATGATTGTGTGTTTGCCTCCCCAGTGCTGGGATTAAAGGCATGCGCCACCATGCCCAGTTTACATAGGTAGTTATTAAACTAGTGTGCAGTAATATTACTGAAAGGACTGATGCTACTGCACAGAGGTCTATAAATAAAAAGGAGTAAATCAAATGCATTGCCTAAAGACAACTTTCTGTTATTTTATTGAAGTGATCTCACAGACATTGGCATATGCAATGATTTTAAAGGTAGTATCAAATCACAATAAATTTTAAAATATAATTCATTTACATTGTACATTCTTCTATATTGAAATCTGATAATAGATGCATTTGTGAATATAAATAACACCTGTCCTTTCCTAAAAGGAACTTTCACATATAGCCAAATTTGTAACTACAACGATGATATCAATGATATAGAAAAGCTAAATACAAATTGGAAGATCAGATACAGTAATAAAAAATAAGCACTGAAAGGCCCAAAATAAGATATAAATTACCTTTTTACGTTCCATTAATTGTATCTCCATCCTTTCACTAAGACAATTATCTTGAAATTTACTCACATAAAATTTAACATGGCTTGGGGTATCATATACTTTTTTTATTCAATAAGAATTCTTCCAGACAAGGTTTGACAGTATGGATTGACAATTATAGACAGAGAAAAGTTATAGAAGAAAATATTAAGGAACAAAAGAACCATATTATCTCAAAATCCTTCCCCTTTCTTTAAATGGTACTATTCCTAGTACCATCTCCAATTCAGAACCAATCCGTGAACTGAGTCAAACTAGCTGTCGAAAATATGGCTTTATTGCATTAAAAAAAAATACCAAACAGTTTTAAAAGGTCTGATCAGTCAAATCAAAACAGTCAAATCAAAACAAGTTTATTTCATCACAGGCTACTTTCTATGAAACAAAGGCATTCAAAACTACCTTTTAGAGACAAATAATGAAATGTTAAATTATATAATACAATAAATATCTGGTTGATCTAATATAACATAGGAGTTCTACTGATGCATGTTATTAAGAGTTACTGATGTGTCCTTACTACAGAACAAAATATGAATAGCTATGCTCAAGTACAGTTCTTTGCTTGGAATTTAGAAGCATTGTCTAAAACAACATAGGAGACTGTTTTAGGCAACCACTAAGTGCACTAAAATGTTAAATCCTTGAAAAAAGAACTAAAATTAAGTTTCTTGGCAGAGATTTTGTTGTCTTTAAAACTTTTAAGTCCCTAGAGCAGATGTGCTTGTGTCCACCTAGAATACTAGCACTCGGGAGAGAGGCCAGAGACTCTCCTGGTCTCAAAAAACAACACATACAACTTTAAAGGACTTTAGCCCCTATTCTAAAGTAGATTTAACCATTAATGAAGAAATTTAAAATGGGAACAAAAATATAAAAGTTATTTCCCAAAGATTTGTATGCCTTGTATATTATACATGCTATGCTGTATCCTCAACTCTTTCCTCCTCGTAAATTCCTAAAAGAATTCTATTTTATCATAGGTCATGAAAAGTTTTATAAATTGCTATATATGAATTCTAATAGTACTTAGAAATAATTCTCAGTCTGTACTAATTGAGTAAGCATCACTATTAAAACCATAGAATAGAAAGAGTAATGTCTCCTTTCATTCATCCACTTTTTTTCTTTTCTGTACCTTTTTTTTAGAGACAGGGTCCCATGTAGCCTAGGCTGGCCTCTTTCTGTGAAGTCAAGAATGACCTTAAATTCTTGATTCTCTTGTATCCACCTCTAGGTCACACCACCATGCTCACTTGTGACATGCAATGCTGGAGACTGAACCCAGGGCTTCATGCATGCTAGGCAAGCAAGCACACTTCTGACTGAGCTACACCCCCCAACCCTCATTACTCATAACAAAGCACAGTATCACACTTCAACCAGTCAGTGGAAAACATTTATTTATACAAATGGAAAATGGATTTCCATTTAACATCAAGTTCTAAGTTGCTTCTCCAACTCAATATTCACAAAGGCGCAGATCCATAAAAGTCAACTATTACAAGTAAAGTAATTCTTCAGATGCATTCTTCCCTATTGTGTTCTATGTCTACTTGTTTAGTAAAGTTTCTGACCTTGTTTAAATTGCCTGGTGGAATTTCTTTAAGCAGGCATTTCAATCTGAAATAACATTTTTGTAATGTATAATGTGTTATAAAGCAGAAAACTAAAGTCATAAAGTACAGAAAAACAGATAAAGAACATGTCAATCTTTCTCCTTTGGGAATACAGGTACTGCTTATATTATCTGATTAGTGGTCTGTCCCCCCCAAATCTCAATGCATGCCATCATATACCATACAGTAATCAACTTAGAGGTCTTCCTACATCAGCCTATAGATTTCCATATCGTTTTTGGGTTTTGTTTTTTTTTTTTGGTCTTTTCGAAACAGGGTCTCCCTGTAGTCCCAGCTGTCCTGGAACTCACTCTGTAGACCAGGCTGTCCTTGAACTCACAAAGATCCGCCTGCCTCTGCCTCCCGAGTGCTAGGATTAAAGGCGTGCGCCACCACGCCCGGCTCCATATCGTTTTTGTAGAGGGGCCATCATTTAGCCAGACCTTAAATATTTAACATGACCTTACTTTGTAAGGTGTATTAGTTATTTCGAGGTACTTCTATCTTGAAAAGCTACTTCATCTATAAAGTATTTCCCTCCATCCTTGCTGTTCCTAATTCCCTCGTGAAGGTATTAAATAACGTGTAATCTGAGGTGTACACACATGTCTAAACTCATCTACTTCCTAAAATAAATACAAAAAACAATTACAAAGAAAACAAAACAAACAAAAAGCAAGATGGCTGACAGGTCAAGACACTTATTGAGTAACTTGAATGTAATCTCCAGGATCCACATAAAGGCAAAAGAGAACAGAGTCCACAAGTTATCCTCTGACCTCCCTATATGTACCATGGCACACCCCACCTCCACCCTCATATGCGACAAGCACACACACAATAAATAGTTTTTAAAATTTCCATGATATCCCTACTATTTTAAGGATAATAATAAACATCTGCTCCTTATTCTATGACTTTGTTGTATTCAGACTTCTATCCAAAATTTACTTTTTTTCCATTAGATTACGATTTCATTCAGTACCAAGATAAAATTTGTTTTATGGCCCAATACTGCCTCACAGCATTTTGCACATAAGTTTATTTTAATCCAAGCAGTTGAGGGACTAGGGATGTAACTCAGTGCTAGAGCACGTGCATAAAATGTTTAAGGCTCTACATTCAATCTCTAGTATGATAAAGAGAAAGAACATGCGTCTTTCAAGAACATGAATTTCATTTACTCCAGGCTATTAAAAATTTCTATGTGGCCAAGGATGATGACAGACTCCTGAATTTCCTGCTTCTAACACAGGAGTGCTATGATTACAGGCCTGCACCACCACACCCAGTTTATGTGGTTCAGGGGAATTGAACCCAGGGTCTCATACATGCTTGGCAAGCATTCTACCAATTGAGCTACATTTACAGCCCAAGAAAGGTATTCAGAGAATATGTAATAATTATACATCCAAATACCCTTTCACAACTACAATTATTTACTAGTAAATGTATTAAAAAAAATAAAGGGCCAGGCGTGGTGGCACAGCACTTGGGAGGCAGAGGCAGGCGGATCTCTGTGAGTTCAAGGCCACCCTGGTCTACAGAGTGAGTTGTAGGCCAGCTCAGGGAGACCCTGTCCCAAAAAGACAAAAACAAACAAAAAATCAGTGCTGGAAAGCTGGTTCAGCTGTTAAGAGCACTGGCTACTCTTGCAGAGGTTCCATTCCAACCCCAACATGGTAGCTAACATTCGTCTGTAACTCCAGTTCCAGAGGATCTGATGCCCTCGTCTGATCTCCTTTAACACTGCAGGACAACAGGAGCACCTACCTACATAAAGCAATACACTTGGTACACATTAAAAAATGTATTATTTTTTAATTAAGCTTTCTATGGACTAAGAAGGTATTTGAACAAATTACTTTTCCCCCATTGATTACCATCATTAACATCATACTACATCTTTAGAACTGTAAGTGGTCCTAGAGTTTTTTTTCATGTGTATTTGGTTTATGTGCACATGCCTGCAAACACCTAGGTGGAGAACAAAAAAGGCTGCGGGGTGTCCTGTTCTATTCCTCTCTTCCATATTCCCTCAGACAGCGTCTTTCACTGAACCTATGCTGAGGTAGCAGCTAGCAAGCCCCAGCAACCCTCTGGTCTCCACTTCCAACAACAATGATGGGGTTATAGGTGCACACAGCCACACCTGGATTTTTACATTAGTGCTTAGGATTTGAACTCAAGCCCTCATGCTTTGTGCAGAGGTGCTCTTACTCAGTGATCCATCTTCCCAGGTTCCTATGTATAATTACTGTAAAGGAATTCCTCTGTTCCTGTAAACGGTTGTTTTAAATGCCATCAAAAGAACACAAGATTGATTCACAGAACTTATTTCAGTAAGGGACATTATCTGACTCTAAGTGGCTTTTAAAGTTGTGCACCACCATGCCCTTCTTAAGGCCGCCATGTCGGTGCTGGGAATTGAACCTGGGTCCTCTGCAAGAGCAGTCTGTGCTCTTAACCAGTGAGCCATCTCTCCAGCCCCCACACTGATAAATTCTTTCATTTGGGACACTGTCCTATACATTGAAAATCGACTTAGCAGCATCTCTGGTCCCTACCTACCAGGTAGCAGTAAGGTATTTTCAGTGTGGTAACTAAAAGTAGACACTGGCAAATGGCATCTAAGGATGGAGTTGCAAAAATGGAAAACTGCCCATTCCCACCCCCACTGCACCTAAGAACCTTCTTTAACTCCAGTTCCAGGGGCATTGAACGATACGGGTGCACCAACCTACATGCAGACAGTACATTCATACGCATTACAAAAAAAAAAAAAAAAAAAAGAACCTCCGGGCGTGGTAGCACACATCTTTAATCCTAGCACTTGGGAGGCAGAGGCAGGCAGATCTTTGTGAGTTCAAGGCCAGCCTGGTCTACAGAGCGAGTTCCAGGACAGCTGGGGCTACAGGGAGAACCTGTCTCAAAAAGACCAAAAATAAATAAATAAATAAATAAATAAATAAATAAATAAATAAAAATAAGGCACATAGAAAAAGGTGAATTCTGAAAGAATATAAATTTCAGTGTCAAGTATAACCATGTCCAAATCACACACTTTTTTTTTTTTGGTGTTTTTGAGACAGGGTCTCCCTGTAGTCCTAGCTGTCCTGGAACTCACTCTGTAGACCAGACTGGCCTCGAACTCAAAAAGATCCGCCTGCCTCTGCCTCCCAAGTGCTAGGATTAAAGGCGTGCGCCACCACACCCGGTGATACTTTTTATTTTATAGAACTAGAATATAGCAAATTCCAGGACAGCTGGGGCTACAGGGAGACCCTGTCTCAAAAAGACAAAAATAAATAAATAAATAAATAAATAAAAAACTAGAATGTAATAGTTCTGTACTTGGGAGGACAGAAACAAATTAAAAATTAAAACCACCAAATAATCTTTTATTCAAACTTGTTTTCCCTTTCCTATGACTAAGAAAAAAGTGGTAAGGAATAGACAAAAGTAGAAACATGTTATTTCTCTTTAACTTATGACCCAGCACCACTCTACTCTGCATGCTATTTTTCGACTTATGCTTTTTCTCATTTGTATTCAGTGAGAAAAATGTCAAGTAATTTTAGAACAGATTTTGAGGTTAAATGGTATAAACTTAAGTGCCAATACATTTATTTAAAGCTATGCTAGAATTCTTAGATCTTATGAATATAATGTACCCATAAAAACTCTACAGAAGTTTTAAAATACAAAAATATTCATACTGCCACATTTCTATATAAATAAGAAAATATAACCTGTTTTAAAACAGTCAAGTATTCTAGGTCCATATTGTCATTTCATTCATACAAAAATCTGTTGAATTTCTACTATGTGTCTAGTATTAGTCTAGATTATGTATATTTGTGTGTCTTTGTGTGTGTTATTGTGAAATATAGCCATGAATAAGCGAGTCCTTGCCCTCATAGAGCTTACATTCTAACAGAGAAATGATCCCAGTAACAAATTTATCATTTCAGATCATAAGATATTCTAGGAATGAATAAAAAATTAGTAAACACAGCCGGGCGTGGTGGCGCATGCCTTTAATCTTAGCACTTGGGAGGCAGAGACAGGCAGATCTTTGTGAGTTCAAGGCCAGCCTGGTCTACAGAGTGAATTCCAGGACAGCTGGGGCTACAGGGAGACCCTGTCTCAAAAAAAAAAAAAATTAGTAAACAGGATAGGCAGTGATTTGGAAGAACAAAAACAAACCATAACTTGGACAGAATAATCAGGAAAACTCACTTGTAATTTGCAAGCTCACTAAATAAGTTATAAGCACTTCTGTACTCTCTTTAATATAATCATGAGATGTGGGCTTGCCTTTTTGAACAGTAAGAAGGACCATGTGGCTAAAATCAGAAAGCAAGTAAGTAGAAGACAGGATTGAGAATTTCCCTGGCTATCTGGGGATGTATATTTGAAATTTCACCTCATCCCAGTCAGAATGGCTACCATCTAGAAAGATGAATACTTACTGTTGTGAAGAACACTAACTTATATAGGAGGTACTCTGGAAATCCAGACAGAGGTTCCCTCAAAAAAGTAAAAATAGAACTACCATATAACCCAACTATATTAACACTCCTGGGCATACACAGCCGAAGGACTGTCGATCAACAAATCAGAGATACTTGCACATTTATGGTGCAAGCACCATTCCCACAAAATAGCTAGGAAATGGAACTAGCCTAGATATCAACAGAGGAAAGGATAAAGAAAATGAAACACATAATCAAGGAAATTTTATGAAGCCGTGAAGAAAAATAAAATCATGACATATACAGGATAAAGGCATAGAACTGGAAATCGTTATGTCATGCAAAAAAAAAAAAAAGCCAGATTCATAAAGACAAATAATGCCTATTTCCTCTTACATGTGGACTCTATATGTGTACATATATGTACATGTGTATATTCGTGTGTGTGTGTGTGTGTGTGTGTGTGTGTGTGTAGGTCATGGAAGCTAGAAAGAAAAGACCTTAAGGACGGGGCTAAAAAGAGAGTTAATGGAATACATTATGATTTTTATTTTATAGACTTTCTTTTTTAAGTTTTTAATTTATTATTGTATGTGTATGAATATACTGACTGCATGCAGGTCTGTGTACCCGAGTCGTGCAATGCTGCGGAGGTTGGAAGAGGGTGTCAATTCCCCTGGAACTGGAGTTACAGACGGTTCTCAGCTGCCATGTGGATGCTGGGGATCGAACCCGGGTCCTCTGCAAGAGCAGTTGGTGCTCTTAACCACTAGACCATCTCTCCAACCCCATATTATGATTTTTAAAAAGAGGATTATCTGGAGAAAGGGAACCAAGGTGGCAGGCTACAGGGGAGTGCAGTGGAAAGAGGAACAAGCAACATCAAAGTATAATATGTGTATGATGAAAATGGCATAATGAGCCAGGCATGGTGGCACATACCTTTAATCCCAGCACTTGAACTCACAGATCTGCCTGCATAGTGAGTTCTACATAGTGAGGTCTACACAGTGAGTTCCAGGCCAGCTGGGGATACAGAGAGACCCTGCCTGAAAAGATACCCCCTACACACACAAAAAAAAAACAAGCATAATGAAACCCATTATTCTGTACGTTAACTCCCCCCCAAATTTTTGACTGTGTATGTAACATTTAAAAACTTAAAAAAAAAATCATGGACTATGGATATTTTTCAGTGATAAAGAGTGCTTGCCTAGCATGCATAAAGCACTAGATTTGATCCTCAGCACTGCAGGCAAAAAAGGGGGTAAGGGGGAAAGGTGTCATCTAATCAACTAACAAAATTCAGGACATCATATAACCTTATGAATATAGATTCTGTGCTGGGGGGATAGCGCAGCTGTTAAAGGCTGAGGATAAGAACCACGCAAAAAAAAAAAAAAAGAAAAAAAAAAAAAAAAAGTTACAAATAGTTATACCACCACATTGAAAGCCTTATACAGGGGGGCTCAAGAGATAGCCTATCAGTTAAGAGACAGAATTACTCTTGCAGAGGACCCGGGTTTGATCCCCAGCACCCACATGGCGGCTAAGACCCGTCTGTAACTCCAATTCCAGGAGAACTCCAGTTCCAGGAGAACTCCAGTTCCAGGGGAATCAGAGACCCTCTTCTGACCTCCGAGGCATTGCACGACAAGGGTGCACAAACCTACATGCTGACAGTACATTCATACACATACAAAAATAAATAAAATTTTAAAATAATAAAAAATAAAAAGCTTATACACAAAAATGCAAAAGGAATTATACTACATAGGCTAGAAATGTATTCCAAACAATATATATATAGTAAAGGAAGACCTGAAAGCAAGCCACATTCTGTCCAAGTACACTGTACATATAGTGAACATAGAAGGCAAACTAGATGGACCATCATACCTAGAACACAGTTAATAGTACAGGAGTAACACCAAGAATATGAAAAAAAAAAAATTTTTTTACAAAAGGAAAAGAACCATAAAACTTAGACATATAAATTATAGAAGAACTCAAAACATTCATAGAATGGTTTAAATAATGTCCAACACCTCACTAGAAATCTAGACATATGCCTAAAATAATGCCTTGCCATTTTGCACACAGCCAAAATAAGTCTCATAATGCCAAGTATTAATGAAAATAAAGATCATCAGTATTCTTACACGCTACTGATCCCATAATACTATAAACTGTATAATAGTTATTTGAAGAACAAACAGGCTCTAAAAACCTTTCATTAGTAATGGACAAATAGGGCTGGAGAGATAGCCTAGCGGTTAAGAGCGCTGACTGCTCTTGCAGAGGACCCGGGTTCGATCCCGAGCACCCACATGGGGGCTGAGAACTGTCTGTAACTCCAATTCCAGGAGAACTCCAGTTCCAGGAGAAATTGAGACCCTCTTCTGACCTCATGGTGGCTGAGAACCATCTTTAACTCCAGTTCCAGGGGCATCTGACACCCTCTTCTGACCTCTGCACATTGTAAGACAGGGGTGCACCAACCCACATGCAAACAGTACATTCATACACATAAAAAAATAAATTAAAAAAAATGGATATATAGTCAGGCATGGTGGTGCACGCCTTTAATCCTAGCACTTGGGAGGCAGAGGCAGACAGATCTCTTGTGAGTTCTAGGCCAGCGTGGTCTACAGAGTGAGTTCCAGGCCAGCTGGGGCAAAAGACATATCTCATGGTCCAGCAATTCTTTCTTCAGATGTTTCCTAGAGCAATTTTTTATTTTTATTTTATTTTGTATGTATATGAATGCACTGTCTTCATGTAGGTTTGTGCACCCATGTTATGCAATGCCGCGGAGGTCAGAAGAGGGTGTTGGATTCCCCTGGAACTAAAGTTAAAAATGGTTCTCAGCAGGCATGTGGGTGCTGGGGATCAAACCCGGGTCCTCTACAAGAGCAGTCGGCGCTCTTAACCACTAGGCCATCTCTCCAGCCCTCTTTATTTAAAAAAATTTTTTTTTTTTTTTTGTTCTTTCCAAGACAGGGTCTCCCTGTAGCCCCAGCTGTCCTGGAACTCACTCTGTAGACCAGGCTGGCCTTGAACTCACAAAGATCCGCCTGCCTCTGCCTCCCAAGTGCTAGGATTAAAGGCGTGCGCCACCACGCCAGGCAAAAATATTTTATTTTTATGTGTATGAAAGTATCGCCTGCATTTTTTGGTCTTTTTTGAGACGGCGTCTCCATGCATCTCTGGCTGTCCTAGAACTCACTATGTAGACCAGGCTGGCCTTGAACTCACAGAGATCCGCCTCCCAAGTGCTAGGATTAAAGGCGTGCGCCACCATGCCCGGCTGAGAAATTCTTATACAAGGAAATGTGTACAAAAAAAAAAATGTCAAGTATGGTGGTGCGTACTTTAATCCCACCACTCAGGAGGCAGAGGCAGGTGGATCTCTGTGAGATAGAGGACGGCCTTGTCTACAAAGTGATCCAGGCCAACCAGGGCTACAAAACAGAACTAAACCAAAACCAAACCAAAAAACTTTACCGGCTACGTTGTTTGTTTTTTACTATGAAAAACAGGAAATAAGACATGTATCTGAAAGAAATTATGGCATACCCACAAGAAAAAAGAAAACATCAGAAAACAATTATAATGAACAAATAACGAAAGCTACATGTATAAAAAACATGTAAAAATAAGTACCAATTCAAGATAGTAGAAGAAGAATGGATGAATAAGATAGTTCTAATCATAGGCAATATCCTTTTGTTGGGTGACAGTGAATTGTTTATACATTATTTTCTCCACATTTTGGGTGGGGGGTAGTTAAATATTTCATAATAAAGAGCTCCACTGAGGAAAAAACATGCTAAAGAAATTATATAAATTTAATACTCAGAATAATTATTTTCTATTTCCTACCCTGTAACCAATCCTGGAGTCCTAGCAATAAGAAGTTACATTACCTTTTACTCTTAACTTATAGTAGTGACTATTAAAAGTTACATACTCTGTAACTGATGTTACACTTTCCTGTCCAAAAGGTCCAACTGGATCATCCTTGAACTTATCATTTGGAAGTTGAGGTGGTAAAAACTCTACATCTTTTTTCTTTGGGACTTTGTAATACTTCCAGGCTACATTAGCTTCATCTTCTTCCAAGTTTACTGCTGTACCAACATACACTGTAGGTTGTACAGCTTTCTGAAATTGAGGTGGGAAAGACTGGGACAAACTGTCTATCCTATCTTCCATTGGTTTAGTAGCAACCAAAGGATCCGGTGTTGGCATTTGATAAAAATGTTGACTCTGAGGAGTTGAAGGTGTTTTAGTCACTCCTTCATCAACCACATCACATGGATGAGGACTAAGTGGGGGTGGCTGAGGTGAATTTGCCATTTCAGTGCCGTGCATCTGAGGAGTCTTTGCTACATCATTAGTTCGGATGTTTGAAAATCTCACTTGACTGTCTGGAGCAGAGATCACAAGTCTTTGGCTGGCTGAATCTGTGTCCATGCCAAGATCATCACTAATAGATACCCGATGGTGAAAAGGAGTCAAGGGACGTTTCTGGGGCTTTTCACTCTTTTCTTGCTTCTCATTGGTCTTGTGCTTAGGAAGTACTTGTTGCTGCTGCCCTAAAGATGGTGCCTGTCCTTGTTGTCCAGGATTTCTAGATTTGAGATTTTTGTGCCTAAAAATTTAAAAAGACCAGTTTAGTATTTATTTTAAAGTAGGAAAAGGTAGTAGTAATACTCTGAGACAGTTGAGAGTTTTCATGTACAATCCTAAAAATAGGATGATTTGAATTTACATGAGAAAAGAAATTTTGTTCAGTTATCTGAAACATGAGAGCATATAGAACAATTTATAAAAGCCAATTTACTAGGGGCTGGAGAGATGGCCTAGCGGTTAAGAGCGCCGACCGCTCTTGCAGAGGACCCGGGTTCGATCCCCAGCAACCACATGGCGGCCGAGAACCGTCCAAAACTCCAATTCCAGGAGAACTCCAGTTCCAGGGGAATCTGAGACCCTCTTCTGACTTCCGCGGCACTGCACGACATGGGTGCACAAACTTGCATGCAGACAGTACATTCATACACATACATAAATAAATAAAATAAAATAAATTTTTTTAAAAAAGCCAATTTACTAAATGATTAGCTTAAATACTCAGTATTTTAGCATCCATATAAATATAGAAGATCTAATTATTTAAAGGTAAAAAGGTGTTAAGATGAAATTTATTCATTTGTAAATGTACCTGGTACTTCAGAATTAGTTAACTACTATGAATTAATGGTTAGTGATTATCTTCAATACAGATTAGAAACCATACTCAACTCTATTGCATTAAAATTAGATAGGATGGAAAGTGACAAGCCTATCTACAGTGGCTTAGCACTGAAGAAGAGTCATTTGGCCAGGCATAACGGTGCATGCATTTAATCCCAGCACTCAGGAGGCAGAGGCAGGTGGGTCTCTGTGAAATTAAAGCCAGCCTGGTCTACATAGTGAGTTCCAAGCCCACACCTTTAATCCCAGGACTTGGGATGCAAAGACAGGCAGATCTCTGAGTTCAAGGCCAGCTGGAGCTACAGGGAGACCCTGTCTCAAAAAAAGACATTTGGAAAAGAAATGCTTGAAAAACTTTTCCTTATACTTGAAATAGTTCTAAAATAAAGCACCTGAATTACACCTAAAAAGCTAATAATTTTGCTAGGACTATGATTACTTTCCAAATGAGGCTTCTACTGTCTGCAGGTAGACTGGTGCACCTGTGTCGTGCAATGCTGCAGAGGTCAAAAGAGGGCGTCGGATTCCCCTGGAACTGGAATTAAAGATGGTTCTTAGCCATCATGTGGTGCTGGGAATTGAACCCAGGTCCTCTGCAAGAGCAGTGAGCGCTCTTAACATCTGAGCCATCTCTCCAGCCCCGATCAGTATTTTTCAAGAACATAAATGTTAATCATTAACAGAAACAATCTAACAAGGCAAATATAAAGGGATCATCAAAAACAAATGGAGTTTACACAAGGAATTTAAGGTATGACATTAAAATGCAAAGGAAGGGGCTGGAGAGATAGCTTAGTGGTTAAGAGCACTGGGTGTTTTTGTGGAGGACCCAGGTTCAAATTCCAGCACCCACATGATGGCTAACCATCTGTACATAACTCCAGTTCCAGAAGAACTGAATCCCTCTTCTGATCTCGTTTGGCACTGTGTGGAAACAGGCCTAGAGCTCACTATATAGACCAGGCTGGCTTTGAACTCAGAGATCCACCTGCCTCTGCCTCCAAGTGCTGGGATTAACAGCGTACATCACGACCCCCAGCCTTAAATTTATATATATTTTTTAATTTTATTTATTTCTGTATGTGTATGAATGTACTGTCTGCATGCAAGTTTGTGCACCCATGTCGTGCAATGCCGCGGAGGTCAGAAGAGGGTGTTGGATTCCCCAGGAACTGGAGTTCTCCTGGAATTGGAGTTTCAGATGGTTCTCGGCTGCCATGTGGGTGCTGAGGATCAAATCCGGGTCCTCTGTAAGAGCGGTCGGCGCTCTTAACCGCTAGGCCATCTCTCCAGCCCAAATTTATATTCTTATACTCTTGAATTTTTCTGGGAAATCATGTAATGTTTTTAATAATAGAATGTATCATTCTTTAAAAAAGCAGGTCCTTGGGCTGGAGAGATGGCCTAGCAGTTAAGAGCGCCGACTGCTCTTGCAAAGGAACTGGGTACAATCCCCAGCACCCACATGGTGGCTGAGAACAATCTTTAACTCCAGTTCCAGGGGAATCCAACACCCTCTTCTGACCTCCTCGGCACTGCACAACATGGGTGCACAAACCTACATGCAGACAGTACATTCATACACACAAAAAATAAATAAAATTTAAAAAAATTAATAAAAGCAGGTCCTGAGCTGAGAGTGCAGCTCTGTGGTAGAGTGCTTTCTTAGCATGAACAAGCCCCAATGTTCAAAAATCAGAACCAAAAAGAAATTACAAAAAAATAAATATTCATTTAAAAAGCAGGTCCTATTATAAAATTTAGTAATAATCCCTTCTACCAGTCCCTCTTAGAATATTTTCAAATAAGGACCACATTATCTACTAGAATGATAAATCCCCATCAATCAACCAACTCTAGTCCTTACAAGATTTGTTTTTTCAACAGAGGTCTCACAATGTACTCTAGGCTGGCCTCAAACATATTCCTCTGCCTTAGCTAGAGTGAGAAGTAGTATGTGCCACCAAGCCCAGCTCAGTGTTTTTTTTAAATTTTATGTATTAGTTTATGTACAAGTGTATTGCCTACATGTATGTTAATGTACCTGTTCCATGCAAAACCCATGGAGGTAAGATGGGATCCGATCCACTTGAATTAGAGTTACAGACCATTGTTAGCTATGTGGGTGCTGGGAATGGAACCTGGGTCCTCTGCAAGAGTGATCAGTGCTGTTAATCACTGAGCCATCTCCCCAGTGCCTCTGTAAGTGATTTTTTTTTTTTGTCTCTTTGAGACAGGGTCTCCTCCCTGTAGCCCCAGCTGTCCTAGAACTCACAAAGATCCGCCTGCCTCTGCCTCCCAAGTGCTAGGATTTAAAGGCGTGCGCCACCACACCTGGTCAGATGTGTTAGTTATTAATGGTAGCCAGGAGTTACAGGTTGAGTATTACGAGACTCAAAATGTGGTTAGTCCAACCTGATGTTCTATACTGACTGTGGGTCAAAAGATGACTACATTTTGGGGCTATGAACACAGGTCAATATGGTAGAGTATTTTCCTAGAATGCCTCTTTAGCACTGCAAAAACAAAACAAAAAAAGCTGTATTTTGGATAAAGGTGAACTTAGTCAAGGAGTATGATTAGTAAATATGAATCATTATCCAAATATTTTACTTTTATATAGATTTCAAATTTTTCCTAACATAATAAAGTAGAACAAATATAAAAACAAGCCAATAAACAAAATATCAAATGATGAAAGGACAAAAAAAAAAAAAAAAAGATAAACAAGATAAATTTCTGAACCAAGGCCTTTGTCCCATAAAGAATGAAGACTCTTATTAACTTTAGATATTTATGGAAAGCAAGCATAATACTAAATTTCATTAATAAAAAAAAATTAAAATGGAGGAGTCCAAACTTACAAAGGAAAGATACTTGACAGTAACAGTAGTAAAAAAGACAGTATCATTTACTTATCAATTACTAAAATTACACTTGAGTGATTAAAACTAAGATTCTTTTTTTTTTTGCAGGAAAAGGTCTCACCAGGTTGCTCAGACTAGTCTAGAACTTGTCAGCATCCTGCCTCTGGCTCCCAGTTGTAGGATTACAGATGTATTATATCATATCCAGCTAAAACTATTTTCTTTTTCTTTTTGTTTTAGAGACAGGGTCTCCTTGTAGTCCTGGTCGACCTAGAACTCACTATATAGACCAGGCACCTGGCCTTGAACTCATAGAGATCCTCGTGCCTCTGCTTCCCAAGTGCTGGGATTAAAGGCGTGAACCACTCTGCTTGGCTTATTTTTATGTGTATATAAAATTGTATGAATTTATAGTACTATGTACATGCAGGGCCCTCACGACCATCCCCCAGGCCAGAAGAGGGCATCGGATCCTCTGGAACTAAAGTTATAAATGGTTGTGGGCAACCAATTAGTGCTGGGAACTAACTAATCCTGGATACTCTTTAAGAGATATGTGCACGCAAGCCTTTAATCCTAGCATTTGGGAAGCAGAGGCAGGCGGATCTTTGAGAGTTCAAGGCCAGCCTGGGTCTACATAGTGAGCTCCAGGCCAGCTGGGACTAAAGGGAGTGCCTGTCTCAAAAATAATAATAATGTTCTTCCTAAAAATAGTAAAAAACAAAAACAAAAAAAAAAAATCACTAATTTTTTTGAGCTTCGACAACTTTATGTACTGTTTTTTACATTCTATATGAAGAAACAGAAGCAAACAGAGCTATACAACAATATACAACAAAGTATAAGGGTTGCTTTGAGGAAAAGCAGTTCTACTAGAGTTGAGGTAAAAGCTAAATTTAGCCACTTTTTTCATGCAACACTACTTTTTCTTTTTTGTTTTTTGGTCTTTTTTATTTGAAAAACAAGTCACTGAGTAGGGTGTGGCAGTACAAACCCTAAAACAGAACTTGGAAAGCTAAGGTCAGCCTGGGCTGCATGATGACTTCTAGCAGCCTGTGGCTACATAGCATCTCTTTCTCAACTGACAATGATTATCCATTTTTAATTCTTCCATAGACTTGCTTAATAAGGTTCTCAAAAACAAAAGTGAGGTTGCTATTTCCTCCAGAACTGAAGTTACCAATGGGTGCTGGGAACTGAATCAAGGTCTTCTGCAAGAGTACCAAGTGTTCTTAACTGCTAAGACATCTCTATGGCCCTAAGGTCACTATGTGGTTATAAAAGCATATAATCTACCTTTATTCTGCAGAAAATAATACAACAATAGTAAAAAACAAACAAAATTGAATCTTATCAAACAGGCTCTATCTAAAATAAATACAACTATCCAAAGAATTCTAAGTGAATCCATTCAGCTACATCTTTCAATAATACATTAGGAATCTTATATTTGGATAACAAAGCTTTAGTCTTTTTGTAAAATCAATTTCATGATGCCGGGCATGGTGGCGCACACCTTTAATCCTAGCACGTGGGAGGCAGAGGCAGGTGGATCTTTTTGAGTTCAAGGCCAGCCTGGTCTACAGAGTGAGTTCCAGGACAGCTGGGACTACAGGGAGACCTTGACTTGAATAGACCCCCCCCCCCAAAAAAAAATACCCATTTCATGAATCTTATTTCAGCAACTCACCTACAGCTGCTTGAGGATAAGAACTACACAAAACTCAATTCTGTATTTACCTTTTTTTTTGGTCTTTTTGACACAGGGTGTCCCTTTAGTCCCAGCTAGCCTGGAGCTCGCTATGTACACAGGCTGACCTTGAACTCACAGAGATCCATCTGCCTCTGCCTCCCGAGTGCTGGCATTAAAGGCATGTACCACCACTCCTGACCAATTTTTTTCAGTTTTTAAAAATGGCAAACACAAGCCACCGGGTGTGGTGTGCCTTTAATCCCAGTACTTGGGCAGATCTCTGTTGAGTCTATATAGTGAGTTTCAGAACAGCTGGGCCTACAAGGAAACCCTATCTCAAGAGAGAGAAAGAGAGGGGCTGGAGAGATAGCCTAGCGGTTAAGAGTGCCAACTGCTCTTGCAGAGGCCCCGGGTTCAATCACCAGTATCCATATGGTGGCTGAGAAACATCTGTAACTCCAATTCCAGGAGAACTCTCCGGTTCCAGGGGAATCAAAGACCCTCTTCTGACCTCCAAAGCATTGCATAACACGGGTGCACAAAACTACATGCAGACAGTACATTCATACACATTCAAAAATAAATTGAAAAAGAGAGAAAGAAAGAAGAATAGAGGAAGGGGGGGGAACAAACAAAAACCCCAAAACTGAAAATCATCTTCTAAAAAACACTTAGGCAAGTTTCCCAGAAAAAATGCAATCGGGGAAGGAATGTCTTATTCAAGAGGTAGGTCAAGATCTGAGACTGTAATCCCAGCATGTGGGATGGCACTGAGGCAAGATAATTTCAACTCCATGTTTTCTCACATTTCTGTTGGGAGGGTAAAAAAAATTTCAATATACTGTGTCTGCATAAGTATTTAATATCATAACGATACATGTATACATATAAACATCAATCAACTAGGAAACAAACTCACCTCAAACAACTGCAACTTGTTCTTTGTGTTGCTTCGACAAAGTCCCAGCATGCTATTTTATCAGCTGTCTCTTCTTCACACAGGCCACCTGCTGTAGCTGAATACTTCCTCCTAAAATTTGAAATTATAAATTCTTCAGACTACATAAAATTTTCTGTTAGAGATGCATTTAACCTTTTAATCTATTCCTAATCTATTTTTTTGTTTTCATTCCACACTGAAAATTATCAGCATATAATTTTAAAACAGTAAAATAAATATACATACTTGTTTGGTACTCTGTTCATATTGCATTCTTGCCAGACTCTATCCACCACATGATTTGCTAGTTTTCTGGGTATTTTCCCACCATGATGGCTAGTACTATCAGAACTGAAGCCATCAGATACTGAAGAAAATTTGACCCACTTCTGGGCAGACTGAGGATCAACTGAAAATGAACAAAAAAGAACAGGCTAAATAAAGGTAAAGATAGATTCAAAGTAACATATAGAAGTTTTCATTAATTTGTATTAATTTAGTATTTGGTAAGTCTATTTGGTAAAGCATGTTACTTTAAATGTAGTAAGCAAAAAAATTAAATAGGGCAATATAAATTGAATGTTAGCATGCCAATGGTAATTTCATGACTTAAAATGTTATAGAAGCAATGGGTATAGCTCAGTGGCAGAATGCCCGCTTAGCATGTATGAGGTCCCAAATTCAATTCATAGCAACACATACACACACACACACACACACACACACACACACACACGAGAATGATCTTAATTCTGAAAATGCACTGAATACATAGTAATCATGACTTCAAGGCTGCAGCTTCTTTTTGGGGTGCGGGGGGGGCCTTTTTGAGACAATCTCCCTGTAGCCACAGGTAGACTGGAACTTGCTATGGAGACTGGGCAGGCCTTTAACTTACATAGATCCACCTGCCTCTGCCTGCCAAGTGCTGGGATTGAAGGAGTCCACCACCACACCCGGCTACAGCCTTTTTCTTTTTTTTTTTTTTTTAATGTATATGAATGTACTGTCTGCATGCCGGTCTGTGCACCCATGTTGTGTGATGCCACGGAGGTCAGAAGAGGGCATCAGATTCCCCTGAACTGGAGTCAAAGACGGTTCTTGGCTGCCATGTGGGTGCTGGGGATCGAACCCAGGTCCTCTGCAAGAGCAATTGGCGCTCTTAACTGCTAGGCCATCTCTCCAGCCCTGCAGCTTTTTTCATATAGGTCAGAAAAACATCGACAAGCTAGAGATGGTTCAGTGGTTAAGAGCAGTTGTTGCTCTTGCAGAGGACCTGTGTTTGGCTCCCTGCACACACACATGACAGCTAATAACAGTCTGTAACTTCAGTTATGGGGATTGATGCTGTCTTCTGATCTCCACAGGCATTGTAAGACATGGACACATTCACATAACATAAAGGCTAAAACACTCATACAAACAAAGTAAAAATAAATAAAAAATAAAATTAGGAAAAAAACAATGACAGCCAAAAAAACAAACAAAAAAATGACAGCCTGATGTGGTGGCGCATGCCTTTAAACCTAGCACTTGGGAGGCAGAGGCAGGTGGATCTATGTAAGTTAAAGGCCTGCCCAGTCTCCATAGCAAGTTCCAGTCTACCTGTGGCCAGCCTGGTCTACAGAGTGAGCTCTAGGCCAGCTTGAACTAAAGGGAGACCCTGCCTCAAAAATTAAAAAAACGGGGCTGGAGAGATGGCCTAGCAGTTAAGAGCACCGACTGCTCTTGCAGAGGACCCGGATTCGATCCCCAGCACCCACACGGCGGCCAAGAATTGTCTGTAACTCCAATTCCAGGAGAACTCCAGTTCCAGGGGAATCCAACACCCTCTTCTGACCTCCGCGGCATTGCATGACACATGTGCACAAACCTACATGCATACAGTACATTCATACAAATAAATTGAAAAAAAAAAAACAACCCAATGACAATGAATATATACATATATAAAAGATGATGAAACAAAACTTTAAATGACTTGTTTCCATTATACTTACAAATTTTCAATAAGTTTTAAAGTTCAAAGTAATTTTTAGAAAGTGCTTGTGTACTCAAATTAACTGATTTATAACTAAAGCTGGATGCAGTGGGCTAGTATACCTGTCTGGACTTCCTCAGGAGATGTAGGCGGTGTAAGAGTAACTGAAGACATAGCAGGATCTCTTGCAGAAGTAGGCACTTGATGGACACCCAAGCAAGAAGCTGAACAGTGAGAGGATCCTACAGAGCTAGGAGTAGGAATGTCTGATTGAGGGACGAGAACAAAGCATGCCGGGTAGATCATTCGAACACCAGCTGAAAACAAAATGGACAAGAAATCAATAGCTAATTTGATTGTAGTGGAATTAATTTCATTCAAAACCATTGGAATAAAAAGGCAGACATAATATATTGTAGAAATTTAAATTTTTTTATTATGTGCTCATTTAGTATTGGGTGTTTATTTTTTCTATTTTTTTTTTTTTTATATGAAACCATACTGGTCACCTCTGGGAAAGATTTAGAAAAAAGCAGCTTTCTTTCAGTTTCTTTTTTTTTTTTTTTTTTTTTTTGAGACAGGGTCTCCCTGTAGCCCCCAGTTGGCCTGGAACTCATTCTGTAGACCAGGCTGGCCTTGAATTCACAGAGATCTGTCTGCCTCTGCCTATGATTAAAGGCTTGCGCCACCACGCCTGGCCTAATGACGTTCTTAGCCACCATGTGGGTGGCTGGGAATCGAAATAGGTCCTCTGCAAGAGCAGTCAGGGCTCTTAACCACTGAGCCATCTCTCCAGCCCTTATATATCTATATTTATATCTGTGTATGTGTCTCCAACTGTGCACATGTGGAGGTCAACGGATGAACTCAGGTGTCGGTGTTCACTGTTTTGTTTTGGGTTTTTTTTGGGGGGGGTAGGGAGGTTGGTTTTTTTGGGGGGGTCTTTTTGAGACAGGGGCTCCCTTTAGTCTTAGGTGGAAATTGCTCTGTAGAACAGGCTGGCCTTGAACTCACAGAGATCAGCCTGTCTCTTCCTCCCAAGTGCTAGGATTAAAGGTGTGCACCACAACACATGGCGGAGGTTGGTATTTTTGAGACTGTCTTCCTATAGCCCCAGCTAGCCTGAAACCCACTATATAGACCAGACTGGCCTTGAACCTGTAGACTTTGGCCTGCCTCTGCCTCCCAAGTGCTGGGATTAAATGTGTGCACCTTCATGCCCCATGGTGTCAGTCTTCGCTTTATATGCTTTTGACACAAGGTCTCATCGGTGCTGCATGTTCAGGCTAAGTGGCTCATGAACTTCTAGGAATTCTCCTATCTCCACCTCCAGTCTTCCCAAAGGAGCTCCAGGATTATAAATCCAAGCTACTGCATCTGGATGTTAAGTGAGTTTAGAATCCAATCAATTTACCCATGAGCTATTTTCCCCGCCAAAGGTGCTCAATCTGTAAATATGCTTGAGTCAAAAAAAAATTTTTTTGCACAGGTGATCACTTGTGTTTTGTACTTCACATTTTAATTGCACGCCTTTAATCCTAGCACTTGGGAGGCAGAGGCAGGTGGATCTTTGTGAGTTCAAGCCCAGCCTGGTCTACAGAGTGAGTTCTAGGACAGCTGGAGCTACATGGAGACCCAGTCTCAAAAAGACAAAAACAAAACAAAACAAAAAAAAAAAACACAAAAAAACACAACAATAACAAAAAACTTAATAAAGGTAATCTGGGCACTCAGATTATTTTGTTTTTGTCTTGTCTATGATACACATTTGTGTTGTTTCTTTCATTAACTATTCTAATAAATAATGTATTTACTAAAACTGAACAGAGGTAGTAGTTTCAATTTAAAAAAAAAAAAGAGTGAGCGAGTCAAGGTAGAGTATTATCTCTAATCCTAGGAGGCTGAGCCAGAGGATCATGGGTCCTGGCCAACCTATATTATATGACAAAGCACTGTCTCCAAAACCCAAATGAGGCAATCTTCATATGTGACATTACCATTTAATTCCATTAACCATAGTATTATGGATACTAATCCCAATTATTCCTTCAATTATACTTTGCACATTCCTCCATATCTCCTACAATGGAGTAGGTATGTCTTCA
This sequence comes from Rhizomys pruinosus, assembly GCA_009823505.1. Lineage (NCBI taxonomy): Eukaryota > Metazoa > Chordata > Mammalia > Rodentia > Spalacidae > Rhizomys > Rhizomys pruinosus. The sequence goes on along the minus strand of VZQC01014627.1, from coordinate 1,880,207 downwards.
CTCACTATTGGGCTTGGCATGTAATATTTACAACCTTTTTTTTTTTTACAATAAGATCTCATGTTTTATACCTGAAGTACAATTTCTCAGGCTTTACTGAATATTTTCTGGTTATACTTTCCTTTTGGATATTTAAGGCCACACAGTTTTACCACATCTTAACATTTAAATATGTTTGCAGGAATCAGTGCCATTTCTTTCCTTTGGTCTTCTGCTATGAGATTAACATGTCACAGACACATATAACCTTGCTAACCTGCATACCTGAATGTGAAGGAAGATACACAGAATAGAGCTTATCTGAACACCAAAACAAGAACATCTTCAGGAACATTTTCTGCTACTGGAGGTGATAAGTTTTACTAAATGTTCAAATGCTGTACATAATACAGATTGTCAACTTTCATTCACAATTACTCTTGTTCTTTCTTTAACATACTTTCCTCTAGACAGTATGTGTTTCTCTATCCCTGTAACTTTGGCTTGGCCGCATAACTAGACTTGTCTAATGCAATATGAGCAATGTAATATACACCGTGTCCCAGCAGAAGATTTAAATACACTTACAGGTTTAGGCTTAGTCACTATTATTCCTCTGTTCTCATAAGAACAGTGTGAGCCGGGTGGTGGCGCAAGCCTTTAATCCTAGCACTCGGGAGGCAGAGGCAGGTGGATCTTTGTGAGGTCAAGGCCAGCCTGGTCTACAGAGTGAGTTCTAGGACAGCTGGGACTACAGGGAGACCCTGTCTTGAAAAGACCAAAAAAAAAAAAAGTGTGTCCCAGATATCAAATACTCTATTAACCTAGATTGCACAATGAACACATATGTGGAGACAACACAGCCAAGCTGTAGCCCTTATGTACATAGTATAAACAGAAAATACACAGCCAAGCTGTAGCCCTTATGTATATAGTATAAACAGAAAATAAGAAATGGTGTTGAAAGCTAATGGAGCTGTTTGTTATACAGCAAAATCTAACTAAATCTAAAAACAGTCACCTATTTTTTCCCCTAAATTGATATACAAAATCCATACCAACAAGAACTTCTACTGCAGCTAAAGAATCATCTTCCCAATCCATATCTTCCTGTTTTTCTTCAGACATCTCCTTCAAACAACACGAAATAGGATAGAACTGTTTCCATTCACCAATTAATTTTTTTGTAGCTGAATCAGACATCTTGAATGCCTGTCCTGTGAGAGTGCCATTTAGTCCAAATGGGCTTAGGATAACTAGAAAGCAAAGCAGACATTAAGTAAAAAAACTATTACATCAATTAAATTCATAATGACAGTGTTGCAATTAAGCAAATCTAAATACAAGAAAAGGATACCCATTATGATCATTCCAAGATAGCCAACTTATTATACACCATTACTATGAAGATGAAATATAATGCTGAGATTAAGAGAACTGTTTGAATAGTGCCTATCCGAAACTTAGAGTAGAATTTCAATATGACCTGGGATGTTTATTCATCCTTCATTTTATTCTGATGCCCATTAAGGAAAAGCAGCTGAAGAAATGATGTAGATATATAAACCTAAATATTTATGAAGTACTGCCACATAAACTTTTAAACACTAAGCTTAATAAAATAAAAATAAAAAAAACACTAGGCTTAGTCAGGCAAGGTGGCACATCTTTAATCCCAGCACTTGGGAGGCAAAGGCATGTGGATCTTTGTGAGTTGGTCTACAGAGTGAGTTCCAGGACACCTGAGTCTACAGGGAGACCCTGTCTCAAAAAGACCAAAAAAAAAAAAAAAACTTAAAGGCTTAAAATTAAAGAATATAGTTCTAGCACTTAAAAACAATCAGCAACCTTATAAAACATTTCCCCTAAAGTTCAACAATTTTTATGGTATAGATAATATCAAAAGTCCCCTAGGTAACTATGTTAAGGATGGTTTATAATACAATGTGGCTTTGAAAACATTTACAATATGCTATTAACAGAAAATACTAAAATGTTAACATTTCTATTCAAGAATTTAATAAAAGTATATAATAATTGTTAACATAAATTACTAACTTCAATAGTGAAAGAATAAATGATCAAATATCTATGTCAATAAAATAAAAGATTAAATACCTATGTCAATAAAATAGTCTACCTTGAAATGGGCTATTAGACTGCTGAGCAAGGGTGACATGCTCTTCACTGACAAGGTATACAGGCTGATGTTGGTTAATTTCCACACTGGTACAAACATTGCTGTCTCCATGCAAGAAAAAGGTGAAAGAGCAGGACAAGTGTTCACTAATAAAGAAGGAAAAGTTACATTTTAGTGATGATTAATAGCAAAACAACAACAACAAAAACAAATCACCCAATCTGTTCTGCATTTGTTTGAGACAGAGTTTTACATATCCCTGGCTAGACTTGAATTTACTATGTAGCCAAGATACCTCTTGAAATGCTAGGATTACCAGCACCATGCAACACCACACCATGTTTATGCAGTCTTAGGGATTGAACACAGGGCCTCAGGCATGCTAGGAAAACACTCTAAATGAGCTACATATCCCTTTATTAAGTTATACCACAAAATGCATACTGTCTTTAGTCTAAGAATTCTTTAATGTCTGAAGGGAAAAAAGTCATAGATATAACCAAAGAAGAAAAGTTCTTCACAACACTTTATAAAGCAAATAGCTCTAAGTAGATGACAAGTTGAAACAAGTTAGGTATACCACATACACAATTATTACAAAACCACAAAAATAAGTTAAGGAAGGGCCTAATTAGCACAAAGCAGATTATTAACAAAAGAAGTGGAAAGTAACAGAACTGGAATTTCCTTAGATTAGAAGTCAATATACAATATCTAAAATTAATAGAAGTACTGGGCATGGTGGCGCACGCCTTTAATCCTAGCACTTGGGAGGCAGAGTCAGGCGGATCTTTGTGAGTTCAAGGCAAGCCTGGTCTACAGAGTGAGTTCCAGGACAGCTGGGGCTACACGGAGACCCTGTCTCGAAAAGACCAAAAAATAAAAAAAAATAAAATAATAAAATAAAATTAATAGAAGAAACTGAAGCTGAAGCAGCTTAAAAGTAAACTGACAAGTTGGAGTGAAGATGAGTCATCTTAGCTGTCTACTACTCATGGTGTATCACTCTTTATCCCTTCCTACTAATACACTCCACTAGTCTAAACTTTTTATTTTTTTACAATCTTCTTTCATTTTTTTTTTTGTTGTTGTTGTTGGTCTTTTCAAGACAGGGTCTCCCTGTAGCCCCAGCTGTTCTGGAACTCACTCTGTAGACCAGGCTGGCCTTGAACTCACAAAGATCCGCCTGCCTCTGCCTCCCAAGTGCTAGGATTAAGGGCATGCGCCACCAGCCTGGCTGTCATAACTTCTTTCATAAATAAATAGAACTAGAAGTTGAAGATGCTGACATAAAAAGAATAAAATCTGGGGCTGAAGAGATGGCCTAGTGGTTAAGAGTGCCAATTGCTCTTACCCGGGTTCGATCCCCAGCACCCACATGGCAGCTGAGAACCGTCTGAAACTCCAATTCCAGGAGAACTCCAGTTCCAGGGGAATCCAACACCCTCTCTGACCTCCATGGCATTGCACAACATGGGTGCACAAACCTGCATGCAGACAGTACTTTTTTTTTTTTTTTGTTCTTTTCGAGACAGGGTCCCCCTGTA
>VZQC01014627.1:1826711-1875084 GCA_009823505.1 Rhizomys pruinosus | reverse complement strand
TCTCCCTGTGGCTCCACTGTCCTAGAACTATGTAGACCAGGCTGGCCTTGAACTCAGTCACAGATCTGCCTGCCTCTGCCACTGCCCCACCCCCCCCCCCACAGTGCTAGGATTAAAGGCATGCGCCACCATGCCCAGCACACACACACTTTTTTTAAAACTCTGCATTAAAGAGTGTTATAGTCACATCTGCATGTACCACGTACATGACATTAAATGTAACCAAATGTTATTCCTTCATTTCAACAAATCTTTTGTGCTATGCCAAGCCATGCATTTAGTTATGTTAAGTGCTGTGATAAACACCAAGTGCAGGATGCTACATGAATGTATAAACATGCAGACTCACATACTATAAATAAAATTTTAATTACTAAAGAGAAAATAACTTGGATATTATGACCAGTATTATAGTTACAATATCCCACAGTGACGTACATCAACTCACCTTCGATATTCACTATCTATCCTATCTCATCTCTTCCTGGTCTGGTCTTCTTTCTCAAACTTATTTCCCTGATGTTCCTGAAACAAGCCTGCCTTTGTACCTTCAACTGTTGTTTTTAAACTTCACAACCTTTGAAGTCACCATTGGGGCTGTACAAATAACTTGTGTACAAATAACTTGTACACAAGCATTTCATAGATGACTCTATATTGCCTCCAATTCCTCATTCAGCATTTGTTTTAGCTAAAGGAATTATCACCATCATGAAAATCTATTTTATAGTTTACTTAGGTCTCACAGGTGGCCCAGAATATAAGCTCTACTGAAAGAGGAATTTCTTTGTTCTACACCATGTCTTTGACATATGGTGATCAGGCATACTGATATACATTAAATACCATAGAATACAGGCAAAATCCCAAATATTTACCACTCATAACTAAACACTGTCTATTTTCAAGGCTATTATCTATTTCTCTAGGTCACAGATATGAAATCATCCTTGATTCTTTCCTAACTCACTCCTTGCTTCTCCCAGTTCCTACTGTTTCTAACTCTTAAATACTTATGATTTGCAGATATGTTTGTTGGGGTTGTTTCTGTTTGATGAGTATACTTTTTAGTCCACGTAAGATACTGTGTTGCCATATAGCCCACACTGGCCTAGAACCCACTATATAACCAAAGCTGGGCTCAAACTCTGGAATACCCTGCCTCCTAAGTGCTAGGATTACAAGGGTGTATCACTATACTCAGCTTCTATGTCTTTTTTTTTTTTTTTTTTTTTCTGGCTTTTTTGAGACAGGTCTCCTGTGCCCGCTGTCCTGGAACTCAAGCTCTGTAGCCAGGCTGGCCTTGACTCACAAACGATCCGCCTGCCTCTGCCTCCCAAGTTCTAGGACTTAAGGCGTGCGCCACCACGCCCGGCAGCTCTATGCTTTTATTGGTCTGATACATCTTAAGAATCTCCACCTTTACCTCCTTGCTTCACACTGTATGTAGCCAGGGATCTTTCTATAAATTAACTGTGATCATTTAACTGGAAAGCCTAAAATCATTCAGCAAATAAAGACATGTGGACCTGAACTCAAAAACAGCACAGCATTTTAGGCCCCTCAGAATCTCATATTTGACAAACTTTCTCAACAGAGATATTTTACCCACCAAGAACTCCTTTATTTGCCAATTTAATAAAAGCTAAAAGTCTGCCGGGCACGGTGGTGCAAGCCTTTAATCCTAGCACTGGGGAGGCAGAGGCAGGAGGATCTTTGTGAGTTCAAGGCCTGGTCTACAGAGTGAGTTCCAGGACAGCTGGGGCTACAGGGAGACCCTGTCTCAAAAAGACAAAAAATAGGGGCTGGAGAGATGGCCTAGCGGTTAAGAGCGCCGACCGCTGCTCTTACAGAGGACCCGGGTTCGATCCCAGACCCACATGAAAAACTTAAGCTCCAATTCCAGGAGAACTCCAGTTCCAGGGGACTCGAGACCCTCTTCTGAACTCCGCGCAGTTTGCACGACACGGTGCACAGACTGCATCAACAGTACATTCATACACATACAGAAATAAATAAAATAAAAAAAAATGCTAAAAAAAAAAAAAAAAAAAAGACAAAAAATAAAAAAAAGAAAAAAAGAAAAAACTTTGTTGGGTGTGCAGGCATCCCAGCAGTCAGGAAGCTGAGAAAAAGATCTGAGTTTCAGATCTACCTGCACTACAATGCCTGCCTCAGTATACCTTAGTGAGATCCGGTTTCAAAATAAAATAACCTATGTCCAATGAACTCCTGGCCATTTAATTGAGACAGAGTCTCCTTATAGACCCCAGCTGGCCTGGAACTCACTATGTAGACCAGAGTAGCCTTGAGCTCACACACACCTGCCTGCCTGCCTCTGCTTCCTGAGTGCTAGGATTAAAGCTGTACACCACCACACCCAGCTTTCCACTTTAAGATTACATCTTATGGGGCTGGAGAGATGGCTCAGTGGTTAAGAACACTGACTGCTCTTGCAGCGGACCCAGGTTCAATTCCCAGCACCCACATGGCAGCTAAGAACCATCTTTAGTGCCGGGCTTGGTGGCACACGCCTTTAATCCCAGCACTCTGGGATGGGAAGCAGAGGCAGGCGATCTCTGTGAGTTCAAGGCCAGACTGGTCTACATAGCGAGCTCCAGGCCAGCTGGGATTAAAGGGAGACCCTATCTTGAAAAGACCCAAAAAATATAATACATTTTATTTAGTTTGTGTGTGGATGTGTGCACATATGGGTATGCATGAACACTTGTAAAGGTCAGAGGACAACTAGGTCTCAGTTCTCTTCTTCCACCAGGTGAGATTCAGAGATTAAAGTTACATCATTTTGCTCGGCAGATGGTACTTTTACCTGCTAAACCATCTCTTCGGTCCCATTTAACTTGTAAGTCAGAAAGGAAACTTGACTTTCTGATAAAAATAAACTTGCCTCCAAGGAAACTCTGTGAAAAGCCAATATTCCAAATGTGGCACTGTTCCTAATTCCTGCTGTTTCTCTGAAATGCTCTACTTACCAGCAGCTCTCAATTCCAACAGTCTGTAACAAAGAAAAACATCACTTCCCAGACTGCTTGCAAATAATCTCACTATACTTTGATTACACTCTAATACAAGATGATTTATAAACTGAGTTGTCTGATACCAGGAAAAATACTCTAAAACAATATTTTTTTTTCTTTTGGTGTTTTTGAGATAGGAACTATGTAGACCAGGCTGGGCTTGAACTCACAGAGATCTGCCAGTCTCTGCTTCCCAAGTGCTGGGATTAAAAGCATGTACCACCATGCTTGTCTTGAAATTCTCATATTAAAGTGAATAGTCTCTACAGAGTGAGTTCCAGGACAGCTGGGGCTACAGGGAGACCATGTCTCAAAAAGACAAAAAATAATGTGAATAGTCTATCACAAATGTTCTATAACAAAGACTTTTTTAGGGTGACAAACTCAGAACAGCTTTTCCTTCAGAAAGAAATACTATCCTTTTAAGACAGCTGGGGCTACAGGGAGACCCTGTCTCGAGAAAAAGATCAAAAATCAAAACAACAAAACAAAAAAAAACACTTTTTTGGGGAAAGGGCATGTCTTTTAGGAAGGAAGGAAGGAAGGAAGGAAGGAAGGAAGGAAGGAAAGAAGGAAGGAAAAGAAAAAAAGAAAAGAAACTCCTGTATTACTGATGAGAATGTCAAAAAATGCAGCCACTGTGGAAAGTAGTATGGCAATTTTTCAGATAATTAAACTTAAAATTACTATGATTCAGCGATTTCAGTTCTGTGTATGAAATCACAAGAATAAAAAGCAGGGAGCTGAGGAAATATTTGTATACCAGTGTTTATAGCAACACTCCTCGTAACAGTCAAAAGGTGGAAGTGGTCCAAATGCCTGTCAATGAATGAAGACACAAATATGGCAAATACATACAATGGATTACAATTTAGTCCTTAAAAAGATATGCCAAGTGAAACACAAAAGACCAAATCATTTGACGCACCTAAAACACTCAAAAATCATGGAAAACAAAAAAGCAGTCTGCCAGGGTTTTAGGGAGGGAGCAAAACAGTTATTTTATGCATAGGTTTTCAGTCAGGGATGATGAACAAGTTCTGGAGACTGATAGTAGTTACAGATGCACAAAAAAATAATTTCCCTAATAATTTTTTTAAAAACCTAAATTCCGGGGCTGGAGAGATGGCCTAGCAGTTGAGAGCGCCGACCGCTCTTGCAGAGGACCCGGGTTCGATCCCTACCACCCACATGGCGGCGGAGAACCGTCTGTAACTCGAATTCCAGGAGAACTCCAGTTCCAGGGTAATCCGACACCCTCTTCTGACCTCCGCGGCACTGCATGACACAGGTGCACAAACTTGCATGCAGACAGTACATTCATACACATACAGAAATAAATAAAATTAAAAAAAAATTAAAAGCCTAAATTCCTAGATTAGTTTTATTCCAACAATAGTTATTATTTCTATTATATGCAATAGCCCAGGCTAAGACACCAGCACCAATTTTTTGTGAGGTTTTCTTGGTCTTTTATTTATTTATTTATTTATTTTTATTTATTTTTATTTTTTTTTTTTTTTTGAGAAAGGGTCTCCTATAGCGCAGACTGGCCTCAAACTCACTATGTAGATGAGAAAAGACTTCTGGTCCTCTTTGCCTCCCAAGTACGGCAGTGCTGAAGACTGAACTAAGGGTATTATGTACATTAAGCCAGCATTTAACTGAGCTATAGACCCAGCCTAAGCCCCAGATCCAGTATCAGCAATTTTTTGAAGTTTTCCAGGTGAGTTTCACATTCAACCAACTTAAACCACTGATTTATATTTTTATGGCTTTTAGAGTAATGTTTATTACTACAATTACATATATATAATAGAAAGAGGTGAGGCAGAGGCAGGCGGATCTTTGTAAATTCAAGGCCAGCCTTGTCTACAGAGTGAGTTCCAGGACAGCTGGGGCTACAGGGAGACCCTGTCTCAAAAGGACAAAAAAAAATAAAATAAAGAGGTGGTGGGGGCTGGCTGTTCTTACAGAGGACCCAGGCTTAATTCCCAGCACCCCACATGCTGGCTAACAATTGACACTAACTCCAGTTCCAAGGGATATACCCTGTTCTGATCTCCAAGGGCATATGCATGATACAGCTGCACTTACACACATGTAGCCAATACACTCACACACATAAAAGTATTTAAAAAGATGTCATTCTTAACATATCTATGAACAAAGCATCTATATTAAAATCTCAAAGAACTTATATGTGAATGTTCTACATATTTCTTTCTTTTTTGGGGGGTCTTTTTGAGACAGGTAGTCCCAGCTGTCCTGGAAGTCACTCTGTAGACCAGGCTGGCCTTGGACTCACAGAGATCCCCCTGCCTCTGCTTCCCATCCCAGAGTGCTAGGATTAAAGGCATGCACCACCACGCCCAGCTATTTATTTTTTATGTGTATGAATGTGGGTGCTGGGGATTGAACCTCGGTCCTCTGCAAGAGAGGTTGGCAGTCTTAACCGCTAGGCCATCTCTCCAGCGACTGTTTCTGTTTTTATTCAACATTATTTCTCTAAAGATAAGGTCTTTCAAGCCGGGCGTGGTGGCGCACGCCTTTAATCCTAGCACTTGGGAGGCAGAGGCAGGCGGATCTTTGTGAGTTCAAGGCCAGCCTGGTCTACACAGTGAGTTCCAGGTACTACAGGGAGACCCTGTCTCAAAAAGACAAAAAAAATAAAATAAAATAAAATAAAGATAAGGTCTTTCAATGTAGCCCAGGCCAGACTTGAACTTATAATCCTCTTAACTGCAACACTAAGCTCAGCTCTTTTGTTTGGCTTTTAATTTTTTTTTATTAATTTTTTATTATTTATTTCTGTATGTGTATGAATGTACTGTTTGCCTGCAAGTTTGTGCACCCGTGTCGTGCAATGCCGCAGAGGTCAGAAGAGGGTGTCGGACTCTCCTGGAACTGGAATTCTCCTGGAATTGGAGTTTCAGACGGTTCTCGGGCCACCATGTGGGTGCTGGGGATCGAACCCGGGTCCTCTGCAAGAGCGGTCGGCACTTTTAACCGCTAGGCCATCCTCCAGCCCTTGTTTGGCTTTTAATAGTCTAACAGAAAATTTCAAACTATGTATATATCTCATCATTATTTCTTTATGCTACCCAAGAAGATGCAAAGAAATATAAACATAGTAAAGTAGACATACTAGTGCATGCCTGTAATAACAGCAATAGGAAGGCTGAGGTAGGAAGATCTTGACTGAGTTCAAGGCCAGCATGGGCTACATAAGCCTGGCACTGTCTCAAGGAACAACAAAAATAGTTATACCTTTGAACTTCAGCCTTCCAGTACAAAGAAACCCATCTAAGAAATATTTTAAAGCTATTAACAGCTTTTAATTCCTTTCCAGAAGAGATTTATATGTTACAGTGCTTACTTTTTATTTTTTACTTTAACTTTGGAAGTCAGGAAATAAAATAAAGCCATATATGGGAAGAAGTAAACAGTTTTGTTCTTGCAATGTAAATTGTATTTTTTTTTTTAATTTATCAGCAGGCTGTGGTGGTGCACACCTTTAATCCCAGCACTCAGAAGGCAGAGGTAGGTGGAGCTCTGTGAGTTCAAAGCCAGCCTGGTGAACATAGTGAGTTCCAGGAGAGCTGGGGCTTACAGGGAGACCCTGTCTCAATTCCATGTGTATGAGTGTTATGCCTGAATGTATATAAGTGCACCCATGTCATACAGTGGCTGTGGAGGACAGAAGCAGGCATCAGATCCCCTGGAACTGGAGTTATAGACAATTGTCAGCTGCCATGTGGGTGCTGGGATTCTAACCTAGGTCATCTGCAAGAACAGCCAGTGCTCTTAACTGCTAAGCCATTTCTCCCCCTGAAGTACATTCTTTTTTTTTTTTTAATTTTTTTTTTTTATTATTTATTTTTATGTGTATGAATGTATTGTCTGCATGCAGGTCTGCGCACCCATGTCGTGCGATGCCGCGGAGGTCAGAAGAGGGTCTCAGATTCCCCTGGAACTGGAGTTCTCCTGGAACTGGAGTCACAGACGGTTCTCAGCCGCCATGTGGGTGCTGGGGATCGAACCCGGGTCCTCTGCAAGAGCGTTCGGCGCTCTTAACTGCTAGGCCATCCCTCCAGCCCCTGAAGTACATTCTTTTACCTACTGATTTTAATAAAAAAAAAAAAGCCCAACTACTTGTATGAAACACTGGAAGATTACAGTAAGAAATTTCTGTAATCATAGGAATGTCTCATATACACTGTCCAATACAATCAATAGTCACTATACATTATAAGCAATTGAAATGTGACTTGTGAAACTGAAGTCAAATTTTATTTTCTTGAATTTCAATTCTTTGGACCTAAATAGCAACAAATGGCCAGACAATACAGGCCTAAGACATTTTTTAAAAGACTAAACTTCTGTATTTCACCCTAATATTTTCTTTTCCTTTTTTTCTTGAGGAACATGTGATAATCTACGAACCCCAAACTAATCTTGAACTTGGAATCTTCTTGATCTTGAACTTGCAATCTTCCTGCTTCAACCTTTTTTTAATTTTATTTTATGTGTATGAGTGTATTGCCTACATGTATGTTAAGTGCACCCCATAATGTGCAATGCCTTCAGGTCAGAAGGCAGCTTTAGATATCCCTGGAACTGGAATTACAGACAGTTGTAGCCGCCATATAGGTTCTGGGAATCGAACCTTGGTCCTCTGCAAGAACAGCCAGTTCTTACCTGCTGAGCCATCTCTCCAGCTCCATGACTTTTTTTTTTTTTTTGGTCTTTTCCAGATAGGGTCTCCCTGTAGTCCCAGCTGTCCTGGAACTTACTCTGTAGACCTGGCTGGCCTTGAACTCACAAAGATCCACCTGCCTCTGCCTCCCAAGTGCTAGGATTAAAGGCGTGCGCCACCACGCCCGGCTCGTGACTCTTTTTAAAAAAATTTTTTAAATGATTTATGTGTATGAATGTATTGCTTGCATGTATGCAAGCACATTCATGTTTTGCAATGCCTCCAGAGGTCAATAGAGAGTTGGATTCCCTGGAACTGGAGTTATGGACGTCTGTCAGCTGCCATGAGGGTGCTGGGATTCAAACCTGCATCCTCTGCAAGAACAGCTAGTGCTCCTAACCACTGAACCACCTCTCCAGCCCCAGCCTTAGGTGCTAGAATCACAGACATGTCCCATGAGGTCACCTCTAAAATTCTAATTATAACTAATGCACCACAAATATCTGCAATTTGTATTCCAGCCCTTCCTGTGAACTTTTGTTCCAAATCAAAAATAAAATAAAACACCTCTCAGTCTTTATGGATCAGGTTCTTTACTAGTATTTAGTCCCACACACATGGTAAGAGCTTAGAATACATTGAACTACAAGTCTGATGCTTCTTTATTTTTATATCCAACAAGTATTTATTCTATATTTAAACATGTGGGTTTTTTTTTAGTGTTTTTGAGACAGGGTTTTCCTGAGGCCCAGCTGTCCTAGAACTCACTATGTAGACCCGGCTGGCCTTGAACTCAAGAGATCTACCTGTCTCTGCCTCCCAAGTACTGGGATTAAAGGCGTACGCCACCACGTCCGGCCTAAACACGTGTATTTTTTTTGACACACACTATGTTGCCTTTGAAAATTGGGGCTTGGGGCTGGACAGATGGCCTAGTGGTTAAGAGCGCCAACTGCTCTTGCAGAGGACCAGGGTTCGATCCCCAGCACCCACATGGTGGCTGAGAACTGTCTTTAACTCCAGTTCCAGGGGAATCCGACACCCTCTTCTGACCTCCACGGCATTGCACCACACGGGTGCACCAACCTACATGCAGACAGTACATTCATACACATAATAAAATAAAATAAATAAATAATAAATAAAATAAAATTGGGGCTTAGGACAGCTATTATATATAGAATAAAAAGATTTACCAACTTAGTAATGTGCTTTTCCATAAAAATTTACTTATCTGCAACTAAAGTCAAGCACTAGCCAGTCACGATGGATCATGCCTGTAATCCCAGGCATAAGAGCACCACAAGTAGTATATTAGACTAGGTTACATAATTAATACCAGGCCAGCCTTGGTGAAGATTAAGACTCTGACTTAAAATAATAATAATAATAACAACAACAACAACAACCTGGGCGTGGTGGCACATGCCTTTAATCCTGGCACTTGGGAGGCAGAGGCAGGCGGATCTTTGTGAGTTCAAGGCCAGCCTGGTCTACAGAGTGAGCTCCAGGCCAGCTGGGACTGAAGGGAGAACCTGTCTCAAAAACAAAACAAAACAAAACAAAACAAAAAACAGCAACAACAAAAAAACTTTCCAAGCCAAGCACAGTAGTACCTACCTGTAATATCAACTATTAAGGAGGCTAAGGCAGGAAGATCATTTTGGCCAGGAGTTAGAGGCCATCCTGGACAACACAGTGAGACTCAGGCTCAAAAACATACTTGCAGCCCAGTTAGCTAAATGGGTGTAACAGAGTCAACATGACAAAAAGCTTAACCAAAACACAAACTTGACATTGTTCTTACTCAAGACAGTCTTATTCAGATGTACTCTCAAAACACAAGTGTTAGAAAATCACTGTTTCTTCTTAGCATCCCATTTACTTAGAATCTTTTTTTTAAAAGATTTTATTTTATTTCTTTTAATGCGTATGAGTGTACTATCTGCATGTAGGTTGGCGTACCCGTGTAGTGCAATGCCAGAGGTCAGAAGAGGGCGTCAGATTCCCCAGGAACTGGAGTTAAAGACGGTTCTTAGCCACCATGTGGGTCCTGGGAATATAACCCAAGTGCTCTGCAAGAGCAGTCAGTGCTCTTAACAGCTGAGTCATCTCTCCTGCCCCTACTCAGAATCTTACTAGGAAACTCAGTGACTCACTAGGCCCCTATGATACAGAAAAGTACCTCAACTATTTGAGACAAAAATACTGGACATTCCTTTATCCAGTTATCTCCAAGACTAATCTGTTTCTATGGTTCATTAACTATTCTAGTTTAAGGATCCTTAACACTTATTATCATGGGTACATCAGTAGAAGTTGACAATTTCTTCTCTTTTGGTACCTGGAAACAAATTAATCATGTGTTGTGAAGTCCAGTTATTTATTAGAAGATGAGAATCCCACCAGATGTGGTGGTACATGCCTGCGATTCCAGCTATTCCAGAGGCTAACAAAGGAACCAACCTGGGCAACTTAGAAAAAAGTCACTATCTCAAAATAAAAATAAAACAAAGTGTGCTGGAGAAACAGTTCGGCCATTAAGAGAACTGGCTGCTCCTGCACAGGACCTGGGTTTGAATCCTAGCACTCACATGGCAGCTATCAAGCATCCGTAACTCTTGTTCCAGGGGGATCTGAAGCCCTCTTCTGACCTCTGAGGGCATGACCCTCTGAGGGCACTGTACAACAGATGCAAAACATTCATACACATAAACTTAAAAAAATTTAATACAACAAAGTGCTAGAGATAGAACTCAGTGGGCAGAGCACTTGCCTAGGGCATTAAGACTATGGATTTGGTCCCCATTACCACATAAGGAAAAAGAAAGGGGGAGGGAGAGAGAAGGAAAGAAAGAGGATGATTTTGGGTGTGCTGCTCTATTGCCCTCCATTTATTCCTTTGAAATAGAAAATCTCTCACTGAACCTAGAGCTAGGCTAGTAACCAGTAAATTTCAGGGATCCTCCTGTCTCTGCTTCCCTATCAGTGTCAGTGTTACAGGCCTGCCTGGTATGATGCCCAGCTTTTTACATGGGCGCTGAGATCTGAACTCTGAACTCAGGTTCTTATGCTTGTGCAGCAAGTATTCTTAGTCACTAGCCATCTTGCCAGCCCCAAAATACACACATACCCCACAAACCAGGTATAATAGTACATGCCTGTAATCCCTGCATATGTAAGGCTGACCAGAAAGACTATGAATTTCAAGCCAGGCTGGACTGAGCTATAAAGACCTTGTCATTAAAAAGGAAGCGGGGGTGAAAAATAAAAAAAATAAATTAAAAAAAAAAAGGGGGGTGGGATTAAGCATAAGGTATGGAATATTTTCTCATTTGTTCAGGTCAAGTCAGTTCACAGCATTAATATTCTCCCTTGGCAACTCTGTTATTCTTTTATAAAACGTTCCTATAGACTGAGCATCCCTAATCCAAAACTATGAGATGCTCAGAAATCAACAACTTTGAGTTCCAGCATTTATACAACTATACCTCACAAGTAATTCTAAATAGCATATAATATTTCCTGTAATGAAAGTTTTAATTTAGCCTCCTTCTTAAATAGGTCAGCCCATGGAAAAACACTAGTGTTCAATTACTTGGTTAAATTGCAAGTAGAATCTGTATGATTCATGGAAACCTCCAATTAAAAGTATTATTTTCAATTATTACCAATCATGTAGGAATTTTTTATAAGAACAATTAAGGTATTTCCAGTACTTTGCATGACTCAACACATTCATTTGCCTCTAAGACACAAAACCTAGAAATAGATTTAAAAAGGGCGGGGGAGGAGGAGGACAAAGACAGACAAAATGATAGCAACAAAGAGAAGCCATAAAATTTGAGAAGGTAGCAAAAGCAAAAACTATATCTGACTTAGTAGGTAAGACGGGATAAGGCAAGATACGAACTGAACACAGAATGACAGAAAGGCTCAAAGTTGAAGGCATTGGTATTAAGTTCAAGTATATACTGTATAACTGGAAAAAAAAAAGGGATGAAAATCCCAAGTTTGGATTCCAAGGGGCTAGAGAGATCACTTATCCGTTAGGACCATGTACTGCTCTTCCAGGGAACCTGCACCCATGTCAGACAGCTTACAAGCCCCTCAAGTTCTAGGTCAAGGAGGTTCAAAGCCTCTAGTTTCCAAAGGCACCTGCACTCACCTGCACATACCATCCCCCCTCCATAATTAAAAATAAAAATTTCCTTAAAAGGTGGATTTGCCAGGCGTGGTGGTACATACCTTTAATATCAGCACTAGGGAGGTAGAGGCAGGCGGATCTCTGAATTGAAAGCCAGCCTGCCAGCCTGGTCTACATAGAGAGTTCCAGGACAACTGGTGCTCCAGGGAAACCCTGTCTCGAGAAGTAAAAAAAAAAAAAGTGGACTCCTAGATTGATGCTATAATCTTACAGAATCTTACAGATAGCCTCGCTTTTTTTTTTTTTTTTGAGACTCACTCTGAACTGGTGCAAAGGTTCTTAGAACAAAACTAAAGTGACATTTTCTTTCCTTTTTTTGGGGGGGAAGTCTTTTTTTTAGATAGGGTCTCCCTGGAACTCACTATGTAGACTAGACGATCTTGACCTCACACAGATCCCTCCTGCCTCTGCCTCCCAAGCACTGCAACTAAAGGTGTGCACCATCATGTCCAGCTTGAAATGACATTTTTGTTAAAGAGAAAGTAAACACAAATCTTAAACTAAACTACCTAAGTGATTTCTTTCAACTTTCTGTAGTCTAAAAGAAAAGGATTGCTAATCCTAGGTTCTACAGTTAAAATTACCAATTAACGGGCTGGAAAGATGGCTCAGGGGTTAAGAGCATTTCCAAAGGACTTGGGTTCCATTCCTGGCACCCACATGTCCTGCTAACACTTGTCTTTAAAACTCCATTTCCACCGGGCGTGGTGGCGCACGCCTTTAATCCTAGCACTTGGGAGGCAGAGGCAGGCAGATCTTTCTGAGTTTAAGGCCAGCCTGGTCTACAGAGTGAGTTCTAGGACAGCTGGGACTACAGGGAGACCCTGTCTCAAAAAGACAAAAAATCTCGAAAAGAACCGGCTGGGGGGGCTAGGGAGCGGGAGAGGAGGTTGTATATGGCCTTAATTCCCAGCAGTAGGGAGAGGGAGAGGCAGAGGCAGATGTGACTACATAGCAAGTTCCAGGCCAGGCTGGCTACAGGAGACCCTGTCTCAAAAGAGCAATATAAATAGGGCTGGGGCCAGGAAAAAAAGACAAACCAAATTAACTTGGTCTCCTCAAAATGAATATATGCAAGTCTCTCAAATACCAAAACTTAACCCAGTGGTCATCTGAACAAAATGCAGACTTAGTACTGGTGATTGCACGCAAAAATTAAAAAAAAAACATCGGGCGGCCGGATGAATTCTGTCCGCGGATATTGATGTTAATTGCATATTTCGAGTCTTACTATTCTCTTGTTATCCTTTTATATAATTATTAAATTATTTCACTATCTTTTATTTTTTTTATTCCGAAATACTTCAAAACTTAGATTAACACTCTAACTACAATATGAAAGAGACCTGGGATTGATGAGATGTGACAAAGGAGGCAGGCGCGTTAACCAGTATATCTTTGTGTCAGTTCGAGGCAGCCTGGTCCTACAGAGTGAGGTGGGCTTACGCATTGTTCAAGATGCCCTGAGTGTAGACTTTTTAAAGATGTGTGTTAATATTCTTCCTTTGTTATTTTGTTTTTCTTTACTCTCGAATTGACTTTGATGTTACTCATGTAACATCAGTTATTATATTTACAAAAAAAGTAATAAGGGCATATATATTGCTTCCTAACCACTTACCCGCTACATTTCCCACACTGACCCATCCCAGAGTGAATGCCATAGATCTGCACTATTCCCAGGGAACCTGATGGTCCTGCATCTTCTTCTCATTTTGTTAGTACTTTAAAAATAACCATATCTCCATATATGTTTAGAAACTATGAATTACTCAATTGCTAAACTTTGGACTGTTTAATATAAGGAATTGTGTGCATCTTGAGAAGTTAACGGGGCCATGTCCCCAATCCGGTCGCAGCGACCTTGGGTTCAATGTTTATTCTTCACTTGCGATGACTCCAACTGGGCTGAGGTTGTGAACCAAATTTAAGCAAGTCGCCGACTCTCTGGTGAGTTCAAGGCTCATAAGCGTTAGCAATTTTCATAGAACAGTCTAACAAAGAATTCCTCAGGTCACACGACATCAGTCCCACACGATGCTGTATATTGCTTGCAGGCCTATACATACCACAATCACATGACGATGCAGAATAAAAGGGGTTTCACTTCTAGGTTGACCTGAAAGGGAAGAAAGCCATATTGCTTGGACGTTTCAGTTGGCATAACAAACGATAGAATTTATGATATTAATTTGTCAAAATAAGGTTTAATTATTTTATATTTAATTAGAATAATGTCCTAGTAACACAAAAAAACAGCTGAGTTCCATATACCACCTCTTAGGCCCATTTGACAACACTTGTGCCTTCATTATGAACTTAATACCTAACTTTACTATTCTTTCCCATATCCTGTTTCCCTCTTCTGAATTTATTTACTCCTAGCTGTCCTCTCGTCTACGCCTCCTACACAACAACTTTCTTTTTCCTCGGTGACTATTTTGTAGAAAATCTAAAAAGATGTGAGGATTCCCCATGATAGAACATCGCCTCAAAGTTGCTTTGATACGCTACTTGGACAACGATCTCTCTTTGATCTTTGCTATGAAAAGACTTTTGAAGAATAAATAATTTATTCTCGATGTCACATTTCTTAGACCATATGATTAATCAAGATAATTATTATTAACCATTATTAGTCACAACAATCATTGATAATTATTATGAATAATAAATGTCAATAATAATAGCTAACAACAATGAACAATTTTACCATTAGACTGACTTTTTATCAATTATTATTGTATAATTAATTACTATTCTAATAACAAATGTATACATATAAACATTTGAACATACAATTAATGGACTAATAATAACAATCCAATCTCTTCCATTACAAAGCTGAAAATACTATTTCTGCATGTACTATAAACCCAATTAGAAATTGTTAAAACATTTTTATACAGGAGGTGTTATTTAAAACAATACATTTTTTTGATGAAATTGAATATTAATTTTTGTTATTACAGTCAGACATAAATAGATTAATAAACAGTTAGTCGCTGTAAGCATTGAATAATGTAGTGTAAGAAAACGTTGGGGAACTTCTCATTCACTCCACAACATACGCAGCGACAAGCTAGATGGGATACGCTTAAAGCACATACACTAAAACAGTTTTTTATTTACAAAACATATTTTCTCATTAAGGATTGAACCGAATTCCAAACTTACGATTAGGTAAAGATACCTTTTACAAAATCGTCCCTTACATAAAATACAAAATATTGGAGCCAATGTTTTGATTTTATCGTGTTAACACCTCTTTTCAACCACTGTTAATTTCTTTGCACTTCTAGATATCCATCCTCATTACTTTTGTTTCCAAACATAAATGTCTGAATGTCAAGGAGGATTAGATTACCATAAACATTTTCAGCAAAATTTAAGGGGGTATGATTTATCGGATTATTTCATTTGCTCAGTGCGGCAGTGGTATGAATGCCGGTAGATAGCCAACAGCAGGCAGTACGGCTTTAATGCCTCAGGCCAGAAACTCTAGACCCATGCATGTGACTCCTAGCAATTCCTTGTGGTTGAGAGAGATTGTTTAAGAGAGAGTGCTCAATTACACATTTAAAAGGGAACAAGAGTCAAAATTAAGATGTGACACATATCTGGGTACCCAGGGGTAAAGGTAAAAACTCTTACACTTTTAAGGTTAAGCAGTTAATTTAGGATCTTGGAATTACCTTTATGAAGGATACAACTTGGTATGATATAGGTGATGGTTCTACAGTCTGTCTTGCCGAGATAATTGGAATCATATGCACTTGTGCATCCTTTAACTCCACAATGGAAAGACAGATAAGCTCACTGTCCAGGAACAAAGAGCCGAGACTTTATTATGGCTTCTCCATGTTGAAATACACGATGCCAAGCCCTTTTCCTTCGCCATTTAGCACATTGTTGTTTTTCGTCAGAGCTATGTGTTGAGAGGTGGCATGGGAAAAACATGGACTTAGATTAACCAGGTATTGTATCTACTAATTTATATACATGCTCTATCTAATAATCTGTATAGGATACTTTTTTTGAGGACATGTGAGCAGGCTTCCTACTTTCCACATGCTTTTGCCTTGTTGCGTCTTTTCAAGGACGCGGGCGCCTCTATGCTTTACAGTAGAGCCCAGTCAGTGAGTTCACTCTTGTTACTAGGAGCCAGCACTGAACTCACCCGCATCCCTCCACTTGGGATTAAAGGTATGGGCCATAACGACGCCGAAGCCTGGGATTTACAAAGCTTGCGGTCTTGTGTGTGCATCACTAGAAAGACCTGGCCTCTAGACTACGATACTTAGCGGCAAGATTTTAGGCGCAGAAAAAGAAGGAAACTTTCAGCAAGGATTATTAAAGCACTTTTTACCACTTAGATCTACCAAAAACAGTTTTCATTGGAAGATTACTTCTCTTTAAATTGACTAACACATTCTGAGCCAAAAAACAAAACAAAACAAAACAAAAAAAGGACAAAAAAAAACAAAACAAATAAAACCAAAAACAACCAAAAAAAAACCCAAAAAAAGACAAAACAAAAAACCAACAAACAAAAAAACAACATCAAAAAAACAAAAAAAAAAACAAAAAGACAAAACAAACAAACAAACAAAAGACAAAAACAAACAAACAAAAACAAAAAACAACAAAAAAGACAAACAACAACAAAAAACAACCAAAAAAACAATAAACAAAAACAACAAAACAAAACAAAAAACAAAAGAAAAAAAGACAAAAAAAACACCCAAAACAAAAGAAACAAAAATACAAAAAAAAAAAAATAAAACAACATTATAGATTTGTTGGCTGCTGTGTTTTTTACAAGTTGTGCCAGCAAGCAATGGGTTAGATATAATATCCGTAATAGGGTGCTATTCTTAGCAAGCTACCAAAAGCCATGGTGCTCCATTGCAAGAGTGCAAATGAAACACCTCTATGAAGGCTCGAAGCGCAAAAACGTGCTTTGCGCTCCCAAATCCTATGTGGGCACGCCTGGTCTTTCCAGCCTCTGGACCTTTGCCACCCTTGAGAAACTGTGGGCCAGAAGTATGTGAAAGTGGGCCCCAGGCTGCAGGGCAGGTTCCAAGCACATTTAAAAACCTCTGAAAAATAGAAGGGCAAGTAGTATGGGAGAGGAGGGACTCCTCTCACAATTTCTCTGAATACCTGCCCCCTGGGAAGGCTGGGGAAGCAACAGATACCCCCAAACCAGGGAAGCCAAACAGCACCCAAGGCTGCTAATCGTGTCCTGCCAACGTGGGGTGAACCACCCTTCTAAGCCCAAAGATGGCAAGGCTTTCCCAAATAGACCTTGATCAGAGAGAGAAAGGAGTTCCAGCCCTACAGGCCAAAAATCTTCCTATCTAGCACCATCCACAGAGCTTTCAACAGCAGAGTCTCATTAGTGTAAGGAGAATTTCCTCTGTGTTCATCCTTAGCTCATGTCTTCACTGATTTGGAGATGCTAAACTTTCTCAATGCCACCAACTTGAAAACACAAACAGCCACAGCAAACCAACCACACAGTCAACGAGACTACATGCCATACATCAAAAAACAATTTTTCCTGGAACATAGCTTCCTTAAAAGTGTTATTTTCCATCTTGCAGAGATTTTAGGTTACCAAACTGGTCTCCACAGTCCATGTTTGTGTCGCCATTTGTGATGTGGGAAAACTTAGAATTGGTTGGGTTCTAAGCCAATGATACCTCACTGGCCACACCCATAGGGTGAAGTGTAGTGATGAAAATATTCAGCATTGGGCCCTGAGAACTGAATCATGATGGATATTTAAACAAACATGTTGGAATAAAATCTCATCTCTCCATGCAATGTGATCCTCTTTCAACATTGAAGCGATATTTGTTGTGTGTTTTTCACATAGCAGATATATTTCACACTTTTGGGTTCATCCAGGATTTTAAGTGTGGCTCCTGCCACAATAATCCCTAGCAAGTAGATCTCCCACATATTCTATGCAACTGTGGCTTTGTGTCAGGATGTCTCCGTTTTTATCCCAAGAGCACCAAGTTGTGTTGCACTCTGGACCAGGCCTTGTGGGCTGCAATAGGGCCCTGCTGAGAGAATTATCAAGCCTGCTTTCAGGCTCAATGTAATTTCCTCCGAATACCATGCTACACTCCACTAGAACTGCTGCGTGGTGCTTACTGGCTGGGTGACCATGGCCACTCAGTAAGTTAGTACCCTTGAGGCCCAGTGTGTGGGCTCGATGCTGCGGCACAGGACTGTGCCAGAGGGCTTTGATGAGCCCCTTCTTGATTTGTGGCCTTCACTCTACGTCTTTGTAAGTAATCAAGCTCCAGATATTCCATTTTTCTTCTGTTTTTTTTTAACAGAGCTCCATACTTCTTATCTGCTTTCCTGTCTTGCTCAGGTGCTTGGAGATCCCGAGCCCTGCAAGTCATAGTGCACACTGCTAATGGTCGGTGTGGCTGGCTGGCAACATGTGCTGCCCAGAACCCTGATGGGCTAACCTGCTTTAGGCTGATCTATTCCCCTGGCACCACCCTGCCTCCTCTGGAACCACTGCATGTCTAGCTGTCTGGTTGATCCGGTTCTGCCACAGTGAAAGGGCCAGGTGTGGCAGCCTGGCAATAGGCTTTGCCCAGGGACTTGATGGGCCCTCCTACTTTGGGCTCACCTATTACAACAGTACCATGCTGCCTTTTCTTGATCTGCTGCCTGTCTGGCTGTCTGACTTGGTCTCTGCCTCTGTGCTTACTGTTCCAGGTTTCACTGGATAGCACCAGGTCCTGTCCAGGGCCATGACATGCCTGCTTGCTTTGGTCACCACCACTGTGCACTCTGGGCCAGGTGTGGCTGGCTAACAACAGGCCATGCCCAGGGCTCTGATAAACCCACCTGCTTGAGGCTCACCAAGTCCCTCAGTACCATCCTGCCTCCACTGGAACTGCTGCATGGCTGACAGGCTGAGGGCACTCAGCCATGATACTATGTACCCTGGGCCAGAAGTGGCTGGCTGGAAAGGGACCATGCTCAGGACCTCGATGGACTACCCTGCTTTGGAGTCACCTACTACCCTAGTAACAAGTTCCATACTCTTGATCTGTTGCCTGTCTGGGTGGCTCAGTGATTCAGCCCCACAACTGTGCACACTGGGCCAATTGTGGCTGGCTGGCAACAGACCCTGCACAGAGGCTTGCTGGGCCAGCCTGCTTTAGGCTCACCTATTCTCCTGGCACCACACTTCCTCCTCCTGAACTGCTGCATGTCTGGCTGTCCTGCTGACCAGGCACTGCTTCTGTAAACCCTGGGCCAGGTGTGCCTGGCTGGCAAAAGCCCATGCCCAGGCCTGTGATGTTCCCCCCCTGCTTTTTGATCACATCTTATACCACTACCAAGCTACCTCCTCCTGATTTGTTGCCTGTCTGAGGTGCTAGCTGACTGGGGAACAAAATTGTGCTCTCTGGGCCAGGTGTGGCTTGATGGCAACAGGCCTTGCCCATGACCCTGATGGGGCAGCCTGTTTAGGCTCACGTATTCCCCCAATACCATGCTGCCTCCACTGGATCTGCTACATGGCTGGCTGGCTGGCTGGGTGACAATGCCACAGTAATGTGTACCCTGGGCCAAGTGTGGCTGGCTGGCAACAGACAATGTCAAGGGCTGTGATATACCCTCCTGCTTTGGTCTTACCCTAGTAACAAGCTGCATCCTCTTGATCTGCTGCCTGTCTAGGGGGCTGGCTGAATTGACTCTGAATCTGTGCACTCTGGGCCAGGTGTGGCTGGCCCTTGCACAAGGCCCTGCCCAAGTGGTCGTGATGGCGGCCAGCCTGCTTTAGGCATTCAGCCTGTTCTCCCTGGCACCACACTGTCCTCTCTCGGAACTGGCTTGCCATGTCTGCTGTAGCGTGCTCAATCTGGCCCCTCTTCTGTTGAACGCCCTTGAGGCCAGGTATGTACAGCTGGCTTGGCAGAAAGCCCGATATATCCCTGGGTCTTGTAGGATGGATCCCCCCCTACTTTATGCTCACATCTCATTCCAGTACCATGGCCCTCCTCTTGATCTGCTGCCTGTCTGGGGGGCTGGCTGACTGGGGACCAAAACTGTGTACTCTGGGCCAGGTGTGGCTCGATGGCAACAGACCTTCACCAGGGCCCTGATTAGCCAGCCTGCTTTAGGCTCACCTATTCCCCTGGCACTACCCTGCCTCCTCTGTAACTGCTGCATGATTGGCTGCCTGCCTGACCAGGCTCTGGCCCTGTCAACTCAGGGCCATTTGTGTCTGGCTGGCAGCATGCTGTGCTCAGGACCATGATGGACCCCTCTGCTCTGAGCTCACCTATTACGCCAGTACCAAGCTTCCTCCTCTTGGTCTGATGCCTGTCTGAGTGTCTTTCTGTTGTGGGGATTCCTTTTAGCTGAAGCACTTAGGAAGTCAGCTTGCTACCGCTGATTTCCTGTTTGTTCTTGGAACCTGCCCGGTGCCACTGCATTTGATGTTTTAGGCAAAACATTGTCACATTCCTGTAGTGATCTGGATGTATGTATTGTTTAAATTCTCCTGTACAATCCCACACCTCCCCCAATCTCCACCAACACCCTACTCAACCCACCTCACCCAAGATCGGGTATAAATACCCCAGGTTATAAAAGTAAAGTTCAGTTATTCCCCCATGGAATTTCTTTCAGCTAGTTCTTGAGTCTGTCCTTTCTTTTCCTTCTCTTCTCCTCTTCAGAGGCCTTCTCTCAGCCCCTCCACCCCTCCTCCATTCATGGAACTAAGGAATCCTGTGTGCTTGCCTTATTTTGTCAGGCCAGTTGTGTTTGATTCCAGTGAAATCTGCATTCCCAGGAACCTGCAGGCTCTGGTCAAGGGAGGAAGAACAACAGAAGGCTATAATTGGTACCTCAACATTGAGGAGAAGCCTTTCAGAAGATAAGAAGGAAACAGATAAGGTCTCAGGGACTCTCTGCCCTATGTCTCTCTCTCTGGAGACACACATTTATGGTTGTTCAGCACATACTCTGCCCCGTGTCTCTCTTAGAGTGAGACACAATTTTACAAATATTTTTTGAGGATTCAGAGAAGGGAAGGGAAACTCTCCCTGCCCAGTATGGGACTAGGGTAATGGGTAAGTTATACATGTCCCCCCAAGTTTCTTATGGGGGCCAACCTGTTTTCCAATCTTTACCATTTTCTAAACTTTAACTTTGATCCCACCAGCATGAGGGAACCATTAACCTAATTGGAATCCCACCTGCTTGGTCAGGCAGATGCAAAAAACCTCTGCTTTTAAGTTCTTTCTATTCACTATCATTTCTCCCATTTCCATCCTAAATAATCTCATACACACACATACACACACACACACACACACAACACACCACACACACACACAAAACAGCTAGTTTCCTAGCTAGCCCAAAGGAACTGAGGCCACGCCCACCTGTGATGGGACACCAGCCTGGTAAATCTAGCTCAGAAAGCACAGGGCCAGCAACCTCCCAGTTAGCGGACAGGAATCCACACCACTGGGTCCCAGAGCAAAGTGATGGGAGTTAGTTCTCATTCTAGCACATTACCTGACCAGAGGCTTGGTGGGCAGGGCTATATTCAGAAACAGAGGCAACTTACTGCAGCCCTGCAGCCTGCAGGCTAACTTTACCAAGGACATGGACGGCAATCCATAGCATCCGGAGGGTGGATACTCGGTAGCACCACCTTGGAAAATATACTTCAAACTCTAAAAAAGGCCACAGGGTTGCGGACTAGTCGCCCATCTTTGGACAAGGCCACCTGGCCTTCAGTAAAACAAATAAACTGCGTCTTAATGGGATTAGTAAATATAAAATCATTGGGCTGGATAAGTAAAAAAAGCAAAATGGCTGGCTTGAGCTACCATATCTGGCCTGGCCATTGCGTCTACAGGCCACCAAATAGAAACTCATAGGCACTCCACAGCATGCACGAGACCTTTCACTCGCAGCTAGTGTGTAATTTTCTTTTTGTTTCAAAATTCCAGAACACACCAAGAAACTCCAAAGCTTCCAAATATTTAATTAATGGTATTTTCTTTTTCTCAGCAGTTCTTCCTAAATGCAAATAACCTCCATTACAGATCATATGGTACCGATCAATAACCTATATTTTGTGCCTTTTCTTGGTCGGTGACATTATTTTCTAAATATGAGTGTTTAATGTATCTACTGTTCCTTGCATTTTCGCAATTTTTACCATCAAGATGAATTTTTTTATAAATGGCCCATCAAAAATCACATTAAGATTAATTCTTGGTTCTTCAATGCAAAATGCCTATTAATATATTAAAATATTACAGAAAAGCTATTATCTGATTCCACAAATATAAAAAAATATAAAAAAAAAAAAAAAAAAAAATTAATTAAAGTTTAAAAAGTACTAGGCCCAATTTTGGGTTCCTTTTTTCCAATTTTAATTTGGGTTTAGTTATACATAGTATTTTGGCCCAAGATTTTAATGGTGGCACACACATTTAATCCCAGTACGTTGGGAGACAGAGGCAGGCAAATCTCTGTGAGTCAATGCCAGCCCTGGCAACGATAGTTCAAACCCAGGCCAGGTGGGCATACACTAAGAAAGACAATAAAATTAATAATTAATTAATTAATAAAAAAAATTGAAAGCCTGGAAAAAAACTTGAGGTATACATGACAAAAACACTAATGAGAGATGGCATCTC
Organism: Rhizomys pruinosus; assembly: GCA_009823505.1. Taxonomy (NCBI): domain Eukaryota; kingdom Metazoa; phylum Chordata; class Mammalia; order Rodentia; family Spalacidae; genus Rhizomys; species Rhizomys pruinosus. Next base: position 1,852,434 of record VZQC01014627.1, on the reverse strand, counting down.
AATGATTACAGTTGCAACCAAGTGTTTTCTTTTTTTTTTTTCCTGGTCTTTTCAGACAGGGTCCCCTGTAGCCCCAGCTGTCCTGGAACTCACTCTGTAGACCGGCTGGCCTTGAACTCACAAAGATCAGCCAGCCTCTGCCTCCCCCAAAGGTGCTAGGATTAAAGGGTGTGCACCACACGCCCAGCTTTTATTTTAATTATTTTTATGTGTTATGAGTGTACTTGTTTGTATGTAGGCTGTGCGCATCCGTGGTCATGCAATGCCACAGAGTCAGAAGAGGGTTGGATGCCAGGGAAATCCGAGGTTAAAGATGGTTCTCAGCCCTCCATGTGTGGTGCGAATAAACTGGTCCTCTGCAAGAGCAGTGAGTGCTCTTAACCTCTGAGCCATCTCTCCAGCCTGCGCGACCAGTGTTTTAATTCAAACCTATTTCAATGATTCAGGAAAAAACTCCACTGTGGTCTTGCTCCTAGATCCTATTATACCTACCACTGGTTCCTCTCAATCTGAATCTTCTGACAGATTATGTATTTATCTGAGTCATAAATTGAACTAATCCAAAGCTCAATGTATAAATCTCCAAAATTAAACACATCTTTTATAGAAAAACAATTTATTTTAATCAAAGCAAACTGAAAGACTGAAGAATGAGAAGGGTCAACTTAACCCCAAACACAATCACAGATCCATTATTTAATACATGTTGATATTTATATACTTTATTTAGGGAAATAAGGAGGAATAGACAAATCAAACTAAGACCTATCTGACTGTCTACCTCCATCCTAGGTCCCGCCACCCCACTCCAAAGTGGCATCATATTCATTTTCGCACAAAACAAACAGTTCACTCTCCGTATATTTCTCCCATAATAGACTTATCCAACTATATATAAGTGACTGTTCCTAGAGAACAGAAGTTGACGCATTTCTATTCAGTTCTTTTATAATTTATTGAGTCTTCCAAATGTTCAAACTCTTTTAATAATACTGTTCACAGTTATTCAAAATGACCATACCTCGTTCATTCTCTGACCTCCAGTATATTGTAAAGTCATGTACCACACATAAGCTAAATAACAAGTCATCCCAAGATCATGTTTTCTTACAATGCTGTCCGATTCTCAAACATAATTCAACCAAAAGCACAGCCCAAATAAGTGGATAGTAATAACTAGGGAACTGAGAAACCGAGATTAAAATATGAACGGGTCTGAAGAAAAAACGAACAAGACTGAGACAAGATGAGGCATTTGGGCACAAAACTACTGACTGAAGAACAAACACATATTCTGAACGACCAAACAACCAGGTCTCGACGGACCCGATGGACATCCCGTTGTGACAATACATCGCTGGAGTGGCAGACGCATGGTCGTGGAACAGTGTGGGATAAAGGAACAGGGGGATCCTAGACCGTCCAAAAAGCAGTCCCGGGACATCGTCCTTGAGAACAATCCAGGGCACTGAGGACAAAGTGAAACATAAAATATCAGGTTCCAGGAGGACTTGGAACAGAGGTTTATCAGTGAGGATCAGTTTACATTATGTCTGAGGAATACAATAGGTAATACTTCGAAGTGACTTGAGGGAGAACGCAGGTTACGCCAAACCATAAATGCTCGCGACCAACATAAAGTGCCGATCCCCGTACTCTTGGTCCTCATTCATTTTGACAGCGGATAGGACAAGGAGGCGGGAAACCTAGGTTAATGACATGTGTAGAACTACCTTGGAAGTTAGAACAATCCAACATCAACTTGAACAAATCTGAAGAACCAGGACATAGGCAAAATTCCACCCGAAAATGGGGACATGGAGTCTTGCGGAGGATCAACAGACGCGAGGACTGGGATCATGTGCGCAAACATGTTTCGTCTCCGCCGTATACAAAGAAGCATACCTGCTTCATAGCCCCCATATTAAGTGTTAATTTTTTTAAGAAATACCAAAACACCCGATTGAAGAAACATATCTATGTTAAGATCAACATGCTCGCAATATGTGTATTTCACAATGAGAGCTAAAAAGGAGTAATCTCTCCATTGGAAATTGGTGGGTTCATATTTAGGAGAAACTAAATCTGTCCAATTCCCATCTGAACTCCACTAACCCAAATCTCAACAGGGGATGATCTTATATCATGCGAGCATCGAATTAGTGGTTTCTTTATTTTTAATAAACTTATATGTTACGGTAGTAAACCAAACCGGGGGACTTAATGAAGGACAGAGTCCTCTAAAAACCGTACTTGGACCATTAATTTCGAGACAACCAGGGTTTTAGCCAGTTTTACTTATTTTCTGAGACAACAGAGAATGGGACTTTTGACATATCTGAGACAGTGGACATTTCCTCTCTGAGAAGACTGTACTAAGAGAAATTACACCCCTTTGGGTTTTTGTTGGCATCCCGGCTTCTATATACCTCACCACCTTCCTTCTCATTAGAACTCAAGACGCTGAGCACTCAGAGCTACACTATGGACGAGTCCAACCCATGGAGACATTAATAAGGTCCTATAATTTGGAAAACTTCACAAGTAAGATCTAACCTATATCTAGCCATAAAGTTCTAACTGCATATCCTAGAAAGTGCTTTGTGGAATTAAAGAGCGTTTCATAAGTGGTGCCAGTCACACGTGGACGCAACAGAGTTATTACTGGCAAGTGACCACAACAACAAGGGCTTAAGACCTAAGAAGGATACTAAATTTGTAACAAATGTGGAGTTAATACAAAACCCCAACTCTTCTTGATTCGCAGTATCTAACGGAGCTGTCCTAACCATGTCCTGGAAACTTTCTATGATGGAGACCAGGGTTAGTACTTGGACCCTTTGGAAAACTCAGAAGAGGAGTGGTCCCAACCTGCTTCTGCCCTCCCTAAGTGGAGTGGCGAGTATGGGTTACAGTATTCTCACTTTCGATCTAATTTAATGAAGAATTTTTTTGAGTTCTTTTTGAGCCCCACGGCCTGGCACTTTTGCATCGTGCGTGACGTATAGGGACTCTAAGGCTGCACTCCTCGCAAAATCTCAATGAAGGAACAACCCCAACCAGCGCGTGGTCGGTACTCCGTAGACCTTAGCAGGAGTCCAGCTAGAGATTTTCTCAATTAGGGCTATGGATGTGCTACAACCACAATATGCCAGCAGCGAAGGTGTCCTTAGAGAGAAGATTAAAGGGGAGAAGTATTTATTAGGTAAATTCAAAAAGAAAACAGAGCAATAATATGGGTACTTTAGCGCATATATATTACACATAACTTGTAAGGGTAGTCTGGTAAGCTCAGGTTTGTTGACTAATTCACGGTAATTCATAAAATTGACGAAGTATCATATCAAGTAAGGAAGCTCTCAAAAGAATGGACAGCTTACCTTTAGTTTTATAGGATATTTTCATACTTTGGTCTGTACAATTAAGGCTATCACAAACCACACTTGCCCAATAGGGGCCGCCCAACGACTTAGTGATGGTACCGGGTTCAGGTGTAAGACACCACAGTAATGTTCATTGTTTACGTACAAGTAGAGATGTGTATGAACACTAGCTTTGAAGAGTAAGCAGTACTGTGTGAACTGGCAGTCATAGGAAAGGCCCAGTTTCACGGCTCCACATCGCCATCTTCCCTCTTGTCTAATAGATGGGGAAAAGAGAATTATAAGCCCCATTAAATTAAATATTGGACAACTCAGTACTCTCATAGGGTAATCAGGGCACCCGCCAAAATAAGTAATAAGGTCAACTAATGCTCAAAGAGGAGTCTAGACTGGTGGGCATCCCATACTCCTGGCTTACTTAAACATTCACTTCTCAGTGTGAATGTTAACAGCTACAAGTCTATGTCAACAGTCTGATGAGTGACTTGCGATAATTTTATATGTTCTAACGACATTCTGTTTGGTTTAATCTTTATGATGATGAGTATATTGAACTCCAGTTCCAGGAGACTCAGACAGCTTCGGTACACTCCGCTCAGGAGAAGCATTGCCACGACATGGTGTGCCCAGGAGTCCCTTCCAAGTGCTCAGGACAATGTACGCATATCAATCAGAATAATAAACACCACCTCATATTATCTGATAAAAGAATAATAAAAATAAAAAAAAATATATGGACCACATAAAGGGCACTTGTAGAGATTATTCTTAGAAGAGTCAGGAAAAGTAGGACAGAGCATATTCAGATCTGCGTCCTGTGTGAAATAACTGGACCCTAGTACTGTGGAACAAAACATGACGATAGGAGAGTTTAGACCCTAATCTGGAATTCCTGACATAACATTTGCAGAGCCAGATAGTGCTCATTAGTCCCTACATGTGAAGCATCCTCATCCCCCATTGCCCCTTCTGACTAAATTTTGTTTGTTGGTTCATATTTTGTTATCATATTTGTTTGTATATTACATTAAGTGACGAACAGGAGATGCCTCGCCTGATGTCTAGCGACACCTTCCAACACGTGCCTTGGAAGTCAAAATTTTCAAAACGGGGTTCTAAAGAACAGGAGAGGTCTCACAACAAGGATACCCTTGTGGGGAGCTGAGAGATTGAAACTCGAGGCACTAGCCGGATTAAGAGCGAAAGTGCAATATCTCTGACCGGATCAACCGCGAGCTGTCATATAACAGAGTAATCATGACCCACTGTTGAGATAGAATCAGATCCCCCAGCATTAACTCCATGCTTAATCAGTAACGGATATATCTAGAGAGTAGAGAGACCGTCTTGTATAACATAACCAATTCCATAGTAGGAAACTCACACGTTCCAGGGGAATCTCCGGACAACCCTGCGTCTCACTGAGCCTTCCGGACGGCCAGATGGGATTATCGACATCGGGATAGTCATTCAGAGTTACTCGATAGCACAAGACTTGACATAGTCAGGACAAAAGCTAGGATCGATTAACTAGTAGAGTGTGTGTACAATTTACGGAAATTAAATAAATTAATACCAAAATAGAAATTAATAAAAATGGATTGCGACTATCACTTTAATATGCTCTCTGCCAGCTTACCTAAGTATCCTGGGATTACAAAGGCCATAGTGCCATCTCACAGTAGCTCATGGGTGCCCTTTAGTTTTGTTCGCTTTAATTAGTTTTAGAAGACCCACAGAGTCCCTAACATATGGTTGATCTAACTCTCCCACAGTAGAATTGGCCTGGAACTCACTTGTAGCCATATCTGGCACTGAAGTATAGACACAGCAATCGCTTTCCAGCCTGAGTAGCCATAACTATGAGCATAAATGAAGGTGTAGGGAAGTCGTTGTCGAAAGGAACAGGCACAAAACAGGTAACATTACCTTCACTTTGTTTTGCTTTGTTGCATTTTCTTATATCTCGTGATTAGACATCAATGACAGTAACTCTCACAGGCCCCTTCCAAATTTGATAAAATGAACTCTCCACAAGAAATAAAATGCCTAAATTCTTGTGCCCTTACTATATTTTTAGAGAGAGTGACAACCTAGTATTTGTAAAGTTTTTCTTCTGCTCGCAAACAACTCCTTAAATAAAATAGGTACAAAAAATGGATAGTTAATGAGAGAATGGATACCACAGTGGACCATGTTGACTTATTTCATAAAATATGTAAGAGGATAATAAACCAAGCGGGACATTTTTATATATAACTACTGGAAGAATATGTTATAGGGACGATCCACACACCTAATGCACTTATTAAACTAAAACTGGCTCAGCGATTATACGTACTTGGTCGACTAATTCCTCTAATCATTGTGTTAGCCTGAAAGGGCAAGCTGTGGGAGGAGGTGGAAACAAAACTAGGCCAAGTCTCTTATAAACGAAAATATAATAGGACAACCCACGGGTTCATAATGGGTGTGAAGCGCACAGACATTTCTAATCCATTGACTCAAAACTGATACTCAAGAAAGTGACTAAAAATTAAAGACTGGTTTACTGCACCACTACAGTATCTAACCAAAGAGGCAAGATTCTCAATTTAAAATTCTCAATTCTGATAACCGCGGTGAGATAGTGTGGCCTTCACTTTCGAAATCCAAAATGAATTCTTCAATTGATTTGGTAATATACAGCATTAGAAGAACATTTCAACATGAATTGTTAAGGATTGAAGCCCCTCTTGTAGGTTTTTAAAAAGGGAAAAAATAGTTACAAGCCCATGGGGCTAGGAGAGATAGGTCCAGCATAGGCTATGATGGGGATGCGCTGGTGCAAGGGAAGCCTTCAAAGTTTGGATTCCACAGCCACCGCATAAAGGTGTTGCGGCAATCTAACCTCAGATTCTACTCACTCAACCAGTGTTCAGAGGGAATTCCCAACCTCCCTCGGCTCTGGGACTTCGAACCCCATCACGGCGGAATTTCAATACGGTTATCGTGGGGTGACACTAGAATACTACAAGCCAACTACTCATATACATAAAATAAATGAAATATTTTTTTAAAAAGAAAGGTCTGCCGGCGCGAACTGGGGACATGGGGATGGCACACCAGCCTTATTCCTTAGCACTTGGGGAGGGGACCAGTGAGGCAGGCGAATGCTTTGTGAGTTCAAGGCCAGGCCTGGTCTACAGAATGGAAGTTCCAGGACCAGCTGGGATACAGGTAAGACCTGTTCTCCCCGTAATAACGACAACACACGAACACAGGGACAAACAAACACACCAATGTGCCAGGACCCTGATACAAATACGCGCGAAAAAACCATTTCACACACAGGACGACAAGGGCACACACACACACACACACACCAAATATCAACAGCGCACCATCAACATCAGGTGCTGGCAGTGCGAATAGTTGGTGAGAATGCCATATTAATTGCCAGCACCCTCAGGATGGCCATGAAGGACTTATGAGTGTCAGAACTAACTCTGTGTTGTGAGTTCAATGGCCAGCTGGCTGGGATCCGACTCTCAGAGTGAGTTTCCAGGACAGCTGGTCGGTTACGAGTTACAGGCGGCGAACCCACAGTGGACCTCGAAAGACGATAGAGACCCCAGCTCGGCACCCCAATTAAATTGAGAGAGGAGTCTACTTAAGGGATTATACACAGTATGGAGTTGCCACAGCCTGGTATACATTACCAGCCCTCGAGTGGCAGGGGCAAAGCTCACGGGAGACCTTCTGAGGTTAGGCACTTTATGCTCCTGGCATCCGAGAATAATAAAGATTATACCAGTGCACAACAAGGGCCACAGATGTCGAGTTAGGGCAGAACTAGCTTCTGGTTTGTTATCTAAAAATAAATAGTAAACAAAATAAAAAGATATTAAAGCTACCGGTATGTGATGTGGTTCAAGGGTTATCCGCCATCATGCTATTCGATGTTGCCACTAAGCATATTGTCATATGGAGGGACAAACGCGCATCAATCTGAGGTTGGATTTCTCTTCCACGTGGCCTAGCGGAGATGACTTGAGTGTAGGACTTGGCCAATCAGACCAATGTATTACTTTGTGAGACCAAAGTTGGGACTACAGGTAGATCCTGTCTGTCTCAAGAGGACTTAAAAGGAAAATCTAGGGGACAAGAAATCAGAATTAGTATTAGCTATAACTTATTGTTTTAAGCCTCGGTCCGTCGAATGGTTTACACTAGTAGGGAAAGTGCTGTATATACATCAGGACGGGTACAAGATAAAGGAAAGTGGTGGACAAGGGGTGATAATTAGGTCAGTTTTATAGTTTTCCCAAATGTGCCTTTTTTCATTAACAAAAATGAAGATCTTATAACTCCATACCCCTTTTTAAATTATCATACTCAACAAGGGGACTATAGAAACAAAACAGCCAACAATATTGAGACCCAAAAAGGACCAAGAAGCCGAGTAACATTACAAACTACAAGACATTGGATAAAGCAGCATTAACTATTTTTCTGTTTTTCCATACGTTTACACAAGACAAAGCGGTCTCCCTGTAGCCCCAGGCTGGGCCTGGAACTCCCTACTGTTAGACGAGGCTTTGGCCCATGGTGGCAACAACACTCATGGACGATAGGAAGATTACTCACAACCTGTCCTCTGCCTCCCAGAAGGGTAGCCTAAGATTTAAAGAGCAAATGTGCACACCACCACGCCCAGCTTTTAAATGTTTTAAGTATCCAAAGATAAGGTATCAGTGGGGAGATCGTGGAAATCATAATTATCTCTTAATGGGACTATACTATTCTCGGTAGTTATAACAACCTTTTGTTTTTCTTGTTAACAATATGGAACCTAGGAGGGTATACAACTTAAGCTCAGTCTCAAAGCTTGATGGTTGTGCTCTGAAGGTCGAAGTACTTATATGGATAGTTCAAAGTAATCTTTTGGCTCTCAATAGCATCTCAGATAATGTAATCTCTCTCATTTTCTGGGTCTCCCAGTTTCTGTTTCTCTAAGGAGAACTAGAATATTTACAGATGTGTGCGACCTTAACCCACACCAGCCATAAATATTTTATATGTCTGGACGTGACTACAGGAACAGTACCATCTCACCTCTCAGTTAATTGTGATGTTACAAGACAGGGTATCGGGCTGTTAAGCTCAATGCGCGCTATCCTGAGACTCCTCCATAATCTCCTCCTGGCTCTCAGCTCCTAACCTAACAAGAGCAAAGGATTTAATAGGCAAAGGGCTTCCATTGGATGAACCACCAATGTTCTGGCCTCTTTTTACTACAACATTCTCAGTTTTTTTCAGGTGATGTTTTCCCTATTATTCTTTGCTCGTTCATGGCTAATGACTAATAACCAGGCTACGCACTCATCTTTCGGATAAGAGTGAGAACTCCTGACGTGCCGCGGAGAAAGGGAACATAATATAGAACGTGATCTACCTGCTCCAATCTACAATTTATCAAGGGGTACAAGTCATAACAATCCAAGACCCTTACAGTGAGAAAACAGCAATCCCTTCCATTCCTTACCTTTCAGAAAAAATTATATATAGTGGAGACTTTAAAATATAATTAAATCATAGAAATAATACCGGGCTTGGACACTATTGTTCTGAGGTAGCACTCAGAGACAGGCAAAGAAGGCAGGCAGACGAATCTTTGGAGGTCAAGTCCACCTAGTCTACGAGGAGTGGAGTTCCCAGGACGCTGGGTCGGCTTACAGGGGGAAGACGGCGCGTTGACCTCCTCATAGGGAAGACAACAAAATAAAGTTATGTTAGAAAACCATAGAAAAATTAAAGAACTTTAACAATTGATCCTCTATTCAGTAAAAAGCAGGGGGGTGTATGTATTGAGAAGCTAGTGAGGGCAGGAACAGCCATTTATATTCAAGGATTATTACAACGCAGAGAGGGAGACACGTGGATAAATAAACATTAAACTAATTAAANTGTCTCGAACAAGACAAAAAAAAACAAAAAAATTAAAAAAAATAAAATTTTACTGAATTATCTACCTCCCAAACTCTTTGGTATTGAGGAAAAAGAATCTCTACAATGGTCTGGTATAGCTATATTTTCCTGTAATTGACAGTACAATACACTTCCGAACTTTTACAATTATTTTGTTAATAAAAAAGTTTGCTGGGGCTAAGGATATAGCTCAGTTGGTGAGATACTTTCATAAGGACCTCAGTTTGCTCTCTACTACTATAAAAAACCAGGTATTGGTGACAAGTACTATAATCCCATCCCTTGGGAGGTAAAAGCAGGAGGCACCATGGTTAATTTAAGGTCATTCTCTGCTACATAGTAAAGTTATGTTTTTGATTTTTGTTTTGTTTTTGGGTTTTTTTTTTTTTTGGTCTTTTTTGAGACAGGGTCTCCCTGCAGCCCCAGCTGTCCTGGAACTCTCTGTAGACCAGGCTGGCCTTCAACTCAGAGATCTGCCCGCCTCTGCTTCGGAGTGCTGGAATACATGGTAAGTTTAAGGCCAAATTGGGCTGCATGAAAAAACACCCCCCCCCCAATTAATGGTCTAAATAATAAAATGAAAACTTGTTAATTTTTAGAGAAAAACTTTTTCCCAGGCTTATGTACTCACACATCTCATAAATTTTTAAAAAAATTTTTTTTATTAATTTATTTTTGTATGTGTATGAATGTACTGTCTGCATGCAAGTCTGTGCACCCGTGTTGTACAATGCCTCGGAGGTCAGAAGAGGGTGTCGGATTCCCCTGGAACTGGAGTTCTCCTGGAATTGGAGTTACAGACGGTTCTTAGCCTCCATGTGGGTGCTGGGGATCGAACCTGGGTCCTCTGCAAGAGCGTCAGTGCTCTTAACCGCTAGGCTATCTCTCCAGCCCCCATAAATTTTTTTTTTTTAAGGAAAGCTTGAGGACTGACTAGAGAGATGGCTTAGTGGTTAAGAGCACCCGAGTTCAGTTCCTAGCACCCACGTGGCAGTTAACAACCATCCATAACTCCAGTTCCAGAGGATCCAATGTGCTCTTTTGACCTCTGTGGGCACTGCACAACACAGGTGCACTTACAAACATACAGGCAATATAGGCATACACATAAAAATAAACATTAAGCCGGGTGTGGTGGCACACACCATTAATCCCAGTACTTGGGAGGCAGAGGCAGGCAGATCTCTGTGAGTTCAATGCCAGCCTGGCCCACTGAGTGAGTTCCAGGCCAGCTGGGGCTACCAGCTCAAGAATACCAATTAATTAATTAATTAATAAAAAAATTGAAAGCCTGGAAAAAAACTTGAGGTATACATGACAAAAACACATAATGAGAGATGGCATCTCAATGATTACAGTTGCAACCAAGTGTTTTTCTTTTTTTTTTTTTTTCCTGGTCTTTTCGAGACAGGGTCTCCCTGTAGCCCCAGCTGTCCTGGAACTCACTCTGTAGACCAGGCTGGCCTTGAACTCACAAAGATCAGCCAGCCTCTGCCTCCCAAGTGCTAGGATTAAAGGTGTGCACCACCATGCCCAGCTTTTATTTTATTTTTTTTATGTGTATGAGTGTACTGTTTGTATGTAGGTTGGCGCATCCGTGTCATGCAATGCCACAGAGGTCAGAAGAGGGTGTTGGATCCAGGGGAATCCGAGTTAAAGATGGTTCTCAGCCTCCATGTGGGTGCTGGAATTGAACCTGGGTCCTCTGCAAGAGCAGTGAGTGCTCTTAACCTCTGAGCCATCTCTCCAGCCTGCGCGACCAGTGTTTAATTCAAACCTATTTCATTGTTCAGGAAAAAACTCCCATGTGTTTTTGTCTTCTCCTAGATCCTATTATACCTACCACTGGTTCCTCTCAATCTGAATCTTCTGACAGATTATGTATTTATCTGAGTCATAAATTGAACTAATCCAAAGCTCAATGTATAAATCTCCAAAATTAAACACATCTTTTATAGAAAAACAATTTATTTTAATCAAAGCAAACTGAAAGACTGAAGAATGAGAAGGGTCAACTTAACCCCAAACACAATCACAGATCCATTATTTAATACATGTTGATATTTATATTTACTTTATTTTAGGTGTATTAATTAATAGATGTTGATATTTATATTTACTTTATTTTAGGTGTATGATTATTTAATACATGTTATTTATATGTACTTTATTTTAGGTTTATGATTATTTTGCCTCCAAGTATGTAAGTGTGCCACATCCATGCAATGCCCAAAGTGGTCTGAAGAGGGTGTCAGACCCCCTGGAATGGAATTAGGAACAGTAGCTAACCACTATGTGGATGCTGGGAACCAAACCCAAGGCAACAAATGCCCTTAACTGCTTAGCCATATTAATTTTGACAAAGCACTGTGCATTTATTTTCACAAGTACTAAAAAAGTATTTCTTCATGAAATTGTTTTCATACTGCATTCTCTATCACTACAAATCAAGATATAGTCCACTGAATTTTTTTTTATTTTGAAGACAGGGTCTCCCTTTAGTCAGAGCTGGCCTAGAGCTCACTATGTAGACCAGGATGGCCTTGAACTCACAGAGATCTATCTGCCTGTCTCTGCATCCAGAGTGCTGGGATTAAAGGCGTGTGCCACCACACCAGGTAGTCCACAGAATTTTAACAATGATTAAAACCCCTGCAGCTCTACCTGTCCTGGAACTTTCTATGTAGACCAGGCTAGGCTTGAACTCAGAGATCCACCTGCTTCTGCCTCCCAAGTGGTGGGATTAGCCTCTTCCTATTATAAGAATTTTTTTTTTGTCTTTTTGAGCCCCAGCTGGCCTCACTCTCACTCTGTAGACCAGGCTGGCCTTGAACTCAGAGACCCACCTGCCTCTGCCTCCAGAGTGCTAGGATTAAAGGCTTGTGCCACCACATGCAGCAGCAGTTCTTAAAGTATTAAAGGGGAGAGTGATATAATCAAAGAAAACAGATAATATAGTACTTTACCATATATTAACATACCTGTAAGATGTTAGCTCATTTTTTATTCATATCATAAAATTGACAGAGACATATCAAGTAAGAGTTAAAAAAGACAGCTTACCTTTTATTTATAGGTTTTTCATCTTTTTCATAAGGCTTCACAAACCACTTGCCAATACGCACGAAGTTTCGGTTCATTAAACACCGTTCCAATAGGTTGTGAACTGCTTTGAAAAGCAGGGTACGGCATTCATAGGAAAGCCCATTTTCCCACACGCCATCTTCCTCTTCTAAAGGGAAAAGAATAAAGCATAAAGTAAATGTGACAATCACATCTATTCAGGCACAGATAAGTTAAGTCATTGCTCAAAGTCTATGTTCCTATCCCGCTACTTCACTTCAGAATGTTAAGCTACAAATCATGTCAAAGTCTGATTTTGGTTTTTAGGCTGTTTTATTTTATGTGTATGAGTATATTTAACTCCAGTTCCAGGAGACTCAGACACCCTCTTCTGACCTCCGCAGCATTGCACGACATGTGTGCACAGACCTACATGCAGACAGTACATTCATACACATAAAAAATTTAAAAATTAAAAGAAAAAAATATTAAAAGAAAGTCAGAAGAGGGCATCAGATCCCCTGGAACTGGAGTTCTGGATGGTTAACCTAACGTGGATCCCTCTGCAAGAGCAGATAGTGCTCTTAGCCACTGAGCCATCTCTCCAGCCCCTCTGATTTTGTTTTTGTTTCTTGTTATCATTTTGTTTTATATATTTGAGACAGGGTCTCCCTTGTAGCCTCAACAGGCCTAGAATTCAACAGGTAGACAGGAGATCTCACAAAGATCCCCTTGTGGGGCTGGAGAGATGGCCTAGCGGTTAAGAGCGCCGACCGCTCTTACAGAGGACCCGGGTTCGATCCCCAGCACCCACATGGCGGCCGAGAACCGTCTGAAACTCCAATTCCAGGAGAACTCCAGTTCCAGGGGAATCCGACACCCTCTTCTGACCTCCGCGGCATTGCACGACACGGGTGCACAAACTTGCATGCAGACAGTACATTCATACATATACGGAAATAAATAAAATTAATTAAAAAAAAAAAAAAAGATCCCCTTGTCTCTGCCTTCTGAGTTCTGGGATTAAAGCATGTGCCACCATGCTTGGCCCTTGTTTTGTTGCTTTGTTTTAAGACAGAGTCCTATTATATATCCCCCTGAATGGCCTGGAACTCACTATGTAGCAAGGCTGGCCTAGTACAGCAATCCTCCAGCCTCTGCCTCTTAAGTGTAGTGGTAACAGCCATACACCACTATGTTTGCTTGGCTTCTTATCTCTTTAGACATCAAAGTAAGAGCCTTCAAAGTTACTCCACAAGAAATAAAATGCCTAAATTCTTGTGTTCTATAAAAATGCCTAGAAAAAGTTTTCTGCAACATAAAATGGCAATGGTATAATAAACATATTGACTTATTTTCTGTATCAATAACAAGGACATTTGTTTATATAACCTGGAAAATATTAAACATAACATATGCCTATTTCTAAACTGGCTCACAAGTTACTTTGTCCTAATTCCTCTAATCATTTAACCTGAAAGGGGGTGGGGGAAAAACTGGCCAGTTAACAATTAAACCACTTCATGACCATCAGCATTCTAATCCATGACTCAACTACAAAACAAAGTGACAAAAATTAAGCTTCTGCCACCATCAGTCTAACAAGCAATTCATTAATTATCTGACACCCTAGGTCTCATTCAATCAATGATTCCCATGATTATTATTCAGATTAGGAAGAATTTTCAACATGAATTTTAAATGGCACCTCTGTATTTAAAAAAATTACAGCCATGGGGCTAGAGAGATAGTCCACTGGTTAGGAGCGCTTGCAGAGTTCCAAGTTTGGTTCCCAGCACCGACATAGTGGCCAACAACAATCTTAACTCCAGTTTCAGGGGATCCAACCCCCTCCTCTGACTTCCTCAGGCATTTCATGACATGGGTACACTTACATACAAGCAATATACTCATATACATAAAAATAAATGAAATATTTTTTAAAAAGAAAGTCTGCCGGCCGGGCATGGTGGCACACGCCTTTAATCCTAGCACTTGGGAGGCAGAGGCAGGCGGATCTTTGTGAGTTCAAGGCCAGCCTGGTCTACAGAGTGAGTTCCAGGACAGCTGGGACTACAGGAAGACCCTGTCTCGAAAACACACACNTTTAGAAACAAAACCAAAAGCTATTCTCCCCTAGTAGCTGTGGTTGGCCTGGAATTTTTTATAGAATACCAGGCTGGCCTTCAGAGGTCCTCCCTGACTTTGCCTCCTGAGGGCTGGAATAAATGGTGTGCACCATTGTATATACAGTAGACTTTCTTTTGGGGGGCGGGGGTCTTTGTCGGAACAGGGTCTCCCGTATGTAGCCCCAGCTTGCCTGGAATCACTCTGTAGACCAGGCTGGCCTTGCAACTCACAAAGAATGGCCTATCACTGCCTCATGAGTGCTAGGATTAAAGGCATGCACCACTATGCCTGTCAAGACGTTGTGCGTGTTGTGTGGTGTGTGTGTTGTGTGTGTGTGTGTTGTGTGTGTGTTTTGTTTTCGAGACAGGGTCTTCCGTCGTGTGTTGGGTGTGTGTGTGTGTGTTGTTTTCGAACAGGGTCTCCGTAGTCCCAGCTGTTCCTGGAACTCACACTCTGTAAGAACAAGGCCTGGCCTGAAACTCCAAAGATCCGCCTGCCTTGACCCCCAAGTGACTAGGATTAAAGGCGAGTGCCACCATGGCCGGCAGCGCACAGTACTTCTTTTAAAAATATTTCATTATTTTTATGTATATGAGGTATATTGCTTTATGTAAGTGTTAACCCATGCTCATAAATGCTCTGAGGAATCAAGGAGGGTGGTTGATCCCTGAGAAACTGGAGTTCAATGATTGTGTTGCACATGTTCGGTGTGGGAACCAAACTTGGAAGCTGTGAACGCGCTCTAACCAGTGGACTATACTTCTAGCCCATGGATTTTTTTCGTAATTTTTTAAATACAGAGGTGCCATTTAAAATTCATGTTGAAAATTCTTCCTAATCTGAATAATAATCATGGGAATCATTGATTGAATGAGACCTAGGGTGTCAGATAATTAATGAATTGCTTTGGGTTAGGAACTGATGGTGGTAGAAGCTTATTTGTCACTTTGTTTTGTAGTTGAGTCATGGATTAGAATGCTGATGGTCATGAAGTGGTTTAATTGTTAACTGGCCAGTTTTTCCCCCACCCCCTTTCAGGTTAAATGATTAGAGGAATTAGGACAAAGTAACTTGTGAGCCAGTTTAGAAATAGGCATATGTTATGTTTAATATTTTCCAGGTTATATAAACAAATGTCCTTGTTATTGATACAGAAAATAAGTCAATATGTTTATTATACCATTGCCATTTTATGTTGCAGAAAACTTTTTCTAGGCATTTTTATAGAACACAAGAATTTAGGCATTTTATTTCTTGTGGAGAACTTTGAAGGCTCTTACTGGGGGGGTGTGGGGGGAGTGTCGTAAAGCAGAGAGATAAGAAAGCCAAGCAACTTTAGTGGTGTATGGCTGTTACACCACTACTACTTAAGGGCAGAGGCGAGGAATGGCTTTACTAGCCAGCCCCCTGCGTGCGACCATAGGTGATTCCGGCCATTCAGGGGGATATAATAGGATTCTGTCTTAAAACAAAAGAAACAAAAACAAGGGCCAGAGCAATGGGTGGCACATTGCTTTTAATCCAGAAACTCACGAAGGCCAGCAAGGGGTCTTTTGTTTTTTTTTTAATTAATTTTATTTATTTCCGCTATATTATGAATGTACTGTCTGCATGCAAGTTTTGTGCAACGCCGTTGCGTGCAATTGCCAGCGGAGGTTCAGAAAGGTGTCGGATTCCCTGGAACTGAGATTTCCTGGAATTGGAGTTTTCAGACGGTTCTAGGCCGCCATTGTGGGTGGCTGGGGATCGAACGAGGTCCTCTGTAAGAGCGGTCGGCGCTCTTAATACGCGAGGCCATCTCTTCCAGCCCCACAAGGGGATCTTTGTGAGATCTCCTGTCTACCTGTTGATTTCTAGGCCCTGGTTGAGGCTTGACACAGGAGACCCTTTGTCTCACAATATATAAAAAAATGACACTAACAAGAAACAAAAAACAAATCAGAGGGGCTGTAGAGATAGGTTCTCGCAGTGTAAGAGCACTATGCTCTTGCAGAGGGATCCACGTTAGGGTTAACCATCCAGAACTCCAGTTCCAGGGGGATCTAGATCTCTCGTCAATGCTTTTCTTTAATATTTTTTTCTTTTAATTTTAAATTTTTTATGTGAGAAATGTATGTCTAATGTAGGTCTGTGCACCATGTCGTGGCAATGCTGCCGGAGGTCAGAAGAGGGGTGTCTGATCTCCCTGGAAACTGGAGTTTTAATTACTGCATACACATAAAATAAAACAGCCTAAAAACCAAAATCAGACTTTGACATGATTTGTAGCTTAACATTCTGAAGTGAAGTAGCGGGATAGGAACATAGACTTTGAGCAATGACTTAACTTATCTGTGCCTGAATAGATGTGATTGTCACATTTACTTTATGCTTTATTTCTTTCTCCCTTAGAAGAGCGAAGATAGCGTTGTGGGACAAAGGGTCTTCCGTATGAAATCCGTTACCCTGCTTTTCAAACAGTTTCCAACTATTGCGAACGGTGTTTTGTTTAATGAACCGAAACTTCGTGTGTATGTGCAAGTGGTTTTGTGAAGCCTTGAAAAAGATTGACGAAAATCCATAAATAAAAGGTATTGCTTGTCTTTTTAACTCTTACTTGCATGATGTCTTGTCAATTTTATGATAGGAATTAAAAAATGAGCTAACATCTTAAGGTATGTTAATATATGGTTAAGTACTATATATTATCTTTGTTTCTTTGATTATATCCTCGCCCCCTTTACCTACTTTAAAAGAACTGCTTGCTTGCATGTGGTGGCCACAAGCCTTTAACCAGCCATCTGCTGGCAGAGGCAGAGGAGGTGGGCTCTGTGAGGGTCGGCTGCTAGGCAGCCTGGTCTACAGAGTGAGAGTGAGGCCAGCGTGGGGCGTCAAAAAAGACAACAAAAAAACGTTTTAATTAATGGAAAGGCTTCAATCCCACCACTTGGGAGGCAGAGAGCAGGGGGATCGCTGAGTTCAAAGCCATAGCTTCTGGTCTACTAGAAAAGTTTCCATAGGACAGGTAGAGCGCAGGGGGTTTCTTAATCATCTGTTAAAATTCTGTGGACTACCTGGTGTTGGTGCACACCCTTTTAATCCCAAGCACTCTGGATGCAGCAGAGACAGGCAAGATAGATCTCTGTGGTTCAAGCCTCCTGTCTACATAGTGAGCTCTTAGGCCAGCTCTAGTACAACGAGACCGCTACAAAAAAAAAATAAAAAATCAGGACTTTTTATATCTGATTGTGTAGTGATAGCGACATGCAGTATGAAAAACCAATTTCATGAAGAAATACTTTTTTAGTACTTGTGAAAATAAATGCACAGTGCTTTGTCAAAATTAATATGGCTAAGCAGTTAAGGGCATTTGTTGCCTTGGTTTGGTTCCCAGCCAAGCCTAGTGGGGGTTTAGCTTACTGTTCCTGAATTCCCATTCCAGGGGGTCTTGACACCTCTCTCAGACCACTTTGGGCTTGCATGGATGTGGCACACTATACATACTTGGAGGCAAAAAGATCAAAACCTAAAATAAAGTACATATAAATAACATGTCATTAAAATATCATACACCCTAAATAAAGTAAATAAAATAGACATCTTACTTAATTCCACCTCAATAATAGTACAAGTAAATATTAAATATCAAACACGTCGTATTAAATAATGGATCTGTTGATTGTGTTTGGGTGTTTAAGCTTGACCCTTTCTCATTCTCAGTCTTTCAGTTTGACTTTGATTAAAATAATTTTTTTCTATAAAAGCATGTGTTTAATTTTGGAGATTTATACATTGAGCTTTGGATTAGTTCAATTTATGACTCAGATAAATACATAATCTGTCAGAAGATTCAGATTGAGAGGAACCAGTGGTAGGTATAATAGGATCTGGAAGGAGAAGCAAACAAAATACACATGGGAGTTTTTTCCTGAACATGAATAGGTTTGAATTACAACACTGGTCGCGCAGGCTGCGAGAGATGGTCCAGAGGTTAATAGCATCACTGCTCTTGACAGAGGACCAGCGTTCACACCAGCCCCACATGGAGGGCTGAGTAACCAGCTTTAACTCGGATTCCCCTGGCACCAACACCCTCTTCTGACATTGTGGCACTGGCATGTACCGGTATGCGCCCAACCTACATACAAACAGATACAGCTATACACATGAAAAAAAAAAATATAAAGCTGGGCATGTGGTGCACAACCTTTAATCCTAGCACTTGGGAGCCAGAGCTGGCTGATCTTTGTTGAGTTACAAGGCCCAGCTGGCTACCAGAGTGAGTTCCCGGACAGTGGGCTACGGGGAGCCCCCCTGTCTCGAAAAGACCAGGAAAAATAAAAAAAAAAAAGAAAAACACTTGTTGCAAACTGTAATCATTGAGATGCCATCTCTCATGTAGTGTTTTTTGGTCGATGTATACCTCAGTTTTTTTCCAGGCTTACATTTTTCTGATTATCTATTAATTAATGGTTATTCTTGAGCGTGTGTAGCCACTCTAGCTGGCCGAACTACAATCAGTGGGCCAGGTTTGGATTTGAACTCACAAGATCTGCCTGCCTCTGCTCCACATTATTGGAATTAAAGGTGTGTGACCCACCACCCGGCTCTAACATGTTTTTTTCATGTATATATTCCAGATGGCTGTATTGTTTTTTAAGTGCACCGTGTTGTGCTGTGCCCTCACAGGGTTCAAAAGAAGTCACATTGGCATCTCTGCAACTTGAGTTCATGGCATGGTTGTTCCAACTGCCGCTGGGTGCTGGATTCTGTTCTCGGGTGCTTCTTAACCTACTACTCTCTCTCTCGTAAGCTTCAAGCTTTCCTTTTATTTAATTAAATTTTAAAAAAAAAAAAAAAAAAGATAAAGCCGGATGTGGTAGCACATGCCTTTAATCCCAGCATTCATGGGCCAGACGCAGGTGGATCTCTTAAGGCCAGCCTGAACTACACAGAGTATTCTAGGACAGTGGGGGCTACAGGGAGACCCTGTCTCAAAGGACTAAAAAAAAATTCAAGACAGAACTTATAGCTATCTAACTATTTAGCCTCAATTTTCCCAGTAAATCTATTAATCACTAGGGTGGAGGGGTGAGAATTAGTCATTTTAAGTCCCAATGTAGTTCATTAAAAAAAATTTTCACTTTATTTCATATCTATAACAAAACACCAATAAACCCAAAAACAAATGATAACAAAAACTGAGCAGCTTAATTTTTTTTTTTCCTCTTTTCAAGACAGGGTCTCCCTGTAGCCCCAGCTGGCCTGGAACTCCCTCTGTAGACCAGGCTGGCCTTGAACTCACAAAGATCCACCTGCCTCTGCCTCCCAAGTGCTAGGATTAAAGGCATGCACCACCACGCCCAGCTTTAAATTTTTAGTCCAAATATAATTAGGGATCTTCTAATATCTCTATACTTCTCTATATAACCTTTTTTTTTCTTTTAAATGGGTGTAACTCTATAGCTCAACTGTCCTGAGGCTAACTATGTAGACAAAGCTGGCCTCAAGCTCTCAGTAATTAATCCTCATTTTGGTCTCCCAGTTCTGAGGACTAGAATTACAGGTGCTGGACACCACACCCAGCCATAAATATTTTTTACTTACATATCATCTCCAGTTTTTTTTTAAAGACAGGGTCTTGCTAAGTAACCTAGACTCATAATCTTCCTGCCTCAGCCTCCCAAGTGTTAAGATTACAGGCTTGGACCACCATGTCTGGCTCTCATTCAGTTTTCAGTTTGTTTTATTTTTGGTACTCAGTATGTAAACCAGGCTAGCCTCAATCTCATAGAGACTCCTGAGTGCTGGGACTAAACGTGTCTACCCTTCTCCATTCAATTTTCAAGTAAAAACCAAAACCCAAGAAACCAATCCTCCTACTTCAAAAATATATATGATAAATATATATTTAAATCATAGAAAAATACCGGGCATGGTAGCACTCAGGAGGCAGAGGCAGGCGGATCTTTGTGAGTTCAAGTCCAGCCTAGTCTACAGAGTGAGTTCCAGGACAGCTGGGGCTACAGGGAGACCCTGCCTCAAAAAGACCAAAAAAATTAATAAAACCATAGAAAAATAAGATTTACTATGATCTTTTCAGTAAAAGCAGGGTTATGTATTAAGAGTGACACACAGCTTTATATTCAGAATGTATTACAACAAGTGGATAGAATAAACATTAACTAAAAACTATGACAGTGGACTTTAACTGCACTGGAAACTGCCTCTACAAAGGTTAATTTTATGTTGTTCTTTCAAGTGTTTCTTTTTTAAAACACTGTTAAGTGTTTCAAAGCAACTAATGTGGTTTCTCTACTTTTAAAAGGGTATGGTCAGCAAAGAAGGTAAAGTTTAAAAAATGACAGTACTTGAGGGATACAATAAATTTTTTGATACAGTAATTTTTTAAATCATTAAGTAGGAAAACTGTGCATTCAGTTATGGTGGAGATATTTAACTACTTCCATTTAAAGTTAGAATGTTGGGCTGGAGAGATGGCCTAGCGGTTGAGAGCGCAGACCACTCTTGCAGAGGACCCGGGTTCGATCCCCAGCACCCTTATGGCGGCCGAAAACCGTTTGAGACTCCAATTCCAGAACTCCAGTTCCAGGGGAATCCGAGACCCTCTTCTGACCTCTGCGGCATTGCACAACACGGGTGCACAGACTTGCATGCAGACAGTACATTCATACACATACAGAAGTAAATAAAATTTAAAAAAAAATTTTTAAGTTAGAATGTTTGTGGGTCTCATTTTATTAAAGAAAATACTAGTGGGGCTGGAGAGATGGCCTAGTGGTTAAGAGCGCCGACCGCTCTTGCAGAGGACCCGGGTTCGATCCCCAGCACCCACATGGCGGCTGAGAAAGGTCTGTAACTCCAATTCCAGGAGAACTCCAGTTCCAGGGGAATCCGACGCCCTCTTCTGACCTCCCGGCATTGCACGACACGGGTGCACAGACCTACATGCAAACAGTACATTCATACACACATAAATAAAAGAACTAAACTGAAACCAACTAAACTGAACTAAAATGAACTAAACTGAACTAAATTGAACTGAACTGAACTAAACTAAACTAAAACTGATCTGAACTAAACTAAACTAACTACTAAACTAACCCTAACCCTAACCCAAAGGCTTTCCATCATCTTGGCACCACTGGAGGTCTGCTAGAAACAGACTTCTAAAAGGAAAATGAGACCAGGTTTCCCCTGTAGCTGACCTGGAACTCACTATGTAGCCCTGGCTGGCCTTGAACTCAGAGAGGGATACACCTGCCTCTGCCTCTGCCCTAAGTGCTGGGATTAAAGAAGTATACCACTATGCCCTGCATAACTTTTTCTTTTTAAAAAATATTTACTATTTGTATTTTATATGTATGAGTGTATTGCCTACACGTGTTAGTGCACCTGTGTCTTGTAATGCCCTGGAGTTAGAAAAAGGTGACGGATGCCCCTGGAACTGGAATTACACATGGTTATTAGCTGCTATGTGGGTGATGGGAATCAAACCCAGGTCCGCTGTAAGAGCAGCCAGTGTTCTTAAATGCTGAGCCCTCTTCTCTCCAGCCCCATAGCAAGATTCTTTCATTTTTATTCCTATGTTTTTTGAAGGAGTACAGTTTTCTGTTTTTTATTCTGTGCCCTAAGATTTTGAATTTTATTGCTGTCATTGTTTTTATTTTTTTTAAAATTCTTTTGGATTTTTTTTATGTGTATGTGTGTTCTGCTTGAAAGTAAAGTTAGAGATGGTTATTTTTTTTATTTATCTCTCCAGCCCACATTTATCTCTATGTATCAGCTAAACCTTAAGGTAGTGAACCAAGCATGTGCTAAGTGATAAGAGATAGAAAGAGAAGCTGAATTTTTTTGTTTTAAATTTTATTTATTTCTGTATGTGTATGAATGTACTGTCTGCATGCAGGTTTGTGCACCCGTGTCGTGCAATGCCGCGGAGGTCAGAAGAGGGTGTCGGATTCCCCTGGAACTGGAGTTCTGCTGGAATTGGAGTTTCAGACGGTTCTCAGCCGCCATGTGGGTGCTGGGGTTCGAACCCGGGTCCTCTGCAAGAGCGGTCGGCGCTCTTAACCACTAGGCCATCTCTCCAGCCCCCTGAAATTCCTTTTTTTTTTGTAAAGGCTTTTCCATTTATTTTATTTTTTTTGTCTTTTTGAGACAGGGTCTCACTGTAGCCCCAGCTGTCCTGGATGGAATTCAGTCTGTAGACCAGGCTGGCTTTGAGCTCAAAGATCCACCTGCCTCTTCCTCCCAAGTGCTAGGATTAAAGGCATGGGCTACCACACCGGTTTTTTGTTGGTTTTTTTTATGTGTATGAGTGTACTGTCTGCATGTAGGTTGGTGCATCCATGTTGTGCAATGCCTCAGAGGTCAGAAGAGGGCGTCGGATTCCCCTGAAACTGGAGTTAAAGACGGTTCTTAGCTGCCATGTGGGTGCTGGGAATTGAACAGAGTCCTCTGCAAGAGCAGTTGGCCTTCTTAACACTGAGCCATCTCTCCAGCCCTGAGAAACTGAAATTCTACATGCAATGTGAAACCTGACTACACTCTTTAGAACTGTCAAAATCATCAAAAAGAAAAGGGGGAAGCTCCTGAGAAATGGTGACAAGTCTAGAAGCGCCAAAGGCAACATAACAAGTAAATATGTGGCCACCTAGATGGAATCCTAAAGCCAAAAACTTAAAAACGGACATTAGGTAAAACAGAGGAAATCCAAATAAAGTACATAAATACTTTAATATTATAATAACAATACTGGTTCACTGATTGTGAAAACCATATCATTTTAATGTAGATGTTAAAATTAAGGAAACTGCTGGGGTGGTGCAGGCCTTTAATCCTAGCACTCAGGAGGCAGAAGCAGGTGGATCTTTGTGAGTTCAAGGTCAGCTTGGTGTACAGAGAGTTCTAGGACAGCTGGGGCTACAAGGAGACCCTGTCTCAAAAAGACCAAAAAAAAAAGAAGGAATGCATGGAAGCTCTGTACACTAACTTTGCAACTTTTATATAAATCTAAAACTACCCCCAAAAAAGTTATTCTTTTTTTTTTTTGGCCTTTTCGAGACAGGGTCTCCCTGTAGCCCCAGCTGTCCTGGAACTCGCTCTGTAGACCAGGCTGGCCTTGAACTCACAAAGATCCGCCTGCCTCTGCCTCCCAAGTGCTAGGATTAAAGGCGTGCGCCACCACGCCCGGCATAAAAGTTATTCTTAAAAAGAGTTGTAGATGAGACAAAGGAGATAAAGGGGGCTATTCTGTGCTTCTG
This sequence comes from Rhizomys pruinosus, assembly GCA_009823505.1. NCBI lineage: Eukaryota > Metazoa > Chordata > Mammalia > Rodentia > Spalacidae > Rhizomys > Rhizomys pruinosus. The sequence continues at coordinate 1,828,622 of VZQC01014627.1, read as the reverse complement.
TTATTGAACACTAAAGTTAAAAAAAAAAAAGCTCTAATCTTTACAAAACTGCCTTCCTTCTATTCCTACCCCCCAAAAAGAGGGCAATGTCACAAAAACATAAACATTTCAATACCAAGATGTAGTAAGTGTTGAATCAAACAGAAGGACATTGCCTGAGAAGAGCAGGTTCGAGCTAAATTAACTAGCTGTTTAGCTACCACCTGGGTCCTTCTCGGTCCCCTTTCTCACTGCTACACCTCCACTTGGAAGTCAGGATTGTCTCCTGCAGCTGATGCCACCCCTACTATCCAGCTGCTCTCTTCTCTGGGGAGCTTAAAAGAAGTGAACAGAGTGCCACAGATGGGAAGAAATGAAAAAGGGGTTAGCTAGAGCGACAGAGGCGCACTAATTACCCCAAAAGGGAGGCAGACGGTGTCCCTAGAGCAAAGAAAAGGGCAAGACAAATATACTCTATCTAAAAAGACCTTATTATTCTTTAAGATATGTCTGATTTAACTAACATTCTAAAGTAAATGGCAGGTTAAAAAGAAGCTAAAGCACTATATAAATATCACTGACTTTGTAAACTGAAACAGTTCATTCAGAACAGGCTTTGGAACAGTAAATATGTTCACGTGCTACTCTTAATTTTATTTGTGTTTACTATTTGGATCACTTCCCCTTTGATATTATTTTTTTTAGTTATTCAATAGCATTCAGCAAAATCTGGCAATTAAACTTTGAGCTCCAAAAATTGCTTTCATCATATATCAAGGATCAATATCTATCTTAAGCCATTTATTTAAATTATGCTAAAGCACAGGTTGAAAAGACAATTTTAAATTGTAGCCAGTTTTGCCTGAGAAAACATTTCTGATAACCTGAAATTTAAAAGAAAAACGATACCCACAAACTGTATCGCGTTTAACAATGTACATGGAGGGGCTGGAGAGATGGCCTAGCAGTTAAGAGCGCTGACGGCTCTTACAGAGGACCCGGGTTCGATCCCCAGCATCCACATGGCGGCCGAGAACCGTCTGAAACTCCAATTCCAGGAGAACTCCAGTTCCAGGGGAGTTCGACACCCTCTTCTGACCTCCGCGGCGTTGCACGACACGGGTGCACACACTTGCATGCAGACAGTACATTCGTACACATACGGAAATAAATAAAATTAATAAAAAAAAAATTAAAAAAAAAAACACAATGTACATGGAAACAGCTTTCATTCAACTTTTAATAACTTAACTTTCAAAATATTAGTCCTACATTATTAGTCCTACATACCTGTCTATAATACCAGCATTTGGGAGACTAAGCTGGGAAGACTCCCTTGAGTTCAGGTTAGCCAGGTGTATGTACTATAGAGTCAATTCTTGAGCAATATAGCAAGACTCAGTCTCAAAAAAGAAAAATTTCAGAAGCTGTGCAAACTTATCAAGAAAACTAAACCTTAAGTAAGCATTACACCATTTCTGTAATTTTTGTGTGTGTGTGTGGTGCTGGGGTCCAAAGCCTTACACTAATCAAGCACTCTGATCTACAACTCTGGCAACATAAAATAGGTGTTTTTGGGGGGGGAGGGGATGTTGGTGTTACCAGAGAAGGTCTCCCTGAACGCCTAGCTTTTCTGGAACTCAATTATGTGGACCAGGTATCTGCCTGCCTCTGCCTCTCAAGAGCTGGAATTAAAGGAATACACTACCATTCCAGCTAGCATTACAGTTTTGATACTGATTATAGTTGCTCAAAATTTTCAGTTTAGCCAAGCATGGTGGCACATGCCTTTAATCCCAGTGCTAAGGAGGCAGAGGTTGGCGAATCTCTGTGAGATGGATGCCAACATGGTCTCTATAGAGAATTTCAGGCCCAGCTGTGGCTACAGGGAGACCTTGTCTCAAAAAGGAAAAAAAAAAAAAAAAAAAAAAA
>VZQC01014627.1:1804688-1825694 GCA_009823505.1 Rhizomys pruinosus | reverse complement strand
AAAAAAAAAAAAAAAAAAACCTCTCTTCAGCTTGTCTAGTAGTGATTCAAGCACAGACATCGTGATGAAAAAAGAAAAACCCAAAAGAAAGGAATCATACATTTCCAAGTATGGTCCATAGGAATAAAATGGAATATGGTATGAAACAAAAAAGGGCAATAGACTACGTTTCTGACAATGATCTACCTAGTCAGGAACTCGATTAGAAAGAAGAATTGTTCTCCCTTTAAAAAAGCTGGAGGTGGGGGCTGGAGAGATGGCCTAGCAGTTAAGAGCGCCGACCGCTCTTGCACAGGACCCGGGTTCAATCCCCAGCACCCACATGGTGGCCGAGAACCGTCTGAAACTCCAATTCCAGGAGAACTCCAGTTCCTGGGGAATCCAACACCCTCTTCTGACCTCCGCGGCATTGCACGACACGGGTGCACAAATTTGCATGCAGACAGTACATTCATACACATACAGAAATAAATAAAATTAATAAAAAAAAATAAAAAAAAAAAAAGAAAGAAAGTACTGGAGGCCTGGAAGGGATGGTACACACCTGTGATTACAGCATGTGGGGGTAGAAGCTGAAGGTTCAGGAGTTCAAGGCCATTCTTAACCATACAGTAAATTCAAGGCCAGCCTAGGCTACATGACACCTGAATTTTATTTCATACAAAATAAAACAGATCCTATAGGTCAATGACAGAAATCTCAGACTGCTAACTTTCATTTAAGAATTTTTTTTTTTTTTGGTCTTTTCGAGACAGGGTCTCCCTGTAGTCCCAGCTGTCCTGGAACTCACTCTGTAGACCAGGCTGGCCTTGAACTCACAAAGATCACCTGCCTCTGCCTCCCAAGTGCAAGGATTACATCAAAAGAAAGCTTTTTAAAAATAACCTAAAGGGGTGAGGGAGATGCTCAAGGAACAAAGCATTAGCAGACCAGAGCTTGATCCCGAGAACCCATGTAAATCGGCCAGATTCGACCAGCACATCTGCAATCCCAGCACTCCTACTCCAGCATGAGGCAGAGGCAGGAAAATGGGCAGGAATTAGTGGACCAGATGGCATGAAGCAAGCTTCAAAGACAGAGACAAGAGAAACCTGCCTTAACAATGTGGAAGGCAAAACTCAAACTGACTCCCCAAAACTGTTCTGATCACTACATACACAGTGGTGCAAACCACACACACACACACCCTACAATCTCAAAAAAAAAAAAAAAAAAAAAAAAAGAAAACTTTTAAGACCTTTTAAAAAAAACTATTCTCAAAAAATAACAAAAAAACTATTCTCCATTTCACTGTCACCCTAGCCTGTCTAAGCACCTGTTTCCCTACAACACACCACTCATCATGTCACTAATTTCATGAAAGGCTATAGTTTCTCAAGTAGCTTTTAGTCCTAAAACTCAAGACTTGCTCATAATAAAATTATCTCTGTGCAACCTTTCACATTTTAAGGATACACTCTCCTCTGAAAGTTAAATGAGGGGGCACTTGTCTTCTGTTATTATCTTTGATGAAGCAGTGTCTAAGACTTACTTTCCAAAAACCATATTAATGGCATGCTTCCTTGGGTTAACAAAATAATCATAAATATCAAAATAACAATATACTTTGAAACATATTCCAGGTAATTACATTTCTAGGCACTCTTACAATATCACGCAAAAGAGAACAGCAGAATAGACTCAAAGGTGAGTTATACTTGGCTTCAAAATTATATAACTTAGAAACATCATTCTGCCAGGTTCCATTTTCCTTAGGTTAATGAAAATGCTTTTCTTGGGTGCACAGTACCTGTGAGAAATTAAGGAACTAAAATGGGTAGTGGAAGAGAAAGTTATTCAAAGCTTAAAATATATTCCATAATACACATGGATAATTTAAGTAAAATAAAATAACTACAGTAAAATAAAACATTAAATAAAGCTGTATATTTTTACAGCTTCACACAAACAGTACTGTGTTTTCTAGCACATACACACAAACACCTTAATTTGTAATACAAATGACATTTGGGGGAAAGTATACACTGTTAAGTCACATTTAGAAATGATAAATTGCTTTCACCTGATAAGTCATGATGAATAAGGTCAGCAAAATTGGGATCTTCACCCCACCAAAATATCCACAATTCTCTTCTTCCAGGTCTTTGATCTCGCCGCCAAACGCTAAGTACATCTGCCTTAAGGCAGCGACTAAAACTGCTCAAAATGGGGTCTTCTTCGGTCACCGGAAACAGAATAGGGGCAGAAGTTGGGCCCTGCCACACATATCTTTTCCACTTAATTCCTGTCAAGTCAGCCTGAAGGAAAGAAAGCACGATTTTTGTATTATTGTACATTCACTCAAGTTGGAAGTATTCAATGTAAAGTGCAGGATTGCATTAAAACAGCAAATTTCAATGCACACTTGACATCTCAAGATTACTTAAACACACACACACACACACACACACACACACGCCCCATGCAAATGATTCTAATACTTCAACAACCAAGAGCTTACAGAAAAGAACAGTTTTTAAAAATTATCAGGGACATGTCGCTAAATAACACATTTATAGTAAATACAATGTCAAGAGCAGAAATTTTTTAAAAAGCTAAACCTGCACTTTAGTATTGCACACTGAGTCTTTCTTCTGCCCTAAATTCTACTCTAACTGGCCAGGCACTTTTGTTCCTTGGTGAACTGAAAATTAAAGACCCTCATTCCAAGTTTATGAGAGTCATGGCTCCAATGAAAAGACATCTGAACAATTCCTGAAAAAAAATGCCTGTTAATTCTTCACAAGCACACCTCTTAGGAAAAAATCTACTTCCCAAAGAACTGTCAGATTTGTGCTAATTAATCTATCCTCAAAGAACCAAAGTACCAAAAATAGATCCAGCTGGAGAAGACAGAAACGTTCAACTTGCTGTGCATCTTACATCTGGAGAGGCTGATTAATGGACACTGTCAGGAAAACCAACATACTTTGTACGGCAAAAGTGCATTAAAGACCTCCATTTACCACCATGAAAGAAATTCAACAAAGGAAATTCAATAATTCTTCTTCTCCAACTTAATGACAGAAAGCATAAGGTGCCAAAAATGAAACTGCTGAGACATGACTGGCAGTGTATGCTTGCCAACAGCTAGTTATGCTCCGCCCACTTAATTCACTTATGATATACTTAGTATTTCTCATAGCATAGGAAAAAAAAAAAACACGAAAAAAAGTCATTCCACTTGAAAGTCACAGATGAAGCTAAACTACTGTCAAATTCAGGACTAGCTATTTGCCAACAGTTGGTACTTTTGACAAAGGTCGTCTTGCGGGTTACCCGACTTGAGCCAACCTACACACTAGTTATCCCGACATCCGGCGTCCCCAGACTTTTCAGTTCAAGGAGCTGAGCAAGGAGCTGTGGGCTCTAAACATTCTTAAAAAGTAAGTAAAACAGAAAAATAGAGAACGTTTAGCATATCCACAGCACCTCATCAGTCTACCCACTCAGAAAAACATAATGTTCTAATAAAAGCAAGATGGCTAGAAATTGTCAAAATGGCAAAAGTGTTTTTAAAGTTTAAAAAGAAAACACATAAAGTGGCATACACTGTCTTTGACACAAAGATCTCAAGTCGCCCAGGAGGAAAACTACCCCTGTTGCTAATGTAACTTCTTAACAGAAAAGCCGAGAGTTCTGGGCGGGGGTCCCGTTGGAGGGGCAAAGCGTAGTAAAGGCAGCGATGTGGGGGCAATCTGGAAAGTGTGAAAACCGGCTCCATGGTCAACAAGGGGGAAAGCCAGAGTCCAGCGAGAAACCCGAGAAGGAAACGTGAGTGTCCTGCCAGATAAGCCCAAGTTGCGGACAAGCCCACGGAGGGGGAAGAGCTCCAGAGCGCGAGCGGGGCCAAAGAAAGGACTGAGTCCCGCGAGCTGGGCCGGTGGGCAGCGCCGCGGGGTCGGCGGCGGCGGGGCACGCAGGACGCCGGCTCCGGCTGGGCCTAGCCCGGGGACTCCGGCATCTGGAGGCGACCCGGCCCCCTCCCCCACGGCCCGAGGGCGCTCGGCGCGGCCCCCTCCCCCACCGCCCGCGGCCCCCGCACTCACCAGGCAGAAGAGGTTGCAGTGACAATCTTCCAGGCTGGCCCCGTTCGCCACGAAGGAGGAACTCATCGTCCCTCACAGCAGCCGCCGCCGGCGCCACAACCCACCATCCGCCATTACCGCCGCCTCCGACCAGAGAGAGAAACACAGACACCGGGGAGGGCGGGGGGCGGTGGGGAGGAGGCCGCCGGGCCGCCCGCCCTCCCCGCCGCCCCCCGGCGCCGCCGCGGCCCCCGCCGCCCGCAGGCAGCCCGCCGCCCCGGGGCCCGAGGCCGCAGGCGGGAGGGCCGCGCCGCGCTCGGCCGGCCGGGACTGCGGAGCCCGCGGCCGCGCGTCGCTCTCCGGGGAGGACGGGAGGGATGTGTGTGCCTTCCGCAAGCAAAAACAATCGCACGGCCACGAGCCGAAACCTGAGTGCGAGCGACCCGAGCGCCGCGGCCCCGGAGGCTCTGCCCGAGCCGGAGGCGCCGGCCGCGGGGCGGGAAGGGCGCGGACCAGCGGAGCAGCCCGGGCCCCGGGCCGGCGGCAGCGATGTCCTCAAGCCCAGAGTCTCCTCAGCGGAGGTGACGGCGCCGTCTGCGGGCTCAGTCCATTCTCCGGCCGCGTCTCCGTGTCGTCCCCGGCCCGAGCCGGCCCCCAGTCTGCCCTCCTGCTACCTCAGCGCCCGGACGCTAGAGGCTCCCCCATTTTGTGGGCCCAGCGGGCGGTGTTTTTCCCCCTTTAATCCGAATTCACGGGTTTTCCCTTCGCTTTAATGGCGGCCACAGGGACCAGCTCGCCCTCTCTGCTCGCCCATTGGCCGCGGTGAGGTCACGTGGGCCCGGGCTCCGTGGGGAGGGGGGGAGAAGAGGCAGTGAGGGAGGGCAGGGAAGCTTTCGGAGCCCCGGGGACCAGCAGCCGGCTGGTGGCCACTAATACAGCGCCACCTGCTGGATGCCCCGGCCACTGGCCTGTGACCCGGGCCTTGGCCCTAGCTTTCTCCTGAATGTACAGCCCAGGGATCACTCCAAATCTACCCAAAGTACTTGGAAATCACTTCGGATTCTTTGGAAGAGAAAGTTGGCCAAAAATTCCAATGCATTCTCAGTTATTCCACGAGGCCGCGGCGCGAAACTCTTAGGTTTGAGAATCAGTATGTCCTTAGCTACTGTTTTCCAGTTGGGATGAAGAGGTTATGAATGAAATGCTATGGTCTTGTGGTTAATAGCCTGGGAAATAGAGTGCTGCTGCCCAGGATTCGAAGATTGAGGCAGTCTTTTTTTTTTTTTAAACTTGGGCTCAAGAGAGATGGCTCAGCGGTTAAGAGCGCCAACTGCTCTTGCAGAGGACCTGAGTTCAATTCCCAGCACCACATGGCAGCTAAGAACCGTCTTTAAGCCTGGCATGTTGGCGCATGCCTTTACTCCTAGCACTCCGGAGGCAGAGGCAGATGGATCTCTGTATAAAGAGGTATTTATGCCGGTGGTGGTGGCGCACACCTGTAGGATATGCTGAAGAGGCAGAGGCAGGAGGATCTGGAGTTCAAGAGGTATTTATTATTGTTGCCATAGAAGTATTGATGTGGTTAGTGTGAGTAGCAAGTGAACTCTATGTGGGAGAATGAATCCTGAGAACTATTGCTTTGTTTACTGCAGTCTGGTGCCTAAAAAGGTTCCTAGCACACAGTAGGTACACATGATATTGGTAAGTTTACAAATGAATAAGAACCACGTGCAATTTTCTTTTTTTTGTTTTGTTTTGTTTTTCTTTCTCGAGACAGGGTCTCCCTGTAGTCCCAGCTGTCCTTGAACTCGATTTGTAGACCAGGCTGGCCTTGAACTCACAAAGATCCACCTGCCTCTACCTCCCAAGTGCTAGGATTAAAGGTGCACCACCTCGCCTGGAAGTTAATTCAGTTCTCAAACAATGAGTCTTGACTAGATTACACCTCAGTGTAGGAATTCCAAACGTTTTCCTAGTGAGCTTTAGAAAGAACTACTAGGGGGATGTCCAGAAAGAGAGATAAAGAATGATTCAAGCCGGGCGTGGTGGCGCACGCCTTTAATCCTAGCACTTGGGAGGCAGAGGCAGGTGGATCTTTGTGAGTTCAAGGCCAGCCTGGTCTACAGAGTGAGTTCCAGGACAGCTGGGGCTACAGGGAGACCCTGTCTCAAAAAGACCAAAAAAAAAAAAAAGATTCAAAGCCGGGCGCGGTGGCACATGCCTTTAATCCTAGCGTTTGGGAGGCAGAGGCAGGTGGATCTTTGTGAGTTCAAGGCCAGCCTGGTCTATGGAGCAAATTCTAGGACAGCTGCTACAGGAACCTGTCTCGAAAAGACCAAAAAATAAAAAAAATAAAAGAATGATTTAAAAGTTAGAAACAGGAGTTACAGCTGGGCGAGGTGGCCCACACCTTTAATTCCAGCAGTTGGGAGGCAGAGGCAGGCAGATCTCTGTGAGTTCAAGGCCAGCCTGGTCTACAGAGCAAGCTCCAAGACAGCTGGGACTAAAGAGAGACCCTGTCTCAAAAAGACAAAAAATATATATATATAATTGTAATAATCTACTCTTCATATCACTTCTTTAGCCACAGAATAAAAAGTATTCCTCATCCATCTATTTGTTCATCTTTGCTGAGCTACAGGAAGACTGTCTCAAAAAAAAGAACCCCCCCAAAAAAAAATTTCAGATCTTGAAGCCAAAATCTTACAGGAAAAACTGCCACTTACCAGTTGACCTTAGATCACATTTGACCTTAAATTAATTACTATAAATCAATGATAACAAAAGTAATTTTTTTTTTTTTTTGTCTTGAGACAGAGTCTCCCTGTAGCCCCAGCTGTCCTGTAACTAGGCTGGCCTTGAACTCACAGAAATCCACCTGCCTTACCCTCCCAAGTGCTGGGATTAAAGATGTCCATCACCACACCCAGCCCCATTAATCTGAAAATCAGAATCGAATGATGGTACACACCCACAATCCCTGTACTTGAGACTGAAACAGGAAAACTGAGAGTTCAAGCCCAGTTTGGGGTAGTAGCAAGATTTTTCTTCAAATAAAAAGAAAAGAAAAATAATTTTTGAGTACCTGCCTATTCCTCATGATTTCTGGAGATGCAATAAAAGAAATATTTCTTCCAGAATAAAATAAAAGGCATGGCAGTAACCTGAGGATGCTGTGCATCAACTGTGCCCACCAGGAGCACTCCAGAAGGAGCATCACAGTTGAGAGGGCGTCATCAAGTAGGCAGCATTTGAAATCAGATTTGAAGGATAAAATGAATTCTTATAAAGCCCTTTGAAGCAGTTAAATCTTATTAAACCCAATTCAGATCCAAAGGCCACATATCAAAGTCAATTATACAACCAGGACTAATTCAATCCAGGAGCTCAAATCAACTAAGGTCGGCATCCTTTATAACTGAGTGCCAGCACCTGGAGACAGTAAGCCCCAGAACCAGGGAAGGAAGAGCTTCTCTGCTCATCTGTTTTGCTGAGAGACTCCTCAGACCTCTCTGTTCAACTGCTTTCCTCTGCTTGAAAATTCCAACCTCTTACCCTGGCCTGGTGGCATACGCCTTTAATCCCAGCACTCAGGAGGCAGAGGCAGGCGAATCTCTGTAAATTCAAGGCCAGCCTGGCCTACAGCGTGAGCTCCAGGCCAGCTGGGACTAAAGGGAGACCCTGTCTCAAAAAAAAAAAAAAATTCCCCCCAACCCCTTTTCAAAGTATACCCATTGTGCTTAGTTTTGTCCCCCATACACACGCACACCCACATGCACACTCCTAATGCACTTTAGGATTCCAGGGCTGTGAATACTCTGCCTTAATCCACCAGAAAGCATTTTTTTTTTTTTTTTGGTCTTTTCGAGAAAGAAACATTTGATTCACCTTTCATTTGAATATCAATCTTGAAAATGGGGAGCTTAGGTGCTGGAGAGATGGCCTAGCAGCAGTTAAGAGCGCTGACTTCCCTTGCAGAGGACTTGGGTTCCATCCCCACCACCCACATGGCAGTTGAGAACCTTCTTTAGCTCCAGTTCCAGGGGAGTCCGACGCCCTCTTCTGACCTCCGAGGCACTGCACAACACGGGTGCACAGACGTACATGCAGACAGTACATTCATACACGTAAAAATAAATAAAATTTAAAAAAGAAAGAAAATGGGGAGCTTAAAGGTAAGAAAGAAGTCCCCGAAAGGGGGAAAAAAACAACTCAGAGACAGGAATGGAGCAGGGAAGAGAGAGATGAGAAGGAAAGGGGAAGAGGTAACAACAGAACCAGACTGAGAGAGCCATGGAGAGGCACAGAGTAGGACTGAGTTCCCAACAGTGAAAAGAAAGAAACTCTGATGAGGAAGAAAGAAAATGAGATCAGTATCATTCTCCAGCAACTTCTCAGGAACTGCATACATTGTATCAAAATGACATTTTGGGCATGCCTTTAGTCCTAGCATTTGGGAGGCTGAGGGAGGCAGATTTCTGTGAGTTCAAGGTCAGCCTAGTCTACATAGTGAGTTCCAGGTCAGGTGGGACTAAAGGGAGACCCTGTCTCAAAAATACAAAAAAAAGAAGAAGAAACAATTTAAAGTTTAAATTAAGAGGTTTTGTTTTGTTTTGTTTTGTTTTTTGGTCTTTTCCAGACAGGGTCTCCCTTTAGTCCCAGGAGACTGACTCAGGAGACTGACTCAGGAGAATTATGAGCAAGCAAGCTTGAGTTGAGGCCAACCTGGGCTACGTAGCAAGACCCTTTCTCAAAACCAAATGAACAGACAAATAAAAGGCTAGAAGATGTAGAACAGTATAAATATACAAAGTGTGTATTAACAAAAATAAAAAGCTATCACATCACTATAATTAATCACCTTTTGATATTTTAATACATATGCTTCCAAATTTTCCCTAGAAATTTTTCCTGTAATGTTGAGGTCCTATTTCCTATAGACAGTTTGCACACATATATTGACCATCTAGCGTGAGTCAGGAGGAGCATGTCTAAGAGGGAGAAGACACAATCTTGCTAGATGTGACAACTAGACAGTTGGACCAACTGAAGTCAAAACAATTCTGCTAGTTTCCTAACTTGGATTTCCTCATTTATAAAATGAGCTTATAAAATAGCACCAAATGTTACATTTGTTGCAATGATTAGAAAAGAGAGCTCAAGTAAATAGTAAATGGCGGTGATCCAGGGGAGAATTAGAAAGTGACTGTTAGAGGTAGACTTGGGTCATTAATCACCAATTCTCTTCTACTCTGTTAAATATGGATTCATCCAGTGATCTCTATGTTTATATTTTTAATTTAAAAAAATTTTTTATGTGTATGAGTGTACTGTCAGCATGTAGGTAGATGCACCTGTGTCCTGTAATGCAGCGGAGGTCAGAAGAGGGCATTGGATTCCCCTGGAACTGGAGTTAGAGAAGGTTCTTAGCTGCCATGTAGGTGCTGGGAATGGAACCCGAGTCCTCTGCAAGAACAGTCGGTGCTCTTGAAATGGCTGCTGAGCCATTTCTCCAGCCCTGATCTCTATGTTTAAAACTGTTCTTAGGTCTGGAGAGATGGTCTAGCGGTTAGGAGTGGCGACTGCTCTTGCAGAGGACCTGGGTTTGATCCCCGGGACCCACATGGTGGCTAAGAACCATCTTTAACTCTAGTTCCAGGAGAATCCAACACCCTCTTCTGACATGCCCGGCACTGCCCAACATGGATGCACAAACCTGCATGCAGACAGTACATTCATACACATACAAAATAAAAATTTAAAAAAAATTAGCAGGGTGTGAAGGCACACACCTTTAATCCTAGCACTTGGGAGACAGAGGCAGGCGGATCTTTGTGAGTTCAAGGCCAGCCTGGTCTACAGAGCGAGTTCCAGGACAGCTGGGGCTACAGGGAGACCGCTGTCTTGAAAAGACAAAAATAAATAAATAAATAAATAAATAAATAGAATAAAACTGTTCTCGAGCTCCTTTAGACTTTCAGCGGCTCTATTCTGAGTGGAATGATGGCACTGGCTTCTAAACTTCCTTCAGAGAAGTCCAAGAAAGAGTAAAGCCTGACCTTAGGATTAATGCTTCACACTGATTCTGAAAAAGTGCCAAGATAAGATCAAAGCTATCCAACAGAAATGTAAAGAAGCTACTAAAGACTATAATTTCAATTATTATTCACTAGACATGTTAAGTTTTTTGCAACTCAAGCTTAGTGGCACATGCCTTTAATCCCAGCACTCTGGAGGCAGAGGCAGGTGGAGCTCTGTCAAAGTTCAAGGCTAGCCTAATTTAAATATCAAGTTCCAGGCCAGTTGGAGTTACAGGGAAACCCTATGGGGGCTGGGTGAAGGTAGTAGGAAGTGGATGCTGGAGAGATGGCTCAGCAGTTAAGAGCACTGACTGCTCTTACAGAGGACCCAGGGTTCGATTCCCAACATGTGGCTATCAACCATCCATAACTCCAGTTCCAAGGGATCTAACATCTTCTAATGACCTCTGTGGGCATTGCGTGACATGGGTGCACCTACCTACCTACATGCAAGCAATACACTTGTACACATAAGGGGGCTGGAGAGATGGCCTAGCGGTTAAGAGCGCCGACCGCTCTTACAGAGGACCCGGGTTCGATCCCCAGCACCCACATGGCGGCCGAGAACCGTCCGAAACTCCAATTCCAGGAGAACTCCAGTTCCAGGGGAATCCGACACCCTCTTCTGACCTCCGCGGCATTGCACGACACGGGTGCACAGACCTGCATGCAGACAGTACATTCATACACATACAGAAATAAATAAAAAATTAAAAAAAAAAAACACTTGTACACATAAAATAAAGATAATAGAATATTAAAAAAAATAATAAGGCCAGGCATGGTGGTGCATGCCTTTAATCCCAGCACTCAGAAGACAGAGGCAGGTGGATCTCTGCGAGTTGAAGTCCAGCCTGGTCTACAGAGCGAGTTCCAGGACAGCTGGGGCTACAGGGAGACCCTGTCTCAAAAAAAAAAAAGTTTTTGACAGTACATCACAGATTATATCATTTTATATGTAGTCAGTATAAAACTATATTCACATGGACTGGAGAGATGGCCTAGCGGTTAAGAGCACTGACTGCTCTTGCAGAGGACCCAGGTTCGATTCCCCTGCACCCACATGGCGGCTGACAACCGTCTGTAACTCCAATTCCAACTCCAATTCCAGGAGAACTCCAGTTCCAAGGGAATCCGACACCTTCTTCTGACCTCCGCACCACTGCAAGGCACTGCACGACACGGGTGCACAAACCTACATGCAGACAGTACATTCATACGCATAAATAAGAAAATAAAATTTAAAAAAATATATATTCACATGACTATTCCTTTAACCAAACCTTCAAAATCTGTACTTTTTTCTTTTTTTTAATTTTTAAAAATTTTTTATTTTTATTTTTTTTTCTTAAAGCACATCACAATCCAGACTTGCCACATTTCTTTTTTTTATTTTTTTATTTTTTTTTATTTTTGTATGTGTATGAATGTACTGTCTGCATGTAGGTTTGTGCACCCGTGTCGTGCAATGCTGCGGAGGTCAGAAGAGGGTCTCAGATTCCCCTGGAACTGGAGTTCTCCTGGAATTGGAGTTACAGATGGTTCTTAGCCGCCATGTGGGTGTTGGGGATCGAACCCGGGTCCTCTGTAAGAGCAGTTGGCCCTCTTAACCGCTAGGCTATATCTCCAGCCCCCAGACTTGCCACATTTCAAGGACCCAGTAGCCCAATATGACTAATGACTACTGTGTTAGATAACACAAGTTTATACTCAAAAGCTGAGAACTAAGGAACCAATTAAGCTGTGGAGTGGTCTTGAGCCTAGAGACAGTATTGATTTTCTTAAGGTCACATTAATGGTTTAATGTTGTACTTAATTCAATAGAACAAAAGGCTAAGAAGTTTCACACCATTTTATTTAGTGAATTCACAGACACCACTTCACTAGATGCAGAACAAAGGAAATCAGCAAGTTGAGAAAAAAAGGAAACATTTTCATTCTATGCACAAATATCCCGAATTTCTATTTTTCTTGATAATGTAACATTGTCTACTTTGTACCTGGAATTTTTATCAAATGTTTGGTTTTAACATGAAATTTGAAATCAATTCCTATGAATTTAGTGAATTTGAAATTAGGTTCATAAACTTTTATAAGCAAATTCCACTTTCTGCTTCTGCACCTTTATTCTAGGAAGTCACCTGACCCATCTGGAGCTCTGTTTGTTCAAACATGAAGTGAATGGATTAAACAACTAATGTATGACAAGGTTCTAAGTATCTTGCTACAAGCTCCTGAGGTAAGTATTATATTATCCCAATCTTCCAGATTGAAATGTTGAGATATAGAAAAGAGCTTCCCTGAGGCTAGAGAGGGCTGTGAAGTATGCTAAGGGGCCTAATATGTCATCAGGGCTCAAGAGAAACTGGGGGGGGGGGGCGGTATTTGAAACTGAATCCTGAAGGATGAGATGAGCCAAGAAAAGACTGGTGGGGGAGGGGGACGCAGAAGAAAGAGGCTGAGAGTCACCGGCAGTTCGCTATGGGTGGGAACAGACTCCGCCGGAAAAAGGATCCCAGGACCAAATCATGAAGTGTTCGGACTTTATCCAGAAGAGAATGAGTAACCATTGAGAGACTAAACATGAAAGTGATGGGCTAAGATTTGTTTTTAGAAACAAGATGCCAGGAGACTCGTTGGGGTCCATCGTGGTGATTCAGGCAGGAAGTGAGGAGGCCTGAAGAAATTAAGAGGAGCTTGTCTAAAAACTTCCTTTTTGATTCTCATTTCTTCCCGCGGTTGGGCATGAGCAAGGAAAGTGGGGAAGTAGAGGAAATCACCTTGGCAGACTGCTGAGACTTCTTTTCTTACAGAGGTGATTTTTTTCTGAGTGGCTAAAGCTAAAAAGAGAAGACAAGTGCAGTTCTTTGAACCTATTCCTCTTGCTCAAAAAGTCCAGGCATGACTTTGTTCTCACAGGATAATTATTCCTGCCCAGATATGAGCTGGTTTGCAATTTCATTGTTCTCTTCCCTTAAGAAAAAGTTCAAAGAAGTTCAAAAGACATGACTAGCCAAGAAAAGATTATTCTACCAAGACTTTATAAAATAGCTAATATAAACAAAGATAGCCGGCTATTACACCATTTCTACCACTGGTTTGACAATCATTCATTCCTTCACTCGTTCACTGAATACACTGATATTTACTGGATTCTGTACTAAATAGTGTGATGAGGCAATATACAACAGTAAATCAAAAACAGATCTGACTCTAAAGATGCTTGTTATGTCTCTTATGGGAAGGTACAAACTAAACAACTCCATAATTGTGTTTCAAAATCGTTTCAGTGGCTGAGGAAAAGGAGGTTTTACTCTAGGCACTGAGGAAGAGATGGTTAGTGGAAGAGAAATTTGCATTTAAAGGGCATCTTAGCTAGTGAATAAGACTTGGACCTACAGCAGTTTTAGAAAGAAGAATTCCGATCAGTGTTTGAGGATAAAGTTGGGAAGAATGCTACTGGGAATTCTGTATAAAAAGGGCTGTGGCCGGGCGTGGGGGCCAGGCATGGGGGCCCACGCCTTTAATCCTAGCACTTGGGAGGCAGAGACAGGGGGATGTTTTTGAGTTCATGGCCAGCCTGGTCTACAAGGCGAGTTCCAGGACAGCTGGAGCTACAGAGAGACCCTGTCTCAAAAAAAAAAAAAAAAAAAAGGTGGGGCTTGGTGGCACGCCTTTAATCCTAGCACTCTGGAGGCAGAGGCTGGTGGATTTTTGTGAGTTCAAAGCCAGCCTGGTCTACAGAGTGAGTTCCAGGCCAGCTGGGGCTGGGGGCTACAAGGAGACCCTGTCTCAAAAAGACAAAAAAAAAAGGGGGGCTCTTGCTTGTGCTGATAACTTGCTCATCTATTCTCAGGTTCACACCCCTTCTTTCTTTGCTCTGTTCTGAACCGCAAGAAGCTGTTTCTTGCAAATAGCACTTTTCAGTCTCCCTTACGAATTTCCTGGTGGTTTGGTTTGGAATCAACAGTGATAGATGAGGGCCATGAGGAGGCCAAATCTTTTTATTCTCCTTGTGCTTCAGGCAGTTTCCCCAGTACTGGCTTGCATCTTACTTGTTGGCTCTAACTGCAGATGAAAAGCCCTCTCATATGATGGTATGTGCCTATAATCCCAGTACTTGGAAGGTGGAGGGAGGAGGATAAGGAGTTAAGGATATCCTCTGCTACATAGCCAGTTTGAGCCCAGCCTGCTCTACTAGAGACTCTGTCTCAAAAGAAAAGAAAGAAGGAAGAAAGGAATAGAAGGAGGAAGGAAAAAAGGAAGGTAAGGCAGGAGGGAAAGAGGGAGGCGAGGGGAGGAGAGGAGAGGGGAGAAGAAAACAAAGATAAGAAAAGAGCTCCTGGGCTGGAGAGATGGCCCAGTGGTTAAGAGCGCCAACTGCTCTTGCAGAGGACCTGGGTTCGATCCCCAGCACCCACATGGTGGCTGAGAACTGTCTTTAACTCCAGTTCCAGGGTAATCCGATACCCTTTTCTGACCCCTGAGGCATTGCATGACATGGGTACACAAACCTACATGCAGACAGTACGTTCATACACATAATAAATTAAATAAATAAATTTTTTTTTTTTTTTTTTNGCCTAGAATCCCCTAGTGAGGGGCTGGGGTGTGGCTCAGTGATACAGCAACTGCCTGGAATCCCCCAGTAAGGGGATAGAGTGTGGCTCAGTGGTAGAGCACCTGCCTAGAATCCCCCAATGCAGGGTTAGAGGTCTGATTAGTGGTACAGCAGTTGTCTTGATCCCCCCAGTAAGGCACTGAAATGGTTCAGTGGTAGAGCTCCTGCCTAGAGTGAATTGAGGATGTGACTCAGCAGTAGAGGGCTTCTTATCATGTGTGAAGTCCTGGGTTCCATCTTTAGAACTGCCTAAACGAACCAAACCAAAAAACTTCTGACAATGAAATCCCCATCCTCCAAATCTGGCCTTTTGTGAGAGAATGAAGATGGGCTTTGAGTCAATAATAATAATAATAAGTTCCTTTGTGCATCATGGCTAGAAAGAACCAATTTAACGCTAAGTTTCTAAGACTCTATTTATTTATTTATTTATTTATTTTGGTCTTTTCGAGACAGGGTCTCCCTGTAGCCCCAGCTGTCCTGGAACTCACTCTGTAGACCAGGCTGGCCTTGAACTCACAAAGATCCGCCTGCCTCTGCCTCCCGAGTGCTAGGATTAAAGGCGTGTGCCACCACGCCCAGCTCTTTGGCCTGTTTTCTGTCAGATAGACTTATCCTTGGGCCTGCCACAGCATTCAGTCTTCTCCAACAGGATTCATCCAAGATGTCATGGAGGGGTGGGGGGATGAAAGAGATCCATATGGAAGCTGCAGTCTTTCAGAACTTAATCTCAGAACTAACATATCACCCCTTCTGCCACAGAACTGTTGATCACACAGACCGACTATGATATAATGTAGGAGGGAGCTACACAGGGAAGGAATACCAGGAGGCAAAGAGAATTAGGAGTTCTATCTTGTAACTAGCTGCTGTCTTGTAGACTAGCTACCAAGTCCACCTTCTGCTCCCAAGTGATTCATGTCTGCCCATATGTCAAATGCATACACTTTCTCCCAAAGTCAGCAAAAGTATCTTTATAGCATTAGTTTGAAGTCCAGAATCTCAACATGTAAGGAAAGTTCCAGGGTAGCTCCTTGGGCATAGTTCCTATCTACCTGGGAAACAAAGAGAATAAGCGGATGTGTAAAATATAACAGAATAGTGGCTATACATACATAGATAGTACTGCTGAGAAAGTCAGAAAATGAACCAGGTGTGATGGTACAACCCTTTATCCCAGCGCTTGGGAGGCAGAGAGCAGGTGGATCTCTGTGAGTTCCAGGCCAGCCTGGAATCGAGTTCCAGATTAGCCAGGGCTACACAGTAAGACCCTGTCTCAAAAAAGTAAAAGTAGGAAAATGGCTGGTTGTGGTAGCACATGCCTACAATCCCAGTATTTGTTCAGGAGTTGGAAGCAGGTTGAGGAATCAAAGGCCAGCATCAGCTGCACAGAAAGTTTGAGATCAGACTGGGCTGCAGGTAAGAAGGGAGTCTCGCTATCTAACATTATCTTCAAAACTGCTGTCCACTTCCAAATTCACTTCTGAATTTAAGGATTTTGCTATAGCATAATGCCACTAACAGATACCAAAATCTGTATATTATAAATTTCTGTCTGAAAAGTTACTTTTTTTTTTCTCTGAGACTGGGTCTTCCTGTAGCCCCAGATGTCCTGGAACAGGACCAGGCTGCCTTGAACTCACAGAGATCCACCTGCCTCTGCCTCCCAAGTGCTAGGATTTGAAAAGTTACTTTCAAAAAAAAAAAAGAAAAGTTACTTTCAAACTTGGTAACCTAAACCAACAATTATTAATTAGCTTGCATGGTTTCTGGAGATCAGGAACCTAAAACTTGGATTAGCCAAATGGTTCCAACTCAGAGCTTCTCATAAGATTGAAGTTGAAGCCCGGTATGGTGGCACACGCCTTTAATCCTAGCACTTGGGAGGCAGAGGCAGTCAGATCTTTGTGAGTTCAAAACCAGCCTGGGGGCTGGAGAGATGGCCTAGCGGTTAAGAGCGCCGACCGCTCTTACGGAGGACCCAGGTTCTATCCCCAGCACCCACATGGCGGCCGAGAACCGTCTGAAACTCCAATTCCAGGAGAACTCCAGTTCCAGGGGAATCCGATACCCTCTTCTGACCTCCGCAGCATTGCACGACACGGGTGCACAAACTTGCATGCAGACAGTACATTCATACACATACAGAAATAAAGTTAATAAAAAAAAATTAAAAAAAAATAAAAATAAAAAAAACCAGCCTGGTCTACAGAGTGAGTTCCAGGACAGCTGGTGTTACAGGGAGACCCTGTCTCAAAAAAGATGCAAAACAAAAAAAAAAAAAAAAATATGAAAGTTGTATTAAAAAAAAGATTGCAATTGATGTAGCCAAATTACACAATGTATTCATATAGTCAACCATCCCAGGGGAACCCCTAATCTATAGAGTTATTGAGTGTCAATAATCTTTCTCACATGTCAGCCAGGGCTGCAGTTGGCTACAGTTATGAGGCTTCACCTGGAGCTGAGCATCTTCCTACCAAAATCAAACAAACACACAAAAACCTGCTGCATCCATGTTGCAGGCGTTTGCTTCTGTCTTCGTACTCTACCACATCCCTTCTTCAGATAGCTATGCCCATGTTTGTGAAGGTCCAAATTCCTACACTTCTAGCAATACTAGAGGAAGGCATCTACCTCATAACGATCATATCTGGTTGTCTAATCATTCCGCATTATTTACCTTCAATGACAAAAAAAAAAAAAAAAAAAAAAGTTTGTTTGAGACAGGGTCTCACTATATACACTGACTAGCCTAGACCAGGCTGGCCTCAAACTCACAGAGATCCTCCTGCTTCTGTTTCCTGAGCACTGGAATTAAAAGTATATGCTTAGGAGCTGGAGAGATAGCCTAGCGGTTAAGAGCGCCTGCTCTTGCAGAGGACCCAGTTTCAATCCCCAGAACCCACATGGCAGCTGAGAACCCTGTGTAACTTCAACTCCAGGAGAGCTCCAGTTCCAGGGGAATCTGAGACCCTCTTCTGACCTCTGCGGCATTGCACGACACGGGTGCACAAACCTGCATGCAGACAGTACATTCATACACAAAGAAAATAAATAAAAATTTTTTAAAAAGTATGTGCTTAAAAAAATAATAATAAATAAATAATAAAAGTATGTGCTACCGGGACTGGACAGATGGCTCAGAGGTTAAGAGCACCAACTGCTCTAGCAGAGGACCCAGGTTCGATTCTCAGCACCCACATGGTGACTAAGAACCATCTTTAACTCCAGTTCCAGGGGCATCCAACACCCTCTTCTGACCTCCGCAGCATTGCATGACACGCATGACATGGGTGCACCAACCTACATGCAGACAGTACACTCATACACATAAAAAATAATAAATAAAAAAATTAAAAAGTATGTGCTACCATATCCAGTTGCTTCCAAAATTTTATTTATTAGAGTGCATGCGCATGTGTGTGTGCGCATATAAGTGCAAACCACAATGTGTAAGGAGAGGTCAGAGGACAATTTTGTGGAGTCTGTTCTCTCTTTCCACACTTGAGAGGCAGGTATCATTACCCATTGAGCCGTCTCACTAGCCCTCCAAAAATTTAAAATCAATTTTTCCTACTAGAGTCTGGTATGGAAGTCCTGGCACAGATGCTATTTTCTCTTCAGGATCCTGACTAATCCAAGTAAATCTTACTGAGTTGAACAGATTTCTTTACTGAAGCTCTCCTCAGGACTTTTAATATGCTAATGTGTGTTTTAAATCTCTCAGTGGAATCTAGAGCACGCAGCATTTTCTGACTCTTTTGATCACAAACCCTGTTTTCCTGTTTTGCTTTTACATGCATCTAATAGTTAGCAAGAAAAAGGATGAACTTGGGTCTGGAGAGATGGCCTAGGGGTTAAGAGCTCCTACTGCTCTTGCAGAGGACCCAGGTTCAATCCCCAGTACCATCTTTAACTCCAGCTCCAGGGGAATCCAACACCCCCTTCTGACCTCGCGGCATCCCACGACATGGGTGCACAAACCTACATGCAGACAGTACACTCATACACATAAAAAATAAATTAAAAAAAAAAGAATTTAAAAAAAGGATGAACTAGAAACATTTAAAGACTGACACAATGAACACGTAGAAAATATGATTTAGACAGGCGTGGTGGCGCATGCCTTTAATCCTAGCACTTCTGAGGCAGAGGCAGGAGGATCTTTGTGAGTTCAAGGTCAGCCTGGTCTACAAAGTGAGTTCCAGGACAGCTGGGGCTACANTTCATATTTTAAAAATTCTTTGCTGGGCATGGTGGTCTTAGGGAGTCATTGAAGGTTGCCTGCCGTATGAGAGGTGAAAAGTTAGAGTTATTGACCTAAACTACTTATTTACAGCAATACACTTTTTTCACTTTTTTTCACTTTTTTTCACTCATATTTAGATAAGTCAACTAGCAAAAAAGAGGAAAGAGTATTACAATCTCAACTTTCTGATTTTTGCTACATATACCTTTGGTTCAGCAGGGTTAAAGGAACAATGCCTAAGCTTCAGAGCCTTGTAGTGTCTGCCTGCCTTTACCTCCAAAGTGCTGAGACTAAAGGCTTGCAAAACTGAGAGCTACCATACCTGTTGACTTTTTTTTTACTTTTTAAAAAACTTTTATTTATTTACTTTTTTTATTTATTTATTTTTGGTCTTTTTGAGACAGGGTCTCCCTGTAGCTCTGGCTGTCCTGGAACTCACTGTGTAGACCAGGCTGGCCTTGAACTCACAAAGATCCACCTGCCTCTGCCTCCCAAGTGCTAGGATTAAAGGCATGCGCCACCACACCTGGCGAACCAAACATCTTTATGTAAGAGCAATGCTTAAAAGGTAATATGAAGGGGCAGGGAGTGTAGCTCAGTTTAATCCTAAAAAGAAAGGAAGGGAGAGGAGGGAATGGGGGGGGGTAGAAATTGGGCAAGTGATCATGCCTATAATTCCAGAAAGGCTGAAGCAGGAGGATTGCTACAAGTTTGAGGCCAGTTAGGGCTGCATAGTTTGTTCCAAGTCAGCATTGGCTATAAAGGAAGGAAGGAAGGGAAGGAGGGAGGGAGAGAGGGAGGCAAAAGTAGCATGTATATTGTAGTTGTCTACACTCAAAAACAAATTGCCTCAGAACCTTGTGAATCAAGCAACAATGAACTTCATCTCTCATGATTTCTGTGGCTGGACAGCACTAGAGTTTCTCATGAGATTCCAACAGCTGTCAGTGGAGATATTGGTCATCTAAAGTCTTGATTTGGGCTAGCAGAACCTCTGTGGGACTAACTCATGCATGGCAAGTTGGTCTGGCAATTACCAGGAAGCCTTATTTATGCTTCACGTGGGTCTATGTTGAAGGGTCCTTGCCTCCATGGAAGTTAGTTTTCACAAAGAAGCTCAGAAGACTAAGCAGTGGGCCTTAGTAGCTGGCCTCAGAAGCCCAACACTGTCACATCCTATGGGATACCTTAAAAGCAGTCCTGCCGGGCATGGTGGCGCACGCCCTTTAATCCTAGCACTTGGGAGGCAGAGACAGGTGGATCTTTGTAAGTTCAAGGCCAGCCTGGTCTACAGAGTGAGTTCCAGGACAGCTGGGGCTACAGGGAGACCCTGTCTCGAAAAGACCAAAAAAAAAAAAAAAAAAAAAGCAGTCCCAAGAGGGAAGTTTATAGACCTGGGTGCCTACATTAGAAAAATAGAAAGAGCACAAATGAATGATCTAACACTACAGCTAAAAGCACTTGAGAGGCAACAACAGATGAACCCTAAATGCAACAGACAGGAAGAAATAACAAAAATCAGAGCAGAAATCAATGAAATAGAAACAAAGAAAACAATACAAAAAATCAATGAATCCAAAAGTTGGTTCTTTGAAAGAAAGAATAAACAAGATAGACAGACCTCTAGCCCAGTTAACCAAAAGAAGGAACTACTCCAAATCAACACGATCCATGATGAAAAGGGAAATATCACAACAGTCAAGGAAAAGATCCAGAAAATCATACAGGAATAGTTTAAGAACCTATAATTTGCCAAGTTTGAAAACCTAGAAGAAATGGATGAATATCTGAAATTCTGGGAATCACCAAAGCTCAAGCAAGAAGAGATCGGCAGCTTAAACAGACCCATAATATATGAAGAAATTGAGGATGTAGTAAGAAATCTCCTGCCAGGTGTGGTGGCGCACGCCTTTAATCCTAGCACTTGGGAGGCAGAGGCAGGCGGATCTTTGTGAGTTCAAGGCCAGCCTGGTCTACAGAGTGAGT
>VZQC01014627.1:1772026-1802351 GCA_009823505.1 Rhizomys pruinosus | reverse complement strand
GCAGAGATACATGCACGGCCATGTTTATTTCAGCTCTCTTCACAATAGCAAGGAACTGGAACCAACCCAAATGCCCCTCAACTGATGAGTGGATAGAGAAAATGTGGTACATCTACACAATGGAGTTCTATGCAGCAGTAAAGAAAGATGACATCATGAGCTTTGCAGGAAAATGGCTGGGGCTAGAGGATATCATGTTGAATGAAGTAACACAGTCCCAGAAAAACAAACGAGGAATGGTATCCCTCTTCTGTGGATGCTAGTGCCAACTACCCAGTTGTAAGTATTTCTTGTGTATGGCCCCCTGAGCTTTTGTCCAAAGCAGTTGGGAGTGATGCATATTGGAAACAACAACAACAACAGAAAGGGCTGCCTCCAAGAACTGACTGAAATGATGAACTTCTGCTCAAAACAGTCAACTTCCTCATAGAGAATATTGAGAAAGACTGAGAAAGAGATGAAAGGCATGTTTGGCAGAATGCATGAGCTCTGATGGGGTGGGGGAATGGGGGGGCAACATGGGTCTAGAGTTGTTAAAAATAAAATAAAAAAATTAAAATTAAAATTAAAAAAAGCAAAAAGCAAAAAAAAGCTTTGCTTGCCATCCCATAAAAAAATAATAAAATAAAATAAAGATATTCACCATCAGCTGGGCTTAGTGGTGTATGCTGTAGTCCCAGTGCTTGGCAGGCAGAGGCAGGCCAGTCTCTGGGTCTCTGTAAGTTCAAGGTCAGCTTGGTCTACACAATGAGTTCCAGGACAGCTGTGGCTACAGGGAGACCCTGTCTCAAAAGACCAAAAAAAAAAGATATTCACCATCACATTCAGGTTTTTGTTTTTTGGATTTTTATTTTTTTAATTTTATTATTTTTGAGACAGGGTCTCCCTTTAGTCCCAGCTGGCCTGGAGCTCACTATGAAGACCAGGCTGGCTTTGAACTCACAGAGATCCTTCTGCCTCTGCCTCCCAACTCCCAAGCAGTGGGATTAAAGGTATGTGCTACCATACCTGGCTGGTGTGCATTTTTTAGAGAAAAATAGTTATTGATTAAATGTTTATGTAGCTTTTACGCTTTATTTATTCTTGGTGCTGGAGATTTAACCCAGGGCTCCTGGCACACTCTACCACAGACTATGGCACAACCCAGTATCTTTCTATTTTTAAAACAGAAGCCTTCTAAAATCAAAGACAGCAGATATTCTCTACACTTATCTAGAAAAACAATACTGAGAGCCGTCTTTGACTCCAGTTCCAGGGGAATCCAACATCCTCTTCTGACCCCTGCAGCATTTCATGACACGGGTGCACAGACCTGCATGCAGAGAGTACATTCATACACATAAAGAATAAATAAAAGAAAAATGCATCCTGATAGAGAAGAGAGATAAAGTCTGGCATACACTTACTAAATCTAGTAACTCAAAATAAAATTCAATGTGATATTTCTTTTTCTTTTTTTGAGACAGGGTCTCCCTTTAGTCCCAGCTGGCCTGGAGTTCGCTCTGTAGACCAGGCTGTCCTTGAACTCACAGAGACCCACCTGCCTCTGCCTCCTGAGTGCTGGTATTAAAGGTATGTGCCACCACACCTGGTTTAAGACAGTTCTTAGCCGCCATGTTGAAGCTGGGAATTTAACCCAGGTCCTCTGCAAGAACAGTCAGTGCTCTTAACTGCTGAGCCATCTCTCCAGCCCAGAATGTGGTATTTCTTTTTTTTTTGGTCTTTTCCAGACAGGGTCTCCCTGTAGCCCCAGCTGTCCTGGAATTCACTCTGTAGACCAGGCTGGCCTTGAACTCACAAAGATCCACCTGTCTCTGCCTCCCAAGTGCTAGGATTAAAGGTGTGCGCCACCACACCCGGCAGAATGTGGTATTTCTTATGGAAGTCAGTTGCATTATCATCCCCTGGCTATTGGACCCTCACCTCCTGGCACATTAGAAGTCTCCTTGCCTTGACTCAGAGCTGTATCTATGATTTATTTTAGGGTTTTGTTTTTTTTTTTGGTCTTTTTGAGACAGGGTCTCCCTGTACCCCCAGCTGTCCTGGAATTTGCTCTGGTCTAACAGGCTGGACTTGAAGTCACAAAGATTGGCCTGCCTCTGCCTCCCAAGTGCTAGGATTAAAGGTGTGTGCCACTAAGCCCAGTTATTTTAGTTTTTAGAGATGGATCTCCTTGAAACCCCAGTTGAACTAGAACTTACTATATAAACCAGGCTGGCCTCGATCTCCCAGGGATCATCTTGCCTCTGCCTTCCAAGTGCTGGCATTAAAGGCCTGCACCACTATGCCTGTCCCATAACTTTTTTTTTTTCTTTTTCAAGACAGGGTGGCCCTGTAGCCCCAGCTGTCCGGAACGCACTCTGTAGACCAGGCTGGCCTTGAACTCCCAGAGATCTACCTGCCTCTGCCTCTCAAGTGCTAGGATCAAAGGCGTGCACCACCACGCCCGGCTCCATAACTTTTTTTTTTAATTTTATTTTCTTATGTGTATGTATCTGCATGCAGACAGTATGAATGTACTGTCTGCATGCAGGTCTGTGCACCCGTGTCATGCAATGCCGTGGAGGTCAGAGAGGGTGTCAGATTCCCCTGGAACTGGAGTTAAAGCCGGTTCTCAGCCACCATGTGGGTGCTGGGTATTGAACCCGGGTCCTCTGCAAAAGCAGTCGGCGCTCTTAACCGCTAGGCCATCTCTCCAGTCCCCATAACTTGTTTTAAGAGATAGAATATGAGGCTGGGTGTGGTGGCACATGCCTTTAATCCCAGCACTCGGGAGCAGAGGCAGGTAGATCTCTGGGAGTTCAAGGTCAGCCTGTTCTACGGAGTGAGTTCCAGGCCAGCTCTAGCTACAGGAAGACCTTGTCTCAAAAAGACAAAAAAAAAAAAAAAAAAAGAGAGAGAGAAAGAAAAAAGAAAGAAAAAGAAAAAGAAAGAAAGAAAGAAAGAAAGAAAGAAAGAAAGAAAGAAAGAAAGAAAGAAAGAAAGAAAGAAAGAAAGAGAAAGAAATAGAATATGTTGGGTATGGCGGCACACATTTGTAATTACAGATCTCAAGTTCGAGGACAGCCTGGACTGCATAGCTAGATTCTATCTGAATAACAATAATATAATAAGGCTACCCAGATGCTGTGTATGTTTCAGACCCCTGCCTCAGGAAGGTCTGGCAGCTTCCACTTTTATGCTTTTTGGAGCCCTTAGCCAACACTGAGTTCAAGTGCAGAGGAAGAGGCCCTGGGGTTACATGATAAGAGAAAGAGGTCTAGTCTGGCTGATACCCCCGTTTGCTTAGTTTTCCAGACATCCCTAATAAGGAGTCAGACACATGAATGAAGCCATTTAACTACAAATTATGTAAGAAACCCAAGGGAGATCATGGAGACTGCCAGATGAACACCCACGGGTCAATCTACATAACTATACAAAATTTCTTTTTTAATTTGAACCACTAAGTTTTTAGTGTTTTTTTTTTATTTATTTTTTATGTGTGTGAATGTACTGTCTGCATGCAGGTTTGTGCACCTGTGTCGTGCAATGCTGCAGAGGTCAGAAGAGGGTCTTGGATTCCCCTGGAACCGGAGTTCTCCTGGAATTGGAGTTACAGACGGTTCTCAGCCGCCATGTGGGTGCTGGAGATCGAACCCGAGTCCTCTGCAAGAGCAGTCGGTGCTCTTAACCACTAGGCCATCTCTCCAGCCCCTAGAGTGGTTTTTATTAAATAAAGCTAGACAACCAGATTACTACTAATATTAATAATGTTAAAGGTTACAACTGATTTAGAGTCCTATTAGACAGTATTAAATCAAGAGACCCAAGACTAGAAGAATTCTACCTTAAGCTATAGCCATCGCCTTTCCTGTACCATCCTCATTCCCCAATTCTCACCAAGGTCTGAGGGATAAATAGATATAGGAGACAGTGTCATAGAGAAATAAATAACATTGAACTCCAATGGACAAATGGCCACCAGGCTGTACCTTCACAGTTTGCCTGTTAACCTGGGTATTTCCTCTCTCTGCACCAGAGAACAGGCCTGGATTCAGAAAAGTCCCAGAGAGAACATACCCCATGGTGGTCCAGACTCATCATGGATAACTGGCCACCCGGGACAATGGCTTGCTCAATAGCTTGCAGCCTGACCAACAAGACTAGCCCCACATGTCATGGAGGGAAAGGGAAACCGGAAGTGGTAAGGAAGAAACTGGAGAGTGTCTTCTACTTTTGACTATGTACAAATTATCTTATTTAACCCTTCCCATATCTGAAAGGTTGATATTTTTCTTCCCATATTATCTTTGAAAAAAAATTAAACATTAAACACTGAATAACTTGTTTAAGATCACACAGTAATTATTCACTATTCCAGGGATGAAGGATAGTTACCTATATAAATAAGAAGAGATGATTTTTGAGTATGGCACAGTATGAAGTCACTCACATTGTCACCTCAGTCATTTTTTTGTTGAAGTGAAAAACAATGTTGAATGAAAGTGCTGTACCGTTAGAGGCACCCAAGGAAACCCGGCCCGAAGTCACTCTTTCTTGTGGCTAGAGTATGGAACAGGTGGGAGGAAGCCATCTCTCCACTTCAGCAGAGAAGTGGATATGTACCCGCACTGGGTTGGTGAAACGAGTCAGTGAGTAGCCTCTCAGAAGTGCATGTGAGGCCCCCCTGCCACAATCTCTGAGAGTGCAGAAGGGACCTGAGGTGGCCATGGTCTCCTCAAGGGCTGCTGCTCTTGCTGTTCTTCACGTGTACTGCCGGGTGAAGAGAGCCTGGAGAAATGTGCATGGCACAAACATCTCATCTTTGACAGAAAACACTGTCTGTTCCACCCCCATATTCTCCATTCAATTTCCCAGAAGTTTGCAATTATTCTTAAAAGAGGTTTCCAGACAAGGCTTACTCGGCTCTGGGTTTCAGTACGATGAGATTACTCTGTTTTGTGTCTTTCATTTATTTAAACTTGACTGACCATTGTCATCCTACCCTAGGCTGGTACGTAGAGGCCAGATGTGAACCACAACCCAGCTTCCATTCTGCTTCCGTGTGTACGTGTGTGTGTGTGTGTGTGTGTGTGTGCATTTCCTCCTCCCTGGATTTAAAGCCAACCTGATCTGTACATCTCCCTCTTTTGATTTTGCCAACTTTTCTCCTTCTGGCTTCTTGGCCTTTGACCTCTCACCTGGTTTTCTGGTGTACCACCTCCTCTGATGTGATTTCTCATTTTGATTTAGCCTAAGCACTCCATACTAAGTCCTCATATTGCAGAATTCTACCAGGGTTTCATGTATTGCCCAAGCTCTGTGCCTTAGAAAGAAGTTATCTGGGAAAACAAACAAACAAACAAACCAACAAACAAACACAATAGCAGAACCAGGAATGATGGCACATACCTATAGTCCCTGCATTTAGGAACAAAGGCAGCAGGAAAATTGCAAACTCAAGACCGGTCTGTGGTGGCGCAAGCCTTTAATTAAAAAACACAAAACAAAAAAACAGCCGGGCATGCTGGCGCACGCCTTTAATCCTAGCACTCGGGAGGCAGAGGCAGGCGGATCTTTGTGAATTCAAGGCCAGCCTGGTCTTCAGAGCGAGTTCCAGGACAGCTGGGGCTACAGGAAGACCCTGTCTCGAAAAGACCAAAAAAAAAAAAAAAAAAACCAAACGAACAAATCAACATGAAAAAAGCAAAAAGGATATTTTTTTATGTATTTTTTTTTGTCTCTTTTTTTTTTTTTTTTTGGCCTGGAGACTTGTCTCTGCAGACCAGAGCTGGCCTTGAACTCACAGAGATCTGCCTGCCTCGCTCCTGAGTGGGGTTTAAAGGCATGCGCCTGACAGAACTCCCAAAGAAAGTAGACTGTTTTCTTCTCACCCACTTGTGCCCTTTCCCAAGCCCAGGGAACCAAACTGCGGAACAGGAGGGTGGTAGATTGTAAGGGCTGCAGAGAGATAGGGGTGATCGTGAGACTAACGGAATAT
This sequence comes from Rhizomys pruinosus, assembly GCA_009823505.1. Taxonomy (NCBI): domain Eukaryota; kingdom Metazoa; phylum Chordata; class Mammalia; order Rodentia; family Spalacidae; genus Rhizomys; species Rhizomys pruinosus. The sequence goes on along the minus strand of VZQC01014627.1, from coordinate 1,796,368 downwards.
ACTCTGGAACTCCTACGATCAACATGCTGTGTCATACAAGCTATCTCAACTGGATTATGGAACCTTGGGTTGTTCTAAATTGGGACATAGATATTTGGGCAAAATGCACCAATTGACCTAATTGTAATGACATACTGAGTAACATCAAATGGTTATCTGCAAACAACTGGTCATTATTTGTAGAATCCCTTAAAAATAAAAATAATAAATAAAAGATAAATAAAAAGTTTTTTAAAAGAAAAAAAGAAAGATTTTTTAAAAAGAAAAAAAGAAAGCCAATAAAAAAGAAGAATAAGTTAAAAAAAAGGTAATGCGCCAACCACGACCACAGCACTAGAGCAGTTCCTTAGATGCCATGTGGGTGCCGGGACCGAACCAGGTCCCTCTGCAAGAGCAGTCAGGTGGCTCTTGCATGAGCCATCTCTCCAGCCCCTGTATTATTTTTTTTTTCCGCATAATGTATTTTATTTTGTTAACAAATCTAGACCCATGTTCCGCGCCCATTCCCCAATCCCCGCCTGTATTTTTTTTTTTTTTTTTTTTTTTGGTCTTTTTGGGACAGGGTCTCCCTGTAGCCCCAGTTGTCCTGGAACTCGTGCTGTAGACCAGGCTGGCCTTGAACTCACAAAGATCTGCCTGCCTCTGCCTCCAGAGTGCTAGGATTAAAGGCATGTGCCACCAGAAGAGGCTGTGCCCAGCTCAGCCTCTTATGTATTTTAAAAAATAGTATGTGTATGAGTGTTTTGCCTTGATGTATATAAGTGAACCTATGTATACAAACACACAGATACTGGAAGAGGGGATTGGATCCCCGAAACTGGAGTTATGGATGGTTGTTAGCAGCCATATAGGTGCTTGGAACTGAGCCTAGGTCCTCCGCAAGAGCAGACAGACAGTGCCCTTAACCACAGAGCCATCTCCAGCCCCAAGGATTACTTTAAAACTACATTTGGTATCAAATACTTCCAGCCTTATTTCTACAGGCCTGCCTTTCCTTCTGTTTTCAAGAGATTTAGGGCGTGTGTGTGTGTGTGTGTGTGTGTGTGTATACACTCCAGCTGGTATGGTGGCTCACACCAGTAATCCCAGCACTTGGGAAAGGAAGCAAGATCAGGAGTTCAAGATTATCCTCAGCTACTCAGCAAGTTTGAGGACAGCCTGAGAACCTAGCTTAAAAAAAAAAACAAAACCTTTGACCAGGCATGGTGGCCCACGCCCTTAATTCTAGCTCTTGGGAGGCAGAGGCAGGCAGATCTCTGAGTTCAAGGGCAGCCTTGTCTACAGAGTGAATTCCAGGCCAGTTGGGGCTACAGGGCGATCCTGTCTCAAAATCACCAAAAATAAATTAATTAAAAAAATAAAAATAAAAATAGCCGGGCGTGGTGGCGCACACCTTTAATCCTAGCACTTGGGAGGCAGAGGCAGGCAGATCTTTGTGAGTTCAAGGCTAGCCTGGTCTACAAAGCGAGTTCCAGAACAGCTGGGGCTACAGGGAGACCCTGTCTCAAAAAGACCAAAAAATAAATAAATAAAATTAAAACGAAAATAAAAAAATCTTTGATGAATATCGTACATAAGCATGGTCTTCACACCATTTCTTTTTTTTTTTTTTCTGTGTATGAATGTACTGTCTGCATGCAGGTCTGTGCACCCGTGTCGTGCAATGCCGTGGAGGTCAGAAGAGGGTGTCAGATTCCCCTGGAACTGGAGTTCTCCTGGAATTGGAGTTACAGACGGTTCTCAGCCGCCATGTGGGTGCTGGGGATCGAACCCCGGTCCTCTGCAAGAGCAGTCGGTGCTCTTAACCACTAGGCTATCTCTCCAGCCCCTTCACACCATTTCTATCCCTCCAAGTCCTCCAATTCCTCCCACATTCCCCAACTCCCTCCTTGATTATTATTGTTACATATACATACATATATATGTGTGTATGTATACATTTATGCACATATGAAATACACTGAGTCCATTCAGTGACATTCCTGTCTACCTGCATTTAGGACTGCTCATTTGGAGTTGATACTAACACATTGGTATTAACCTCTCAGGGAGGTAGAACCAGGAGAAAACTGACTCTTCCTCCTTCAGCACCCAGTGATTGCTTGAAGCTCTTCATCTGGAAGATGGACCCCTTGAGATTTCCCTCATCCACTTTGGTATGTCAACTAGTTTTATTATTATATGCAGATCCTGTTAGACTACCATAGTGTAGAAATTTAATTGGTGCTGCCTCCCTATCACTCTACCTGGAATGCATCAACCAGCAGCAGGTGTCCTGTCTCTCTGGCTCTTACAGTCTTTGCCCCCTCTTCTGAGATGTTTTCTGAGCCTTGGGTGTAAAGATTGCCATATAGATATGCCACTTGGGGCTGGGCACCTCCAGACACTTATTCTGTGTTTGAGCAGTTGTGGAATTTTGTTGTCTCCTTCTGTTGCATAAAGAAGCTTCTTTGATGAGTGGTGAGAGGTACATCTGTCAGGCTAGTGGGGAGCTCTCCAGAAGTACTTCTCAATCTAGTGGGTTCATGAGACCCTACATTTTTTTTGAGACAGGGTCTACCTGTAGCCCCAGATGGCCTGGAACTCACTATGTATACCAGGCTGGCTTCGAACTCACAGAAATCTGCCTGCCTCTACCTCTGCCTCCCAAGTGCTGGGTTTAAAGGCATGTGCCACCATGCCTGGCTATGAGACCCTATTTTAAAAGGAAAACAAAAACAAAGAAAAAGCCAAGCATGGTGGTGCATGCTTATAATCCTGAGTCAGGGGCAGTGGAGGCAGGAGTTCAGGGGCATCAGCATCTCAAAGCCAGCCTCAGGCACATATCAAATTTGAGGCCAACTTGGGCTACCCGAGACACTGTTCAAAAAAAAAAAAAAATCCCCTTCCTTGCAACTTTGGGAAACTGTTTTGCAGTATCTACTAAAACTGAACATATGCATATACTTTTACCCAACAATTCTACTCCAAGATTCATCTCCAACCAAAATGCACACATATGTTCATCAAAAGACATGCACAAAAAATGTTCACAGCAAGACTTTGCATAACAGCTGAAAACTAGAAACAGTCCAAATGTCCAATAGCAGTAGAATGGGTAAAGAGCAATATATTCATACAATGGATGACAGAATAGCAATGAAAAAGAATGAGCTGTGGGGGCTGGAGAGATGGTTCAGCAGTTTGCAGAGGACCCAGGTTGGGTTCCCACTATCCACAAGGCAGCTAACAGTGGTCTGTAACACCAGTTCCAGGGAATTTGATGCTGTTTTCTGGCCCCAAAGGCACACATGCAGAACACCTACATACATGCAGGCAAAATGCTCATATACATAAACTAAAAATCAATCAAAAAAATTTTTTTAATCTTTTCGAGACAGGGTCTCCCTGTAGCTCCAACTGTCCTGGAATTCGCTCTGTAGACCAGGCTAGCCTTGAACTCACAAAGATCCACCTGCCTCTGCCTGGCGAGTGCTAGGATTAAAGGCATGCGCCACCACACCCGGCAATCAAAAAATTTTTTTAAAGAATGAACTGTGGTTATGTATAACATGGATGAACTGGGTTTTCTGTTTGTTTATTTGTTTATGTTTTTGAGACAGGGTCTCCCTGTAGCCCTAGCTGGCCTGGAACTCTCTGTGTAGACCAGGCTGGCCTTGAACTCACAGAGATCCACCTGCCTCTGCCTCCCAAGTGCTGGGATTAAAAGTGTGCACCAACATGGATGAATTGTACAAATACAGTTGTACACAAAAAGAGCCACACAAAAGATTGCATAGTTTATATTCCATTTATATGAAATTCTAAACCAGGCAAAATAAATTAAAGAGTCAGAAAAGTGGTTATTCCATGGGAAGGAGTAGACAGGTTGGGCATGAGAGGATGGGGTGCATGTGATGTTTCTTGATCTGGGGACTGATTAAACAAGTATGTTCGCTTTGCAAAAATTCACCCAGCTGTATATTTATGATTTGTGTGCTTTCCTATATATGGTATACATGAAAAAAGCAAATGACAGAAAGAGATTCTTACTTGCTTTTTCCTGAAAATGTAGTTACAGAGGACATTCAAGTTTTGTGCTGGGTAAATGAATTTTCTTATGTTCCCACTTGTCATTGGAGAAGCCTAGGAAATAATGAGTCTTCTGCTAGAATTGTTTCCTATCATTTCTACAGGAGGAAATGACAACTGGTGGTGTGTTTCACGGCCCACAATATGCAGGTCTCTCCCTCCTGGTTTCCAGGTGGAATTAAAGGACCATCACCTGGGTCTACTTTGAGAAGGAGTCAGGGGTATCCTGGGTTGAGTTAACCAGTTAGCAAGATGAGACAGCTTGTAAATGGCAGAACAAAACCAAGAATTGAAGCTGGACTAGAGGACCAAGATCATCACAGTGAATTTATTAACCAATGTGAACAGGCAAGGCAGTAGAAGCCAAGGGCATGGGGCAACAGAAATGGAGACCCTCAGGACGGAACAGGTGGTTTGGGTAGAAAATGAGCCATAGGAATTAAGAGTCATGGGCTTTCTATAGAACACCTTTTAGACTCTACTAATTAAGAAAGAGAGGTCAGCGAGGCATGGTGGCCCATACCTTTAATCCCAGCATTCAGGGCAGGAAGATCTCTATGAGTTCAAAGCCAGCCTGGTCTACATAGTGAGTTCCAGGCCAGCTGGAGCTAGAGGGAGACCCTGTCTCAAAAACACACACACACACACACACACACACACACACACACACACACACACAGAAAAGAAAGAATGAAAGTTGTCAAAACATATTGTAGAAAAAGAATTCTATGCTCTAATATATTATTAATTGTTTTAGTACTATCCTTCATTCACATCCTGCCTCCAAACTCCCCTTATACCTTTAGAACTGTGATTTCATAACCATCTCTTAGCTCTGCTGGCTTCTATGACTTGGGTACTTGCTTGCCACTATCTTAGGTGAGAAATCCTGCAGCATAGACCACAAAATCCCACCCTGTCATTATAGTTCAGCTACATTCCTCTTCATCAGTCACCATCAATCCATCAGTGTTGGGGTGTTGGATAGAAAGAAAGAATAAGGGCAGTTGAAACCAAGCAAGTCTACCAGAATTCAGGACCATGCCTTTGCTCTTGGGGCCCCAGGCACAGTCTCATACTCTGTTCCTGCTCCAGTATGTTTTGTTTCAGCTGTGTTATTACACTTGGAAGAATTGTCCAAGTGGTCTTGAGAACTCACAGGACCACTAGCATCCTCCACGTTGGGAATTCCTCCAGCTATGAACTCTTTGTCCTCTTGCTCATATTTATTCCTCAATTCCCTTATCTGTCCATCTAGGTTGGTCCTATGTCTTGTGAACCCTATGGGACAGTGAGAGTAATAGACACCCTCGCCTGGTCCCCCTAGGATGCTACCCTACTTGGCCATCATGATCCCATTTTATCTTGTCAGAAGAGAGTCATCACAGTTCTCTTCGTGTCTATGGTCTATGTTGTTCGCCTGGCTATTTGATATTGTTTCTCCTTGTGGTGGACTGGGATCTGCACCAACAGCAGCAATGAAGGGCAGAGGAAGCTTACATTTTTTGAAACTGATAAAATGAGATTAAGGTCCTGGCTCTATCGTAGGAGACTGCAGGTTACTTAACCTTCCTAGGTCTTCATTTCATGGTATGTAAAATGGGGGTGAGGCCATGGAGAGTTGTTGGAAGATTAAGCAAGAACTAAGTTGTAACACTTGGCTCTTACGAGCTATTGAGCTATTTAATCGAGCTGACTGGTCATTGCTCACCTTTCTACTTACTGGATGGTGTTAGCTGATCTGAAAAAGTAAACAGAGCTGGGCGTGGTGGTGCACGCCTTTAATCCTAGCACTTGGGAGGCAGAGGCAGGTGGATCTTTGTGAGTTCAAGGCCAGCCTGGTCTACAGAGTGAGTTCAAGGCCAGCCTGGTCTACAGAGTGAGTTCCAGGACAGCCGGGGCTACAGGGAGACCCTGTCTCAAAAAGACCCAATAAAATAAAATAAATAAATAAATAAATAAATAAATAAAGCCGGGCATGGTGGCGCACGCCTTTAATCCCAGAACTCAGGAGGCAGAGGCAGGCAGATCTCTGTGAGTTCAAGGCCAGCCTGGTCTACAGAGTGAGCTCCAGGCTAGCTGGGACTAAAGGGAGACCCTGTCTCAAANAAATAACAAAAAAAAAAAAAAAAAAAAAAAAAAAAAGACCAAAAATAAATAAATAAATAAAAATTTTAAAGTGTAATAAAAAAGTTAGTCATATGCCTAGATTATTACTGATCTCAGTAAATGGATTTAATTATAGAAGGAGCTGAGGGAGGCTAGCACCAAAGTAGTATATGAAGGAATTTCCTGTACATAATTCTAGACAGAAATGGTAATCATACTGAGAATGGCACCAAGCTGAGGCTATGAGAGAAAAGGCCATAACAAGGAGTGCAAGGGTTTAGGCCACAGTAAGACAGAGGCCAATTAATCAACAGAAATCAAGAGCAAATAAATATCAGAGGGCAGAGCAAGATAGGATGACCAAAGTACATGCAAACAGTCTGCAGAGAGGAGAGCTGTTGATCAAACAGCATTAGAGAGGGTCACAGGAAACGTGGAAAGAGAGGCAGGGCCCAGCAGGGCAGGCAGGTAGACAGCCAGACCCAGTAGAGAAGAGGGCCCTCCAAACACAAGCAGCATCCTCCCAGCGACAGAAGCTGCTGCAGTTCTCGCCTCTTCTTGCCAATGCATCTTTAGTGAGCCAGGTCCGTAATCATGCTGGTGATAGTGTGATAGTAACTAAATGGATAGGAATGAGGGTTAGTCTTCCAGATTTATCTGTCATCGATTTTAAGAAGGGAGCGGGCTGGGAAGATAGCTGCGGTTGGTAAAGTGCTTACCACGAAAGCATGACGACCTGAGTTCAGTAGTCACCAGAACCAATAAAAAAGAAGGGTATGGGAGCCCTTGCTTGTAATCCCCAGTGCTGGGCAGAGACAGGCAAATCCAAGGGGCTGGTCATTCATCCTCGTCTGACCTGCAAGCTCCAGGTCCCAGCGAGAACCTGACTCCAAAAAACAAGGTGCATGGCTCCTGAGGAAGGACACCTGTGGTTGACCTCTAGGTTCCACAGGCTTGAACACATGTCCTGAGCACACACAGAAATGCATACCTACACAGGGGCACCCATGGGTGCACGTGCACACACACGTACACACATGTACAACACACACACACACACACATTGGTTAGAGCATGAAATTTGAATTTGATCAGCAAATCCTCACAAGCACTCCTCAGAGCTACAGTCTTCCTAGTTAATAAATGGCACAATCATTAGAGTCTTTTTTTATTTAATTAGTGCTAGCAGAGCAGGGAAATAGAGAAAGCATTCTGTGCTGAAATAGTTTTCTTTGAAGTATTCAATGACTGACAGGTATATATTTTTTTTATTATTATTTTTACTGTATGAGTGTACTGTCTGCATGTAGGTTGGTGCACCCATGTCGTGAGAATGCTGAGAGCTGACACGTATATCTTTAATGAGTCTAACCAATGGTCACACACATTGTAATCCCAGTTACTGGGAAGCAGAAGAAAGCAGGATTACTTGAGCCTAGAAGTTCAAGACCATGAACAAATATCTAAAAATAATTAATTAATAATTAAGTAATAAAAATAAAAGTCCAAGAAAGTTTTACTTAAATCCTTCAAGGGAATCTCTTGTTCAGTCGTATATCCATTTTTATACATTTGAGCTAAATTGCACAGAAAATTTGGGCAGGCAGGCAGAAAAGTGGACAGCAGAAAAAAAAAAAAAAAAAAAAAAAAAAAAAAAAAAAAAAAAGACCAAAAATAAATAAATAAATAAAAATTTTAAAGTGTAATAAAAAAGTTAGTCATATGCCTAGATTATTACTGATCTCAGTAAATGGATTTAATTATAGAAGGAGCTGAGGGAGGCTAGCACCAAAGTAGTATATGAAGGAATTTCCTGTACATAATTCTAGACAGAAATGGTAATCATACTGAGAATGGCACCAAGCTGAGGCTATGAGAGAAAAGGCCATAACAAGGAGTGCAAGGGTTTAGGCCACAGTAAGACAGAGGCCAATTAATCAACAGAAATCAAGAGCAAATAAATATCAGAGGGCAGAGCAAGATAGGATGACCAAAGTACATGCAAACAGTCTGCAGAGAGGAGAGCTGTTGATCAAACAGCATTAGAGAGGGTCACAGGAAACGTGGAAAGAGAGGCAGGGCCCAGCAGGGCAGGCAGGTAGACAGCCAGACCCAGTAGAGAAGAGGGCCCTCCAAACACAAGCAGCATCCTCCCAGCGACAGAAGCTGCTGCAGTTCTCGCCTCTTCTTGCCAATGCATCTTTAGTGAGCCAGGTCCGTAATCATGCTGGTGATAGTGTGATAGTAACTAAATGGATAGGAATGAGGGTTAGTCTTCCAGATTTATCTGTCATCGATTTTAAGAAGGGAGCGGGCTGGGAAGATAGCTGCGTTGGTAAAGTGCTTACCACGAAAGCATGACGACCTGAGTTCAGTACTCAGAACCCATATAAAAAGAAGGGTATGGGAGCCCTTGCTTGTAATCCCCAGTGCTGGGCAGAGACAGGCAAATCCAAGGGGCTGGTCATTCATCCTCGTCTGACCTGCAAGCTCCAGGTCCCAGCGAGAAACTGACTCCAAAAAACAAGGTGCATGGCTCCTGAGGAAGGACACCTGTGGTTGACCTCTAGGTTCCACAGGCTTGAACACATGTGCCTGAGCACACACAGAAATGCATACCTACACAGGGGCACCCATGGGTGCACGTGCACACACACGTACACACATGTACACACACACACACACACACGATTGGTTAGAGCATGAATTTGAATTTGATCAGCAAATCCTCACAAGCACTCCTCAGAGCTACAGTCTTCCTAGTTAATAAAATGGCACAATCATTCAGAGTCTTTTTTTTTTAATTAGTGTCTAGCAGAGCAGGGAAATAGAGAAAGCATTCTGTGCTGAAATAGTTTTCTTTGAAGTATTCAATGACTGACAGGTATATCATTTTTTTATTATTATTTTTATCTGTATGAGTGTACTGTCTGCATGTAGGTTGGTGCACCCATGTCGTGCAATGCTGAGGAGCTGACAGGTATATCTTTAATGAGTCTAACCAATGGTCACACACATTGTAATCCCAGTTACTTGGGAAGCAGAAGAAAGCAGGATTACTTGAGCCTAGAAGTTCAAGACCATGAACAATATATCTAAAAATAATTAATTAATTAATTAATTAATTAAAAATAAAAGTCCAAGAAAGTTTTACTTAAATCCTTCAAGGGAATCTCTTGTTCAGTCGTATATCCATTTTTATACATTTGAGCTAAATTGCACAGAAAATTTGGGCAGGCAGGCAGAAAAGTGGACAGCAGGTAGGTTTGAGTGCTTGGCAGATCTAGCTGAAGTTCCAGCTTATCAGCTATGGAACTTTACATAAATTACTTAACCACTCAGAATCTCACTTTTCTCAACTATAAAAATGGAGATAATATCTATGGAAAGAATTGGTGTGAAAGTAAAATGAGAAAAATCTCACTGTACCAGGCACATTGATGCTAAAGGCAAGTCTCTTTCCCCTTTACTGATAATCTTTATTTATTTATTTTTATTTATTTATTTTATTTTTAAATTTTATTTATTTATTTATTTATTTATTTATTTATTTATTTTTTCATGTCTCCCCATTCACAATACAGACCAGGCACAGTGGCCTAGGCTGAGGTGTACATGGGGTGGGTTTGCTCTGCCTCCTCTTTCTATACAGTCAGTGTAGAAACACAGCCTATGGGAAGCACCAGGAGGCCAAATTTTATTTATTTAATTTTGGTCGTTTCTTTTTTTAAATATTTATTTAATTAATCAATTAATTAATTAATTAATTAATGTGTATGAATGTACTGTCTGCATGTAGGTTTGTGCACCCATGTCGTGCAATGCCGCGGAGGTCAGAAGAGGGTGTTGGATTCCCCAGGAACTGGAGTTCTCCTGGAATTGGAGTTACAGACTGTTCTCAGCCGCCATGTGGGTGCTGGGGATCGAACCCGGGTCCTCTGCAAGAGCAGTCGGTGCTCTTAACCACTAGGCCATCTCTCCAGCGCCTATTTTTGGTCTTTTCGAGACAGGGTCTCCTTGTAGCCCCGCTGTCCTGGAACTCACTCTGTAGACCAGGCTGGCCTTGAACTCACAAAGACCTGCCTGCCTCTGCCTCCCAGTGCTAGGATTAAAGGCGTGCACCACCATGCCTTGCAGCAATTGTTTTTTGGGTTTTTTTTTTTCATTTTTTAAAAATTTTATTTATTATTTTTATGTACATGAGTGTACTGTCTGCATGTAGGTTGGTGCACCCTTGTCACACGATGCCTCGGAGGTCAGAAGAGGATGTCAGATTCCCCTGGAACTGGAGTTAAAGACAGTTCTCAGCCACCATGTGAGTGCTGGGGATTGAACCTGGGTCCTCTGCAAGAGCAGTCGGCACTCTTAACCACTGAGCCATCTCTCCAGCCCCAGCATTTGGTTTTTGAGACTCACCTTGACTACTATCTTTTTTTTTTTTATTTTTGAGACAGGGTCTCCTGTAGTCCCAGCTGGCCTCGAACTCACTATGTAAACCAGGCTGGCCTTGCCTGGAACTCAAAAATATCCACCTGGCTTTGCCTCCCAAATGCTGGGATTAAAGGCCTGTGCCATCGCACCCAGTGACTATTGTCTTTTTTTTTAAATATTTTATTTTTATGTGTATGAGAGTATTGCCTGCATGTATGTAAGTGCATCTGTGTCAGGCAGTGCTGTCAGGGGTCAGAAGAGACGATTGGATTCCCTGGAACTGGAGTTACAGAAGGCTGTTAGCCAGCATGTGGGTGCTGGGAATTGAACATGGTCCTTTGTTTTTTTTTTTTTTTTTTTTTTTGGGTCCTTGTTTGAGACAGGGTCTCCCTGTGAACATGGTCCTTTGAAAGAGCAGCCAGTCCTGTTAACCATTGAGCCATCTCTCCAGCCCTTTGACTACTGTCTCGAACCTAGGTGTTCTTATCAGACCATAGAGGAATTGATAATTATGGTGTGGTAGGCAGAATAACTGCTCTCTCATAAGATACAGGTCCAAATCCAAAGTAATCTGTGAATATGTTACATTACTTGGCAAAGGGGACTATATAAATGTAATTAAGGTGCCCCTTTTCTAAGCCTAGGGAACAATCTGCAGAAGAGGGGGCGCGGTAGAATGTAAGGGCTGCGATTGGGGTGATGGTGAAACTACAACAAATAGACTGGACACTCATTTGATCAACTTGATTGAACATACAAGCCTCCCCTGCTGGATGGTGGGACCCATGAGCTGTGTGGGTTTGGGCACAACTGCTTGCAAATTGGTTTTACATGAAGGATGCTCGTACTCACAAATTATCACTTATTGTTAAAAAAAAAAAAAGAAAACAAAACAAAACAAAAAAACAGAGAAAGATGCAGAAAAGTTACGGCAGAATGCATGATCTGGGATGGGTAGGGGTGGGGTGGGGGGAAGGGAAAGGGATATATGCCTGAACTGAATTGGAAAATGATGTATGAAATACACAAAGCATCAATAAAAAAAAATTAAAAAAAATAAATGTAATTAAGGTTAATGGGCTTGACATGCAAGATTATTCTGGAATCTTCAGAGTCTTTCCCAGCTGAGATGAGTTGGAGTGAGATGGAACTATAAAGAAGGTCAGAGATATGCTGTAAACAGGATTCACCAGTGCTGGCTTTGGAAATTGAAAATGGGAACCAGGAGCCTATAGAAGATAAAAAGGTTCAGCTGAGGATTGTTTCCAAAAGCTCTGATGATACCTTGATTTGAGTCCAGTGAGGTTCCTATCCGTCTTCTACTCCACTAAACTATGAGATGAGTTTGTGTTGTTTAGGTCATTCAAATGAATATGTGGTAACTTGTTACAACAGCAATAGGAAATTTAAATATGCAGATACAAAAAAGGGCTCAAGACCATAGGGGTAATTGACAATCAATTTGGCCAGTCAATTAAATATTTTTTTTAATTTTTTTAAATTTTATTTATTTCTGTATGTGTATGAATGTACTGCATGCAAGTTTGTGCACCCGTGTCGTGCAATGCCACAGAGGTCAGAAGAGGGTGTCAGATTACCCTGGAACTGGAGTTCTCCTGGAATTGGAGTTTCAGACGGTTCTCACCGGCCATGTGGGTGCTGGGAATCGAACCCAGGTCCTCTGTAAGAGCGATCTTAACTGCCAGGCCATCTCTCCAGCCCCATCAATTAAATAATTAATGATGCATAATAATCAAATAGTAAATATTGGTGACCATGAAAATGATCTATCTCTGACCGGGTGTGGTGGCGCATGCCTTTAATCCTAGCACTTGGGAGGCAGAGGCAGGTGGATCTTTTTGAGTTCAAGGCCAGCCTGGTCTACAGAGTAAGTTCCAGGACAGCTGGGACTACAGGGAGACCCTGTCTCAAAAAGACAAAAAAGGGCTGGAGAGATGGCCTAGTGGTTAAGAGCGCCGACTGCTCTTACAGAGGACCCGGATTCGATCCCCAGCACCCACATGGAGGCTGAGAACCGTATGTAACTCCAATTCCAGGAGAACTCCAGTTCCAGGGGAATCCAACACCCTCTTCTGACCTCTGCGGCATTGCACGACATGGGTGCACAAACCTACATGCAGACAATACATTCATACACATAAATAAATAAATAAAATATTTTTTAAAAAGACAAAAAAAAAATGATCTATCTTCATAACTCTCTGTGAAAATTATTCTAATGTAATTTTTTCTAATATTCAATTTAAAAATCCAGGTTTGGTCAAGCAAGTTTGTTTGCCCTTGCTCCATGAATATTTTCTTGAAATGTGTGATAATACAATATATATGGCAGGGTTTCAATAATGAGTCTAAGTGGCATTTCCTCTTCAAATTAAAACATATCAAGACATTTCTATACACTCTCACCAGCATTCTCCTTATAGGAAGGGGTAATAGGTTCACAGGCTATATGTACTAATTGAATTTCTCAGGGCTCATGTGTTATCCACAACTCATTGAAACTAACAAGAAGAAACAATTCACTATAATTAGTAGTTGACTGTAAGGATACATATTTATGGGAACCTGGGGAAGGATGAGCAATTAGAATCAGGAAGAACTAGAATAGGAGGGAATCTCTGGACTGAAGGAACTTACTCCTAGGTGACTCAGATACTTCCTTTGTGCCTGCCACACTTTCTGCTCACTACTGCCTCGCTTTTCTGTCATCTACTCTGTGGGTCTGTTATGCATCATAGATTTTGCTTATTCATAACTTGGCTTACTCATAACTGGACTCAGTTAAATTTTGATTCATTTGATTCCTCTCCTGACTTTTCAGACTTCTGACTCCATAGACTCTCAGCTTTATTCAGGAATTCCTTCATTGAAAAGTAACTACTGAGTTACATCCATGTAACTTCTTATCTAGTCAGAGAAAGACTCAACTAAATAATTACAAAACTGATTTGGGTACTTTCTGGTTTACTAAGTATATTTGTTCAAATGAGGCCTTGGGATGAGTTGCTTGATGCTTTGTGCACTGGCTGCCTTCAGGAGCACCAGTAGCAGGCTGTCCTGTTTAATACCACATGACCTATCCCATTCCCTGAAGTCAAGACAGCTGATTAAACTAAGAATTGGCATTTGACCAAAGACAATTAATACATTGGCTGGCCAACACCCAGGAGTTTAACTCTAATAGGCTTCCCTTACAAGGAAGAAATTACAGCATGGCAGACATTTTATAAAACTGACATGTTTACCATCAGGGGGTAAACCCTGTACCCTAGAGAAGTAATTAAATATAGAAGGGGTCCATCCATAGGGAACTTCTCATTTGTGGAAGAGAAAGTTAGATGACATTTGTTTGATTCAGGGACTCTGAACTGGGTGAAGAGTAGTGAACAGGGTTGGCTTTGAGCAGAGTTTAGGGCCATGTGGATCACTTCAATAATGGCCAGAGCAAGAATTGGGGAAATTGTGCCAAGTTCCTTGTAGGAAAGTATCATAAGCCTGGGTAGGGTTAAATCGAGATAGTTTCTAAGAGGTTTGTTTCTTGGGGATTCTATGGGACAGTCCTTGGTCTGGGCCCAAGTGCCTAGATTTCAACACAGTGCTGGTTCTTTTTTTTTTTTTTTGTCTTTTCGAGACAGGGTTTCCCTGTAGCCCCAGCTAGCCTGGAACTCTCTCTGTGAACCAGGCTGGCCTTGAACTCACAAAGATCCTCCTGCCTCTGCCTACCAAGTGCTAGGATTAAAGGCATGTGCCACCATGCCCGGCAACAGTGCTGGTTCTTATGGCAGACTCTGGGTTGTCGTGTTTATTTAGGCAGTACTCAATGAAGCATTTTAGAGAAGACATACAAAGGAACAATGCTAACATATACCTTGAGTTTCTCTGCTGGAAACCACAGATAGGTTTATGTACAGAAGGTCAGTCCCCCACACTACCAGTTGTAAGCCAGCAGCAGTCAGCATGGCTTAGTGGCCTGCATGCTCTGTACTGTGTTACTGGCGTGGCAGGAGAGGAGGTGAGGCCACAGGGATCTCAATAGTAATAGCATTCTCTAGGAGCCGATTGACTAAAAAGGGCTGTGGTTCTTGGGAGTTTGTGTATTCTGATTTTTGGAACAGGATGTTGGCACATTTGTTCTGTTGTCTGAAGATAGGCTTCATTTTGAAATAAAAACACACAGAGAACTAAATTTCCTTTGGGACCATCTGGTAGTGTGTCCCAAACCTGACTTGGAAAGAAGCGTTTGGTGTTGGTCCAGGGTTACTTGAGGTTATGGTAGCTTGTATAGACCCTAGTCATGGTCCTGGAACACAAGAGTAGAAATCCAGGAACTGTACATCTGCCACAACAAGAGAACAGTATTAGTTTGATTTCTGTTGCCGTGATGAAAGACTGACCAAAGGCAACTTGGAGAGGAAATGGTGTATTTCATCTCACAACTCCTGATCACATTCCACCATGGAGGGAAGCCAGGGCAGGAGCTCAAGCAGGGCAGGAACCTGGAAGCAGGAACTGAAGCAGAGAGAGCCGCTTACTGGCTCCCTTCCCCAGCTTGGTCAGTGACCCTTCTATACAGCCCAGACCCTCCTGCCCAGGGATGGCCTATCTCACAGTGGGTTGGGCTCTCTGTATCAATTACCAGTTAAGAAAATGCCCACAGACATAGCCACAGGCCATTCTGACAGAGGAAATTCCTCACCTTCCCTCCAAGGTGTCCCTAGTTTGTGTCACATTGACAAGAGTTAACCAGTACAAATAATGAGCATCAAGTTGGATGCAGTGTTCATGGTGGAAGCCCTGGGGTTGGAGAGGATTGACATCCTTCAGGGTGGGAAGATGTTTAGTTTCTAGAAAACACTAGCCTCAGGGGTTAGCAGGATGGCTCCATCAGTGAAGTGCTTGCCTTTCAAGCAGGAGGACTCAAGTTCAATCCCTCTAACCCATATAAAAACCTTGGTGGTGGTGACAGCAGTGGGGTAGGTGACACAGGAAGATCCTTACAGCCCTCTAGCAAGCTAGCCCAGTCCAATTGGTGACCCCTAGGCCTATTAAAAGACTGCCTCAACAGCTGGGGCTACAGGGAGACCCTGTCTCAAAAAGACCAAAAAAAAACAAAACAAAACAAAAAAAAGACTGCCTCAAAGGAGGCAGATGGTATTCCTGAAGACACACACACACACACACACACACACACACACACACACACACACACACGCACACACACACCACAAGAAAAAACCAAACCACTAGCTTTCCTTAATCCTGCTTTGTACCCGTTAAAGTCCATTTGGCTCAGTTTCCTCATAGCACTGGTGTAAATAACAAGGTCCTGAGAAAAAGACAGCTAATTGTGTCTATTTCAATGAATGGTGAAGGAGAACAGGACTCATGCTATGACCTCCCTTATAAACAGCATCAGGCCGGGCGTGGTGGCGCACGCCTTTAGTCCTAGCACTTGGGAGGCAGAGGCAGGTGGATCTTTGTGAGTTCAAGGCCAGCCTGGTCTACAGAGCGAGTTCCAGGACAGCTGGGGCTACAGGGAGACCCTGTCTCAAAAACACCAAAAACAAACAAACAAAAAAAATAAACAGCATCAGGCAGGGAATGACCATGGCTAGAGCTGAAAAGCAACAGAATGGCTTTTGTTTGAGCATCATATCTACATGCTTGCTGAGAATGTATGTGCTTAACACTTCTCAGCATGTAGTAATGGTACTGATAAAAGTGGCCTGGATCCTCCAGAATGACTGGCAAATGACATCATTTCATCAAGTTAGGCAAGCCAGAAGTCCCAGTATCTTGATTCCTGGCCCATATCCAGTCCAGTCCAGTCTCACCATCTAGCCACTTCTTTTTCTCCATAACCTTCCTGGGGCAGGCTCTCAACTTTTATTGCCTGTCTTCTGGGGTAAGTTATTTCCTTTTTTCCTTCTTTCTCTCCCTTCCCTTCTTTCCTTCCTTCTTCCTGTTTTCCTTTTTTTTTGAGACAGGGTCTCCCTTTAGTCCCAGTTGGCCTAGAGCTTGCTCTGTAGACCAGGCTAGCCTTGAACTCAAAGAGATCCGCCTGCCTCTGCCTCCTGAGTTCTGGGATTAAAGGCGTGTGCCACCATACCCTGCCCAAGATGATTCTTAGCTGCCATGTGGGTGCTGGGAATTGAACCTGGGTCCTCTGCAAGAGCAGTCAGTGTTCCCAACTGCTGAGCCATCTCTCCAGCTGCCTTTTCTTTTCTTTTTAAAAAAATATATTTTATTATTTTTATTTTATGTGTGTGAGTGTATTGCCTGCATGCATGTAAGTGTATCTGTGTCATGCAATGCCCATGGAGGTCAGAAGAAGGCATCAAATCTTCTGAACTAGACTTAACCGGACAGTTGTTTGTCACCATGTGGGTGCTGGAAATTGAACCTGGGTCCTCTGCAAGAGCAGCNGACCTTGAACTTGTGATCCTTCCGCCTGTACCTAGATGCTGTGATCTCCTAGTTCTTCTTTCTTTCCTCGTCTCTTTCCTGCCTTCCTTCCTCATCTCTTTCTTTCCTTCCTTCCTTCCTTCCTTCCTTCCTTCCTTCCTTCCTTCCTTTTCTCTTTCCCTCCCTTCCTCTCTCCCTCCCTTCCTTTCTTCCTTCTATTCTTTGTTTCTCTTCAAGTCTTTGTTGACCATATTGGCCTTGAATTCCTGAACTTAAGAGGTCTTTCTGCCTCCCCCATGCAGGGCAAGCACTCTACAACTGCATCTCACCCCAGCCTTCATGGACAGTTTTCTAGTGGTTTGCGCATGTTTCCTCTGCTTCCAGCCTACTGTTCTTGCAGCCACTGGTGGTTTCTCTGTTTTTTTTTTTTTTTAACTAATTAATAGACTTCAATTTTAGAGCATTTTTATAGGTTTACAAACAAATACATATAGCTGGGCCTGGAGAGATGGCCTAGCAGTTAAGAGCACCTACTGCTCTTGCAGAGGACATGGGTTCGATCCCCAGCACCCACATGGTGGCTAAGAACGGTCTGTAACTCCAATTCCAGGAGAACTCCAGTTCCAGGGGAATCCGACACCCTCTTCTGACGTCCGCGGTATTGCACGTCACGGGTTCACAAACTTAGATGCAGACAGTACATTCATACACATATAAAAATAAATAAAATTAAACAAACAAACAAATACATATAGCACGTCTCTTATCTCCCCTCCCTACCTAACTTAGCTTCCTGTTATTAACATCTGTGTTAGGGTGGTAAGTTTTGGTTATGCTTTTTGAGATAGGGTCAATAGAGCACAGGATGGCCTAGAACTTGCCATGTAGCAAAGGATGACCTTGACCTGCTGACCTCCTGCTGGGATTACTGGTGCACACCACCATGCCCAGCTTGCTTTTCTTTATTTTTTAGCTAAAGTCCATGTTTACATTAGGGTTCATTCTTGCACAGTCCTGAGGGTTTTGACCGAAGTCTAATATCACTATCTGCCACTGCAACCACTTGTAGAATAGTTTCATGGCCTGGAAAAAGCCCCTGTGTTTCATCTAGTAGTTCCTTGACAGTGGTCCTTTCAAGATGGAGATCCTGCCGGGGTCTCACCCCTTCTCTCCCCACCCTGTTCCACTCTCCAGCCTGCTGGTCAGCCGTACAGGTCTTTTCTGTTGTTTCACTTCCTCCAGCCGTACTCCTTTTGGCCTCTGGGTTTTGCTCCTGCTGTTTCTTCTTCCTGAAATGCATTCTGCCTTGCAGCCCCACACCCAGGTCTTATCACAGTTTGTAATTATGTTTATGCAGGTGATTATTGGATTTGCCTCCTTCCTAGGCTGTGAGCTACTTGCAGGAAAAGCTCTGTCCTTGTATTGCCAGTACTAAATAATAGTAATAACTAAATTAAACCACTGGATAGCCACTTGGGAAGAACAGTGAGGGTGTGTCATAACTGGGATGAAAGTGAAAGGAAAACTGATAGAAAACAAGAAAAAAAAACAAACAAAAAAAAAAGAAAACAAGTAAAATGTGCTGGGTGTGGTGGCACAAGCTTTTAATCCCAGCACTGGGGAGGCAGAGGCAGGTGGATTTCTGAGAGTTCAAGGCCAGCCTGGTCTACATAGTGAGTTCAAGGGCTGGGAGATGATTCAGCAGATAAAGATGTCTGATGCCAAGCCTGACAACCTGAGTTCAATCTCAGGGACCCACATGGTTGAAGGAGAGTACTAGCACCTGAAAGCCTGAGGCATGTATGCCTACATACATGCACATGAAAATAAATAAATAAATAAATAAATAAATAAATAAATAAATAATCCAGGGATTGGGGAGATGGCTCGGCGGTTGAGGGCACCAACTGCTCTTGCAGGGGACCCGGGTTCAATTCCCAGCACCCACATGGTGGCTGGGACCTGTCTTTAACTCCAGTTCCAGGGGAATCCAACACCCTCTTCTGATGACCTCCATGGCATTCTACTACACGGGTGGGTGCACCAACCTGCATGCAGACAGTACAGTCATACAAAAAGAAAAAAAAAATCCAATCGGGTGAAGACAGAACTGGCAGTATGCAGAGGCCTCCAGCTTTCAGAGGATGTGTCAGCTAGGTGGCTACAGCGATGGTTTAAGATTTCCAGGGTAGGGGGCTGGAGAGATGGCCTAGTGGTTAGGAGCGCCGACGCTCTTGCAGAAGACCCGGGTTCGATCCCCAGCACCCACATGGCGGCCGAGAACCGTCTGAAACTCCAATTCCAGGAGAATTCCAGTTCCAGGGGAATCTGACACCCTCTTCTGACCTCCGCGGCATTGCACGACACGGGTGCACAAACTTGCATGCAGATAGTACATTCATACACATACAGAAATAAATAAAATTAAAAAAAAAAAAAAGATTTCCAGGGTAGGCCGGGCGTGGTGGTGCACGCCTTTAATCCTAGCACTTGGGAGGCAGAGGCAGGCGGATCTCTGGGAGTTCAAGGCCAGCCTGGTCTACAGAGTGAGTTCCAGGACAGCTGGGGCTACAAGGAGACCCTGTCTCAAAAAGACCAAAAAAAAAAAATTTCCAGAACTACTCCATTGGTGATAAAGGGCAGGGCAGGGCCATCAGAGTCCACTTCAGTGGACTGTTAAGTGAAGATTCTGAGTATAAAAGGTCAAGAAACTAAGAAGCTTGGTTATCGAATGGGTGGTCCACAGAGGCAGCAAAGTCTCTTCCTTTTCCATCCCAGGATGAGGAACTGAGGCAGGTGTAGAGTGAACTGGAGGGTACAGTGGGTTGGTAGGTGTCAGAGATGAAGTGAGGGAAGCTAGGGGCTGAATGGCATGGTCCTCAGTGGGACAGAGCTTTTTCATTTTAGAACAAAGAATTACTTTGAAGGGTCTTGAAGAAGTAGAAGAAAGCTGTGAGAACCCGTGGGGCATGGGAGAACAAATCTCTTTTACTTAAAAGGATGACAGGGGAAGTGGCAAACAGGGGTGGGGGTTGGGGGGCCAGGTTTCAGTTCAAGCTAGAAAGTGAAGATTAGCTTGGTTTCTGGTTGCATTTAACAGAAACCAATAGTAGCCATCTGTGATCAGTGGGGAGTGGAGGATTACTGTGAGGGGAGGGTATCTTAGGCATATTGAACAAAGTGCCACAAGCCCACCATTAAGAGTAGGAAGTGGGGCTGGAGAGATGGCCTAGAGGTTAAGAGCACAGGGACTGCTCTTGCAGAGGACCTGGGTTCGATCCCAGCACCCACATGGCGGCTGTGAATCATCTTTAACTCCAGTTCCAGGGGAATCCGACGCCCTCTTCTGACCTCCAAGGCATTGCACGACACGGGCGCACAAACCTACATGTAGACAGTACATTCATACACGTAAAAAAAATTAAATAAAAAAAAAAAAAAAGAAGAGTAGGAAGAGTGCTCTGGAGGTTTTTATGAGCTAGGTAGATAAGGAAAGGAGCCAGCTATAGATAGAGCAGTGACGTTGAGGAAGTTGGAGAATGCGTTCAACGGACAGGGGTTCCAAAAGACACAAATAGAATGTCTGGTGCAGTAGAAAGAGGCAGAAGTGCAGGGAGGTGTGGAGATTCGGGTGGTTTGCGGTTTCTAAGCAATGGTGTCAGGAAGGTGGTATTTACAATAGTAGCTACTGGTGTCCTGTTGGTCCAGTGCCGGAACCCTGTGGCACTCTGGACACCTATATGTTCATCTTCAGTATAGAATTTCTTCACCTTATCTCCTTTCTTTGACCCAGAAGATCCTTACGTCTCCACTGCCTCACCAAATCTTCTGGTATCTTCCTGAGAAGCTGCTGCACCTTGGACTGTTTATTAAGCTAACACCCAGCTTGCCCTGCTGAGCCCCATGAAGCCTCCTCCATCTTCTAACATATCATATTATAAACAAATTTTATGCCTTCTGACCTATGAACTTCTTCATACCAGGGATCATTTCTTGTTCTTCTAGATAGCCCTCCATTTCTAATGCTGAGTGAATTTCCTGGGACGTAGCCTGGTGAATGCATTAATGAAGAATTGAATGGACTTTGAACTCTTTTGCCCTTTTCCCTAGCCTGGAGATGTTAGGTTCTGCAAAGCAGCCTCTGTGGTAAGACTTTCTCACTCTTGCCCACCCTTTTCTATGATTGCCAATTTCCTGGCATTGCATGTTTGCCAGACAGAGACCATCTGCCGGGCTAGACAAACCCAGCTCGAGAGACACCCTGTCCTCATTCTTCCTAGCCTGCATTCCCAGCATCCTCTGAGAATATGGGCCTGACACATACTGAGAGCCTTTTCTTTTTTTTGGTCTTTTTGAGACAGGGTCTCCCTGTAGCTCCAGCTGTCCTGGAACTCACTCTATAGACCAGGCTGGCCTTGAACTCACAAAGATCTGCCTGCCTCTGCCTCCCAAGTGCTAGGATTAAAGGCATGTGCCACCACGCCCAGCAAGCTGATTTTTTTTTTTTTTTTTTTTTTTTTTTTTTTTTAAAAAAAAAAAAAAACTCAGCTTGCTGGGCGTGGTGGCACACGACTTTATTAATCCAGCACTCAGGAGGGAAAGCACAGGAGATCTTTGTGAGTCTCAAGGCCAGCCTGGTCTAAATAATGGTGCGTTCCAGGACAGCTGGGCTACAGGGAACCCTGTGTTCAAAAAAAGACCAAAAAAAGAAAAGGCTTNTTTTTTTTTTTTTGTCTACGGAGAGCCTTTTCTGTCTCTAAAAGGACATCTCCAAAATACAGTTTGAGGTCCCATCCCAGAACCACCTGACCATGTTATCCAGACCGATTTAAGAATGAAAGATACTGAGCTTTCACTTAGTAGGACCTGGGGTGGAGGGAGGTACTGGCTGAATACTGGAGGCTTGGGGGACATTAAATCAAGACTCTGAGCAGAGAGAGAATAGAGGCTCAGCAGAGGCTTCTGGGCTCACAGCCAGCATCTTAGACCAGAAGGCTATAAGCTCAGTTTGGCCGACTATGAAAGCCAGTGAATCTATTGTATTTACTGGTGAAAAGCCTCAAAATAGACAATTCCTAGCTTATTAGTTTGTTTGTTGGTCTGTTGTAGGGAAGTAGGAACAAGTTTTTCTATAGAAACAATATTAGAAATGGTAGCTCTAACACGACACTAGCCTACAAAACCTTACAGTTCCCTAATGTACCTAAAATATCGTACTAATAACAGTGAAGACCCTGGTCACTGTTTATAACAGTATTTCTGTGGGAAAGTACATTTAGAGATCCAATGCCTGTAACACACATTCCTTGGCCCAGCAAGTCCTCTGGACTCTTGACCTTATTCCCACAGTGCTGCCGCTTATCAGAATGGCTCCCTATGTGGTAGAGGGGAGATTAGATGCTTTCGGTTGCTACAGGATTCAAGCTGGGGTTTCATGCACTTCATCTTCACTGAAATGACCCTAACCCCTACCCTACCCTGGCCTGTGATCTAAGTTTAGCCTTCGGCCTCCAAGCATCATAGGGGAGCCTCACAATCATCTGCCTTGCGCACTGGGTCATGAAGTGATCTATAAACTCATTGACTTAGGGACTTCATTTGCATGTGTATGGGATGTCAGAGGAAGGGAACAAGAGTCCTTATATATGAGAGAAATAGCATAGAAAGCTATTACGATCCCTGAGACACCGAGCAGGGAGATAGGCCCCAGATAACCTTTGACTAGGGGACAATGTGATCAAGGAGCTAATTCTTGGTTTGGTGAGATGGCTGAGTAGATAAAGGTACTTACCGCCAAGCCCGACAACCTGAATTTGATCCTCAGAACCCACATGGTGGAAGGAAAGAACCAACTCCTGCAGGTTGTCCTGTGACCTTCACATGCTTTCTGTGTGCATGAGCACAAACATACACAACAAATAAACATGGTGAGGGAGAGAGAATTCTTTGTGTAATACTGGTCGGAGTAAGATTAAAAACATGCCCTAGGTAGGGCGTGGTGTCCTAGACAAGAAGAAACTGTGTACATCACAGGGATACTCAAATACCCTTACTCAGAGAACTGAAAATTCAAAGGTCCCTATGGCTTTCGAGGAGTCCTAAAAACAAGACTATCATTCATAAACCAGATGACTTTCCTGTTAGATGTGAGCACTGTTATTATCATAACATGCAGAGTTCCAGACTCAGTAATAGGGAACTATGATATATGGCTGTCTTGGTGATAGAGTGAAGAAGATTCTAGCTGAGCCACCAAAGTCATTGAAGGAGAGCATGAGTCACTGGGAGTTTCAGGACTAGAGCAACTTAGGACAGAGGGGATCTGGAGCCCTAACGCCATTCAGGGTTTGTTTTGGTGAGAACACTCAGATTGGGACAACTCCTTCCCCTTGTTCTTGGTCCTGATGGGACTTAAGTCAGGCTTTACCCTTTCCTGGGGACTGAATCTTGGACGACATGAGCTAGACACTAAAAATCTTATCATCTATTGAACTGGTGCTCTGTGTTCAAACTGTCAAGGACTTCCTGCCCTGCAGCCCCTGGAGCTGTCCTGCTTCCTGTCTTGCCAAGCAGATTCTCCAGCTTCCATTGGCTGTCATCTTTCTTTTTTTTTTTAGTCTTTTCGAGAAGACAGGGTCTCCTTGTAGCCCCAGCTGTCCTGGAACTCGCTCTGTAGACCAGGCTGGCCTTGAACTCCACAAAGATCCACCTGCCTCTGCCTCCCAAGTGCTAGGATTAAAGGCGTGTGCCACCACGCCTGGCTATGGCTGTCATCTTTCTAAAACACCCACCTTCCTTCCTTCCTTCCTTCCTTCCTTCCTTCCTTCCTTCCTTCCTTCCTTCTTTCTTTCTCTCTTTCTTTCTCCTTTCTTTCCTTTTTTTTCCTTTTTTTAAATTTCTCTGTTTAATGTATGTTTGTTGAGTGTCTTCACTTGCTCTCCATCTTATTTTTTTGAGATGCGGTCTCTTGCTGGACCTCACTGATTCAGCTAGATTGGCTGATCAGCAAGCCCTGGGTGTCTTCCTGTCTTCAGCTCCCCAGCGTTGTGATTACAGGTGTGTACCACATGGCTCAGCTCTGACATGGGTGCTGGGCATCTGAACTCAGGCTCTCATGCTGATGCAGCAAAGAATTTATCAACTGGGCCATCTCACCAGCCCCAACATTTTTTTTTCTCAAATTACCCATAGTCTGTAGCGTATAATTGAGGAATTCTCACTAATCCAGACCTTGCTGGCAGAAGGTCGATAGATAAAGGCTAATCTGTTCCTTTATAACTTGTTTTTTTTTTTTTTTTTTTTTTT